>VXBC01002316.1:578549-669493 GCA_013399945.1 Ploceus nigricollis
AAAAAGACCTGGGAAATCCTGTGAGGGAAAAGGAAGAATTGGATGAGGACAGATATGCTTCTCTTCAAAGGCCACAATTAGATGAGTTGTCTGGACCACAGGAGAGCCAAATCCCTGCTTTGATGAAAAGGCTTGAGCTTTATTGTACCACCTTCTAGAACACCCTAAAAATAGTCAAATGGGTATCCTGTCAAAAACCTCTCTTTCAACATATTTATCAATGTTTCTTTATATTGTATAAAGTACATACAAAAATTTTGGCTGGACTTTGAAAAACTCTTATAATTCATTAGCCAGAGAAGTGAGACAATGCTGCAAAACAAGCTAATTAGTTGTTAGTTGAGGTATTGAATAGGTTATTCTAAATTCAAGTCCCTTTTCCAGTGACTGCAGAAAACAAACAGAAACACCTTCAACAGAAAAGACTCAATAGAGCAATGCTATTGTGGGATGACACACCCAGGGATGATCAGGCCTTTGGAAGGGGAAAGAAAAGACTTTGTCCTGCCTCTATGAATGACCCTCTGTTCTAAAATAGATGGGAGTATTCCACATAATTTTGCAAATATTCTTGTTGCTCAAGACATTATCATTTTTTAGTATGGTTGCAACCCTTTTTGATATCTCAGGTTTGAGATTGTTCTGGGTGTTTCAATCCAACCGGATATAAACATCTGTTTGTCTCTCCAGCTGCTCTACTTTAGCTCATTGGAACCCGCTTGTGAATCTCACTGTTGCAGTGTTTGTAAAACTCCCAATTATTGGCTTAGATGACTTTTATTCTAATGAAATGACAGTTTATGCTGTATAGCAGGTTTCTTTGTCAGTAAATCCAATTACAATAAGACTAATTGGCCCCGGGGCTTGGCCCATATCCTGCACTCTGGACTGACAACTTTCCTACCATCTGTAGCAATATGTTCTCTGAGAGTATCTTTTTTCTGCACTGCCATAAAACTCAGTTTCTCTTCTCAGTTCTCTGCTAACAGTCCTCTTATAATTAGCCACAATGTGTTTGTAATTTTTTCCACAATCCTATGCAGGTCTTTTATCCATCAATTTATGTCTGTGTATATCTTCTTGCTATGTGTTTAATGAGTGCTTGCAGTAGTACTAAATTCCTCATTTAGTTTTGGAACCAGGTCCAACGTATATCTCGTATGCTTTTCTGCAATTTTACACTTCTGTTCCAGAGTACCTTCTTAGCTATCAGGCCTCTTCATTAGACAACACTTGTTCCTGGCCTGCTTTCTCTGTAACTTACTGTAAACAATGGAATTGGATGGGATAGTGGGAAACTGAGTTCAAACATGCTTTGACTGACTGAAATATATTTTCCTAGCTCATCTTCGCTTCCAACAAAGTCTATAAGTCTATAGTCTATAAGTCCTCAAGCAGCCTTTCTGGAGTCTTTACTTTTTGTGGTAATCTGGAAGCCTTTTCTTTCTCAAGAACTCCTAAAAGCTTTCAGTTCCCAAATTGATGCTCTATTACACTTTTTTGTATATTAAGTTTCTCTGACCATGACGAGATAAGCACATCGCTCAACCTGAATTCTACTCTTTTCTGTTTCAAAAATGGATAAAAATTTGATTATTGAATTAACATACATTTCATTTTGGCATCATAATTTCTGTCCATCTATGAAAAAAAAAGTGGCATAAGCTTCCCACTTAGCAGTCATTAGGATAGCTTTCCTTTGAATGCCTCAAAAAACCTGAGAAGAAGGAAAGAACTAGAATGACAGGAAATATCTTGTGAAATTCACATCTTTATCTGCCTTTATCTGGCATTTTACTGTTATCCTTAAAGCAAAACTCTATCTTAGTTCTTACATATAAATACCACAAACACTTCATAAATCTCCATAATTTCATCCACTCTTAAAATTCAATCATGACACACTAATATATAGCTTCATATAATCTAGCCAACATACATGAAAGCTTTTCTACATTCTTCAATACATCTTTGTCACCATAAAATAGTTCTTCACTGTTTCCCACTCTATGACAACCTTCAACCATTCTTCTCATAATTTCTAGCACTGAATAAACACCATTATGTTAAAAAACTGACTGATGAATACCAGAAATTTGTGTCAGATCATGTGTAAATATTTTATGGGTTTTAAGCCTTTAGCTTTCATCATGTGCTTTTTTTTGTCCCTTCTAATGTGCATTCCTTCTTTCTTGTTCACTTCCTCAAGCAGATAGAAGCTCTGCTTTTTCTTTAGTACCACATATTTAAAAAAAGGGAAAAGATTAGTCATCATATTTCTAGTCTTCTTTATCAAATGAGCAGAAAATATCCAAAGATAATTTCCAAATATTGCTGATTCTCTGTCTTTAGCTTTGCTGATTATCTCAGTAGCTCAGTTTCCTAACGATCACAGTGGGAAGTTTCAAGTCTTTTCTTGTTCAGATGTATTATTACTGACTTGCCACTTTCTCCTTAATTCTCTGTTTTTTTACTTCAGCCACTGGATCTTCCTGCTGATGTCTTTTTGATGGCTGATTTATTTATTTTCCACAACATCCTCTAATACTGCTTTATAGTCATGACTACACCCTAGGGTGAATCTTGCTAAATTATTACTTCTTAGCAGTCATCCTTTCAGGTAATATATTAACAGTTTAACAGCCTAAGTACTTCACAACACAGAAAATATCCTTCTGTTATTTTGCTTAGCACAGAAATATTTAAAAAAATAAATGTGAAGTATTTCTGTAACAGATTTCCTGCTATAGAAGCTTTTCATATTGTTCATCTACAAAACAGCACCAGATAATTCTTAATGTACCATCATTTTTTTTCCTTATGTTATAAAAACATTCCTCTTGCCTTTTTTTCTTCTGTGAGTCCTCATAGTCTATGTCTGACACTTTTAATCATAGGACTCATTGTAAAAGGATGAAGTTGTAACAACATAGAGAAGCTGTGGGTGCATTTGTTGAAAAAGGTGACTTGCAGCCAGATATTTATAGAAATAAGAGAGTGTTGCAATGTGTTTTTATCTCAATATATGTGTAATGCCATTATTTATTCTTGTCAGTTGACACAGTCAAGAATGAGATAGCAAGATCAGATATTTTCAGAGCTAGATTTTAAAACATTTATTGTTTGACCACAGTAGATTAAAATTGAAAGTTTATAAACATTAGAAAATGCAACAGAAAAAAAAAGAAGGTCCACTCCGTTTTCCTAGGGTTGTGAGAATACTGTTTATTTCAAAACTAAAAATATTGTTTTGATGTTTGTATTCTGTGAAAAGTTGTTGGAAACTGAGTTTTTAAAATCTATGTCACAATCCTCTTTTTGACATGCATATTTTAAGAAGAAACAGTGTTATTTCTGGGACACGTGGTTCAGAATGGTCTGTGATTGTGTTAAGGAAAAGAGGAATAGATTTTTTTAAATACAAGAATCTTTAGTGTTAGAATCCTCTTATAAGATATTGTCTTCCTTATGCAGTCTTTCACGTATCAAAATATTGAAGCAATTCTTCCTCCTCCACTTGTTGAACACTAGCTATAATCCACATCCAGAAGAATATCCAAATCATAACCTTAGTTGAACAATAATGAGTTTTATTTGAATTATTGTACTGTTGGTGAGTGAGTCTCTAAATGAGCCTTAGCACCAGGTTAATAGTTAATTAGGTGAATTGATTGTTCCGCAAAAGAAACAGCATTTTCTTGAAGGAAAATTATGATAAACGAATAGGTAAATGTAGATAATTTGAACAAATGGCAATTATCTACTGCTATGTACCTCTGTGTATAAGGGAATGATTATTTTTAATGACTTTTCTACTTTTCAGTGATTATTTAGATATTATTTAGTCATGTTTCCTCATAGCATACTGCAAATTATATCCTTCCACAATGATGGCATTATAATTAAGAAAAGAAGTCACATTCATATTATCCTTTGTATATTTTGACAAAGCACAATTAAAAAACTTTCTGTGGGGAGCAATAACGTAAAGGAAAGAAAATGTCCTAGCAAATATTTCCCTTTTGGTATCTCCTGTTAATATTTTTATGAGTCTCTTAAGCTTATCTAAGAGATTTTTAATGCAGCAGGGTATGTTATTAGGTTTGTATTTTTTTCCACACTATCATACATTTCAGTCTTTATCACAGTGGGAACAATAAAATAACAGACCGCAATGCATTAGCATCATAAAGAAAATGTAATAAATGGCTTTATAACTGTAGTAAAAGTTGCATGAGCACCAGCAGCTGTAACAGAGATGTTGCTACAGCAGCATTTTATGACCTAATAGCACTCAGTGGGCTGATAATATTATGTGTGTGTGTGTAATACCAGCAGTTTCCCAGGCCTAGATTTCAATTCAGATAAATAATTGAAAGCACTTTTAGACTTTTCCATAAAATGTTTAATAAGAGATCAAATCCTCCCTCCCTGTAGTGGAAAATTAAATAGTTTTTACAGGGATGTTTCATGATGAAACTCTATTATTAGGAAGAGATGGTATTTGTTTTATTCTTTTTTTTTTAAATGTGGTTGTTAGAACTAAAATATGTTTGAAGGAGCTCTTGTTTGTTTTGTTTCATATCACTGGTAGTAGAGAATGGTACTTGTTTTTACACTTCTTTACCATTTCCTGATATTTGGAGACAAGGACCATGATAATAACATTTACTGAATTACTTTGAATATGATAATAATCATGACAATGTGTCTGCATTTCTAGAATGAGAAAAAAGTCCAGAAGTGCTGCAGAAGAGTCAGTTTTAGAAAATGGTGGGACTGATAATCATATGGTACAAACATGGAATTCATCCAGCGTTCTCTAACAAAAAAAGTGATAATTATTTCTCTATCTCCTCAGCAGAGATTAAATGCAAAATGTACTCTGGATGAGAGAATGAAAAGATCATCCAATGTACAGTCTGCAAGATCACGTTATCACTTAAAGCACACAAAATAGTATTCTGTGAGGTTTTGTTTTTTATTGTTTGTTTGTTTGAAGAGGATTTTGGAATTGCTTAAGTTTCTCTGTTTCATATGGGAATTGATTGTTTTATAAAAGGTGAAAGAAAGTGGGTGAGGTGTGTATATTAAATTAACTACTGTCTTGAATACTTTTGTTTGGCACAATAACCTGCTCTTTCTTTCTCACTGTTCTGAATATTTCTGTAGCAGTTAATACAAGATTACTTGTTTGCCAAAGTTCTCCTTCTTGGGCTTTCTTGCTTCATTTACATGATCTTAAATCATCTTTCAAAATGACAAAACTGGAGAAATTTGGAAACTGTGGATATTATGAGGTCTCACTTATTTCTTTCTTGGAAACTTTCTTTATCCTTTGTATTTTTCAAAAGTTAAAACCAGGTGGTAAAACATAAATCCTCCAAATATTATTGCTTTTCCTTGTGTTTCATCTTCCCCAAAAGAAAAAAAAATCTTATGGTTTATAACAATGAACTTTATCAGCATAAAATTAAATCACTTTAAAACAACTTTATATTTGGACTCTGGGAAGGCTGAAAATACTCAGATAGAGGATAATGCCTCATGAAGCAGAGAGTAGAGAGAAAGAAGGATAAGAGGACATTTGGAGGTAAAAGAGAAGGGAGTTGAAACATACACATTGAATTATTTTTGAAAGTATTACTCTAATGTGTTTCTGAATTTTTATATTATGAATGTTATAATAGATCATCTAGATCCTCTGAAAGGACTTCTTTATTATTTTAAATCTGAATGAATTAATACAGTAATAAAAAAGAATGGAAATATAAGTTTTAAAAATTTATCTCTCTAATGAAAAATCCACAGAATTATTTTTGGAGGGGTCTAATACAGAGTTTGGTGGGGCAAGGTAATTCTCTTGTCTTAATCAAATATAAGTAGGTAGGAGCTTATATCATCCCAGGCAAGTCAGCTGAATTTTTTTTTAGTGAGATATTCAACCTTTAAACTGAGACAAATTTAAGCTACATATTTACCTTTAACTGTTTTCTTTAATGTTATTTGGTGAGAAAAAATGGATGCTCTGGCAACTTGGTATTGTGTTTAATAGCAACATTAAATGAACAGTCAAGCTGTGATTTAGTTGACTTACTTTTAATAGAAAAGCATCTTCTGTTGCTGACAGACTCTATGAACCACAGTTGAGAAGAAAGAACCCTATCTCAGTTAAATTTTATTTCTCTTGCAAGGAGCTTATTTCAGCTACATCTCTGCAACAGTACAAACTACAACTTTTTTAGGGTTACCTTAAGAGTCAGAGATATCTCTACACTTAAAGGCCTTCCAGCATTTAACTATGTCCAAGATCACTTGTTACTTACATAAAGTGGAAACTAAGACAAATGACCAGCTTGCTCTGACCCTGTCACCCTCTCCTGAGACAGAAAACCTCCTATGTAATTGTTGCTTTTTAAAATAATCTATATACTAATTTATAGGTAAATGCAATAAAAAATATTCACTTTTTCTATCAAAAAGTGGGAGGTCCTGCAGAGGTAATAAACAGAGGTAATAAAATGTGAAAAACTGGAACATGCAAAAGATTTCTAATGATAAGGTAACACAAACCTGTAATTTCTGTTGATTGAACTGTAAAAACTGAGCACTAAATATTGATATTTCTCCAGCTAATTAAATTGGATGAACATAGGCTTCACAATTGAAACCAGGTATTTAAATTAAATTTTAGAAGATTTCAATTATAATGGTTGAAAGGATTTACAAAGGACATGATAAGAGGTCTGTTACCCAGATTAGGGCTCTCAAGTTTTGTAATAAAGATTATATCCTCAAAAGAAGTTTATCTTATTTTAATGGTTACATATGTAAATATTACCAATGCAGTTTACTTACATATCATTAGGTAAATATTCTTGTGTCTCCTCAGAGAGCTAAACATCTAACCTAGCTTAAGGCATAAACTGAAAAACACATAATGACCCTGGGAAAACCCCACATAATTAGTAGCTTATTTGCATTCATTTTTTTTCCCCACTTCCTGGCTTATTTTCAGTCTGACCCTGAGCACAATAATTGAAGGCAATGCTGTCAGACTTTTTCTTTTTTTGTTATAAAGTTGCTGTTAAGGTTAAGTTTTCTTGGGCTGTGCACAGCATTTCATATTGTTAACCATTGCTAGCTTTATATAGGTAATTTCCTTGTAAGCATAATCTTAAAGAAGCAGAAATGAATGGTCTTATTTGAAGTTCCTTTGTAAGCTATCAGACAAGTAATCTTTCTGTCCTTTGGGAACTTCTGCACCATGAGCATTAAATTGATACTTGCCTTCACCTATTTTCCTTCTAAAATTTGGCTCCTTTCTCCTTTTTCAGAGCTTGACTGTAAACCAAGGTGTTCCTGCAGCAGCTCACACCTTGCAGGTTTGGAGACAGAGAAAATGGTTGGGAAGTTTCAGAAGAGTTTCTTTTAAAGCTGGTTGACTGTACAAGAAAGAATAAACAGATCCTGAGAAGAGAATGAAGTGTCCACAGAAAATATTTTACAACCCCAAAAAGATACTTAATATACATGTCTCTTTCTCAGTGTTAGTCTCTACTATCAGAGACAAATCAAACTACAACTATCAACAAAATATGAAGGAATACATACACTCATTATCTCACTCAGTTATGCTTCAAACCCTAATTTTCAAACCAGCTGCAGATTTTGATTTACAAAGATCATTATGGTTACTGTCTTGGTTTCCTTAGAAACCACCTTAGACTCACACTCCATGTTTTATGAGAAAAAGGCCAAATCACCTGAGGTTTTTTTGGAGCCTGAATGTGGTCTCTGAAAGGACTGGCGGCACAGCTGTTTTGATGGACAGCCCTTACAGCAGGTAATTTTTTTTTTCCTAGATGGATTCATTTTAATGATGGTTCAAGAATGCTTTACCATAAATCTATCTCTATAATTGGGTTTTATCTAATCAGGCTGTTCATAGAACTGATGAAGTTCAATTTGTTTGACAATGGCTGGTACATTGTATGTATTTATATTGGTCCATTTGCCCCAGAGTAACTAATGAATTTAGCAATGAAGCTATTTTCATTTATATCTTGATGAGACTTTATACTTTATTTAGGTATTGTTGATTCTTTTCATTTAAAAAAAGGATATTTGATATGGCAGGATATTCAAGTTTCAAGGCCTACAATATTTGGCATATTTGTAAATAATCTGGAAAAAAAGAAAAGTGACCAACTGTGCCAATGCTAATAAACTGCAGCATAAGACTCTGCGGAACTGCTGGTGTATTCATGATACCCAGACAATAAAATGGCAGACAACATTCAGTGTCCAGAGACAAAAATGAAATCTGTGGAAATACTGTTTTAGGGAAGGGCTTTGCGCTTAGAAAAGATATTTTTTCGGTTTCATTTTTCTATTCTATAGCAAGATCAATTTGTTGCTGGGTGATATTTAACAAAGCAAAAGGTAGCATTTAGAAGGAGTGGGATAGGAAATGTTATTATGGTCAAAATACTGTGCATTACTTTGCAATTACTGCCCATCTTGGACTTACAAGCATACTGTTCCTGGAATGATAGAGCTGGAAAATTTATGGAGGGAGATGATGGAGGTGAATGAAAGATGCAGAAGGATTATATACTGTGGAAAAATATTCAGAGATCTTCACTCTGGAAAATAAGTTATTAAATTAGGCATGATAGAAATCTATACTTCATGAGCAATATAGATATTAGAAACTATTGTAGTTTTTTTTAATTTGAGAAAGAAAGGTATAAACACAAATTATCAGACAGCAGAATCAAAGCAACATAAGGAAGTACACCACACTGTGCACAGATAAGCTGCAGTGATAGCCAGCTGCAAAGTGTTGCAACTTTGACACAAGACACTGCAGATGCCAAATAAATGTGTGTTCAAAACTCCAGTAAGGCCAGGTTGTTTAAGGAAAATCATTTAAGGCTCTAAAAACACAAGACAGCCACATTCACCCCAGGAAATACAGACTGCTCAAAGCTGGGAGGACATAGTGGGAAGTATCCCTGGATGTGTTCCTTGTTTGTATATTTTCTTTAGGTGTCTGTAGGATGTAGAACCTTTCATCTAAACACAATGTCCAATCTGATCATCATACGCTCATATTAATGTTACGCTCTGTTGTGTGTGACTTCAAGGCTATTTATTGTTCTTTCTTTCCCTCTTTAAAAAGCAAACAATCTGTGTGAAATTCCATAACACATTTTTAAAGAAAAGGGGGTAGCTTCAATTTGTTTTGTCTTGCGTGTTTTTCTTTCTTACAACAAAGATTTTGTTTTTTTAAAAATTACATTTCCCTCTATGATTACTATTCAGACAGATGCTCATTTACTCTGTCAGGAAAAAAAAAGGACATTAATGTGTCATCTATTTTGTCTAAAACCTGCTAAATTAATTGAGAACTACCATCACTGAAGCAGAAAATAAGGTTGAATTTGAGTAATGAATGATGCCTGGCTAATGATACTAAACACCATTAGAGCAAGATACTTTTTTCTTGACATAGGCTGATTGGGGAGGGGGTTGGAGTTGGCAGGAGAATGCAAGACTAAGTGAGAAGAATGTGTTATTCACTGCAGAGAGTAAACACTGAAATTTGAGAAAGAATTTAGAAAGCAAGAGAATCAAAGGAGGTCAGAGGTAGAAAATAAAGAAGAACAAAACTAGGTGAAAATTGAGAATTAGACACAAATCTTTGGCATTGTAAAACCAGCATTATGCCAGCTATATTTTCACTCTCAGTTTTCATATGTTTAGGATGTATGTTGACCACAAGATCCTGGTCAAAATCCCAGTCTACAGATTGGGACAACATCAGAAAGTCAATGTTAAGCATCATTTTTTTTCCCTTATCATTCACTGGATGGTGGGAAAATCTTTTTTATAGTTCTTACTGGAAGTTTTGGAATAAATGTAAAATAACAGGACTGACTTTTCAAGTGTCTTGTTTACCTACAGTAAGTGTTTCAGTTGGACAGAATTATTCTTTGCTGTGATGAGATACAACCTTTTTCAGATGTTGTGTGACTGACATGACAAAAATGAAGTATTCTAGTTTGCTTAACTTCTGTACACCATCCTTTCAATTTTTAAACTTTTAAGACACTCATTTCAATGCTTCTCTGAATCCAAAAGGCTGATGAAAATACGAACTACGTGTTTGACAAATTAACTCCCTTTATGACATTATTTTTCTTCTTTTTTCCCTGAAGAGTCTTATGTCTTTAAAAGCAGACTTGAACTGCCATATCCAGAATGAAGTGACCTAGAAACTGATGTGAAATAAAAGAGTTTTCTTCCTAATTAGTGTTAGAAAAATGACCCAAACTTTAAAAAGTAGTCTCTGCTACTGTATTCCTCCTGACCTCTTCCCCCCAAGGAGGCACTGAAAACTCTGTGGGCTTTTATCATGTAGGACCAGTATTGTTTCCAGTACCTTGTGCGTATAATGAGTTAGAACCACAGACGTCTTTCATTTCAAACCTGATGCAGTCACAGCATAGAAATATTTGAATATTTGCTCCCTCTTTGGCTTAAAATTAGGTGGTTATTTTTCAGTCTCATTAGTTAGCTTAGCTCTACAGACACTAACAAGAATGCAAAATGCTACTTGGGTGACTGTAACTGAGCTGACCTTACTCTCACTCGTCTGCAGCACTGCATGTTCTGCAGACAGAATGGTCTTTCACACTGCAGCAGAGAGAGCCTCACAGGACTCTTTCCCTGTGATCTCTTCATTAACTTGTCTGTACATCTGGGTGCAAGATGGAGATTGTGAAATGGGATAAGTAGACTGCAGATTTATTAAGACAACAGTCCATGACTTGTGTTGATTTGATTGAAATCCTGTTCACACTAATGGACTAGGTAGCTGCAGCACTATTACATTAAATTTATAACTCGTTATATTTGTGCATAGGACCTGACTAAATATACTAATTCTTCTTAGCTTATGATTGTTCTTGCTTTCAGTTAGCTAAATATTTTAAATATTGAAAACATCCAAAAATATAAATTATTGTTTTAATATTAGAGATGTTTCTTCTCCCTTCCATGGATTTTACTCTAGAGTTATTAATGAAACCACTATAGAAATTACTTCTATTTTATATCTGTAAGAACAGGGAGATTAAGACAACTGCCACAACTTTGACTGACATAAGGTCTAAGTGCTTGACCTGCACGTCACATAATTTTCCTCCCTCATATATAGAACAAAAATAGACCACGTAAGTGTCTAATAACTAATATACTGCTTTATAAACCTCCTACAAAACAAATAAAAGGAATGCACATTTGTAATTTTGCTGAAGCGAACAGCACCAATGTGAAAATGATGTAAAGTTTGGGAACTATTTGGCTCATACATAAGGATTGATAGGAAATTAACTACCCAAAAGAAGTGAAACATGGGTTTCATGTATAACCTACCTTGAGTTTCCAGGGTAACAAATCTAATTATTTTTTCCTGTGGATGTTTTCTCTTTAGGACAACCTTGCAGCTTTTTGGCCTTTCTCTTGCTAGACAGTATCACAAAAATTTTAGGTACGTTTTTGTCTCATAATACCTTACTAATTTCATTCAGCACAAAAGAATGGGAAAGCATCCATGTCTATTTCTCACTTTAGTTGTTCATATTTTATTGTGAACAGGAAAGGAGGTGTTGAAAAACACTGTTATGACACTCAGTTATCATTCAAAACAGGAGTGTATTATTGGCTTGGGAAAGCAGTCTTGGATGACAGGATGTCTGTTCTCTTTAGGTCCAAAATTAGGCTGTTGTCAAAAAGTTAATAAAGCCCACAAGAATTTTTGAAGCAGAATTGTTTATGCTCTGTAAAGTCCTTTATATACCAAATGCTCATTAAGATAAAATGATAGCACCTGCAACTCACTGAACATAATTTACATTTTTACTTCATATATTTCTTGTTTGGTTTCAGTTTTATCCTAATTAAAATGTGGGCCAATACCCATGAGTATGGGGTAGAAGGGCAGTGATGCAGAGCAATGAGCCCAAGGCCACTGATGCGTGGCATGAAGCTGGGGACACTGATGTGAGACATAAGTGAGACAGTTTTATGGAGTAGCCTAGAGAGGCTCCAGGGAGAAATGATATGCTAGAAAATGTGACTGAAGTCCTGTACTCTGAAAATTACTAGAGGAAGACAGATGGATGGGATGACCGATAAAGGACAGAAATCTGTAAAATGGCTGATTTGAGAAAACTGGTAGGCTGAGTATATCAGGGAAAAAAAAAATCAAAACATGGAAGCCCAGTGGAACAAAAGGCAAGTGCTAGGAATCACTGAAGTACGGAACAGGCAAGCTTTCCAAAAGCTTGATTAGCAGAGCACAGTTATTCCTTTGACTGAGAGGGTCAGCCAAAGCAAGCTTTGAAACTTAAATATCACTCATGGTAGCCAAGAGGTTAAAATATGTGTCCTGTGTCAGGTCAGAAATGATAGACCATAGAGAAAGAATTGCACCCTTATTTCCATAAGCAGCTATAGTGTGCTCGGCCATGGTTCTCCTGGTGGTGCAAGTGGCAGACCTCACTCTGTTGCACACAAGTGGAGGTGACCCGTGTGGCCTCAGAAAGCGCTTGGTGGCTACAGAGGGAGGCTCACAGTCCGAGCAGGTCTCTGTGTGGTGTGGCGGTGCCCTGCCTTTTGGAGGTCGCCGTGCTGCAGAGCCCACTGTGCCAAGTGCCCTTTGCATTCAGCTCAGAGTCCGTGCCAAGAAACTGAATAAATTAGCCTGTAAGGTGCTGCATGCTGCTGCAGCTACTCTGCAGTGAGTGCCTGAACTATTTCATTTGCATATAGCTGCACTTCCATGTAGTTCAGGCTACCTTGCACTGAAAGCTATTGCATATATTTACTTATAAAAGAATAATAGAGGCATTTTAGTTACATCCTCTATATTTTTTTTTGTATCAGCCAAAACTGTATTCAGAACTCAGAAAACTGATAAGAAGTTAATATTCATTCCAGCATATTGGTACAGGCAGATTCTTAACTGAGTAACTGCATGAGCTTTTTCTATTATCCTACCAATTTTCCTGTGCTTGTCACATTATTAGAATTTATGCCTGAAATTAGATTGTTATGCCTTAGGAAAATAGTCCTCTGTATATTTAAAGTATTTATCAGTTTTGAGGATGTTTCCCTGATGCTAATTTTTAAATCTTGTAACGTCATAAAATAATCATGGAAAAACCCCCACAAAACCCAGACTAAATAATGATGAAGATAATTTGGAAAATATACCATAAATTAGTATTTATCTCTCATTTCCTGATTCTGTTCTCATAGCCATATCCATTAAAATATTTCATAAAACTTACTTCATGTCAAATTTTCAATTTTGGCTTTGGATTATGGTATATATTAAAAATTTCTAGTTAGGCACATAAAATTTCAAAAAGCCAAAGGCTCCTTGTCTGTAAAAGAATGAATCAAAATTAGTGAGGAGCTTACTATTTTATATTATATGTGGCTTCTCTTTCCTTCTAATGTGTGTATACATGCTTTCTTTAATACTTGTATTTACGGTATGCTGGGAAATACACCAGAGACCAGAGCTTTTCCTTGATTAACAGTGTTCTGGAAAGGGCTTTGAGAGAGGCTGAAATTGAATTAGGATCCAAACTTATAATTCAATGCTATGATAATCTATAAAATAAGAAACACTATTAAATCAACAGGAAATGAAAAAGGCTGCAGTTAGCCAAGCAACCATCACTCAGAACAGAAGCTAAGTGATCCTTGAACTGGATGAATCAATCCAGACTGCCAAGGTCAATGGTTGCCATACTTGAGGAAATATGAACACATGTAGTAGGAGCCTTGCAATAAAATGAGCCATGCTGCCATCTTTTGTTAATAGCAGCTTTATCTGATTAAAGGGCTGAAGGCAGCCCTTGTATCAGCAAATTTGCACTAGCATTTGGAGCAAATTGACTGACAAGAGATGATCCAAGGAAGAGTTATGAAGTAGCAACGCTGCAGTACAGTCATACGCTATTAAGCTGAGCAGAGGTACTGCAGACAGTAGATTTTAGTGTCTCCCTACAGCTGAAAGGGGTTTAAATAGCTGTGTTTAGTATAAAAGGGTTTTGTATGCTACTTTATTTTCTGATGAGTAAGGCACAAAGCTGAGAAACAAAAACATGAACTTGAACTTCTAAATACTTTTCCAGCAGCACCTGAATAGAAATATTCTTCTTTTCACTCTAGTGCATTATCTCTCATAACTTATAGCCTCTTTTGCCTTTCAGCCTCAATCAGTTCTGTCACTTTCACATCTATTTCACAAAATAGGATTTGCATAATGAACAATTTTGCAGAGATTCAAAACATAAATTAGGTTTTTCTGACACTGCAGTGAAAGAAACTTGAAAAGATTTGATCTTTGTGACTGTCAGAGTCAGCAGGGGTGAAAGTTAAGCTGTGTAAAAAGCATAGCAATCATACTTTTCATTAGGACCTGCATATTTTCTCATTGATCATTCTCAGTACATCATGCAGATGGAAGACCTATCTCAAACATGACCCTTTATAATAATTCCCTTACATGAGCATAATAATTCACTGTCTTTTCAGTTACAGTATAAGATCTTAACACTGACTTCACTCATTTCTGTAATCAAAGAAACTTAGTTACTGAAACACCTAGAAGTGATAATAAGCACTGACAGGAATTATGTTAGTGCCTTTAGCCATTAAGAACTCTCCTTGATTGAAATTTTGGATTCTGGCATGGTTATATGAAAGAAGATGGAAGAGAGACTGCTTTAAGGATAGTGATAAGAAATTACAAGGTTTGCTGTAATGCAGAGAAGCAGATGAAATGGAAATTTTTCCATCCTGAATGCCAGCACCTGCCATTGGTAAAAACAAAAACACTTCTGAGTGCTTTTTCAGAAGTGTTCTCAGATGTGAATGTGTGCATCTCTGAAGGCTAGGACAAGGAGACAAGACTTGCAAGAGATTCCAGTGAGTTAGTGAAGATTGTAGTGTGGTTCTGAGAAGAGAGAGAACTTTTGATTTTAATGCTGGATAAAAGGGAGTTGAAGATTCTGAAGAAAAACTCCTTTCCTATTAGATTCCTTTTACAATTAGGAAACTGTTTTAGGTTCTCTACAAGTAAATAGGAATGTGAAACAAATATATTGAATATTATTTTTCGCTTTGCAAAGATACAGATTGCAAGGCTTAGTACTTCAGATAACAGGTGAAAAAGGGATATGCTAATTGAGGAACATTGCATCAATGAACACTGATGAGCAAGTTCTCCTAACAAAACCAAGAGAATGTGAAACAGTAATACATTTTTTGAAGGATTTATAGTGATTCTAAACATCATGAGACCTGTGGTCCAGAGAAGCTTGTACAACCTCTGAAATACTGCTTTATAAAGTAGGGTAATACTGCTTTGTAGGCAGGGTAAACACCCCCATGGGACTCAGTTACCAGCACTAGGTAGGTAGTAGGTTAGCCTAAGTTAGGTGATTTCCCTGTCCAGCTAGCAGGCATATTGGGCAGCCTTTCAAATGGAAACTCTTGGCTGCATGTGCAAAAAAATGGGCAAGCTTGGTGGGGTTTTTTGGGTTTCTTTTGAGAAACATGTAAGCTTTAGATGCCATGAGAGATTAAACACTACCTGTTTAGCAATGACTGAGAGAATCTGGGAAACCACTTATCCCAGGAGAAAAATTTGTCACAACCAGATTTTTTACCAGTCCTAAATAAGACAAGGAGCAAATCTGTACTTCAACCAAAGGAGAAACTACATTATAATTAGAGCCAAGCATTAATCTACTTTGCATGAGCAGTAATATAAATGAAGATATGATAAATGGAAAACCCTGGATCAGGCTGCTGCAGGATAAAAGTTTGTCAGCCTGTCAGGTTGGTGGTGCCTGTCAATGCCAGTGTACAGATGCTATGTGTCACCTGTGTAAGCCAAGTGACTGCAGTGAAGGCATGCACAGAATGCGTTTTCCAAGTGCTTTAGCGTATGTTGAGATTAGGAGGCCTTGGTGAAAAAAGCTGTGTCTCCTTACCGCTTATGAAAACAGAAAAGTGGTTCCTAAGATATCATATTAGCTGCATTAGTAGCTTTGACAGAGGGTGTTGTTAGACTCAAATCTTTCTAGCTGTTCGCTGATTTCTGGGCAAAATAAATTACTGTGTATCCCTTTAACTACCCTGTCTCTTTATGTTTTAAGATCTTTCTCTAACCTATGGTTTTCAGTGAAGCATTTTAAAATATTTCTTCAGACTAATACTGGTGTAGCTGCTTTGGATCTACAGGACTTCTTAACAAGATGCAGATGGTTCTCAGAATAGTTAACATATCTATGTGGCCTCTGTAGCCCAAGTAGCAGGCAGCAACATTTGCTGAGAATATTGGCTCCAAAGGTTGGTGGTGGCCTTTTTCTGGGACAGTTTTCTTTGTAATGAGAATGCAAAAATGAACAAAATCAACCTCCTCTCTTCATATTTATCATTGAATACATATTTGATAGTGGTGCCTTTCTTTATTATTGTCAAATAATTGTCTTTACCTTTTATCTGAAAATGTGTAGCTAAGCACCCATGTTTCTGCTTCAGTGAAAACCTTCACATTTAATCTATTTCACCACAAACATAAAGAGATCACCTTTTGAAGATTTTGTGGAACAAGAAGGTAACTCAGTCAGTTACCTTCATGTCCCTGATAGTCCTGGCGTGTCTGTCACCCCACCTGTCAAGCTCCCGGTAGCCAGCAAATAGCACAAGTTTTACACACAGCTTTTCTACAATGAGTTACTTGAGCAAAAATAATCTTAATGGATATGTTGCATAAAAGGACTAAGAAAACTCAGCAAAAGAGAGGTGCTGAATTAACCACAAGAAAATCCCCAAAACGGGCTATGTACATCACACAGGGAATTTTGTTTAGGACTATAGACACTAAACAAGATGCGGGTAGGTAAACTGAACTAGATTTATTAAGGAATTATTTCTATTGTGCACAGTTAATATTTTTCTCTTGCTAACAATTTCAGAACTGAAATCTTCATTGTATGTGCAACAAAGTGGTATATTTGTGATGCTAGTCAAGGTCTTCTCCCATCTTTCTGTCAGTGTCTTGAGTTTTTTGCACATCCTTAGTTCTTAAAACTAATATGAAATAGAAATAAAAATATTTATATATTAAATTTATGGATTGTGCTTAAAATTGTAGTTTGTTTAAAATAGTCTTATTATAAAATTCTTTGAAAGTGATCAGCATTGAGAGATTTTAGGGACAATGACTGAAAATTTAATCAAAGAAGGAAATATAATGCTGGAAAAACAGTTGTGGAGAGGATAGAAGACACTGTGACTTTGATTGAAAAGTGGAATTTGTAGATGTTTCATGTGAAAGAAGACCCAGCTACCATTTTAGAATGTACAAGTCTTTGCTGTCCCTGGAAAGAACTGAGCCAGACTACTGACTATTTTCTGTTATTTAAATAAATGTCAGATATATTATATTCAAATAAAGATGCCTATCTGCAGGCAGAAGAAATTGCCTTTTCACCATGAAAAGATGAATATGTTTGATTATGGATGGGTATGGTTAATTAATGTAGCTATAGGTAGTATTTTAAGTGCTTTTTTAAAGTCTGAAATTTGAAATACTACACAAAATTGTTTAGAATGAAAATAGTTTAATCGTTTTTAACAGCTGATGGTTAAGATAAAGTTATTAAAATGACATGTATGTGCTAATTAATCATAACAGACTAACATAACACACTGGAATTCTTTATGCTCTCCTGGAAGATATATATGTTCATCATTAGAAGAGGTTAATTTTGAAACAGGAACAAAAATAGGAAGTTACACCAACAATTTTTTTGAACACAGGCCAAGAGAATTTAAAATTACCCTAGAGATAACAAGGCTGAACACAAATAAAATAGTTAAGCATGCTCATTACTGATGTAGGGTCCATAATTAAGCTGATTTATATCTGACTTAAAGCTTGTAGTTAAGCATACCCATAGCTGGCTTTTATGCCAATGGAAATTGGATCAGGCTCTTAGAAAACATTAATAGTTCTGTCCCACCAGGGTGCTTAAGGGCTGGCTCCTAGTTTAAAATTGCCTGTTTTTTTAAGAGAGGTGGAGCTGTCTTCAGCCCGACTCACCTACATGGATGGGGCTGTGAGAAAGCTCCCTGTGCTTAGCTGGGCATTGCTGGGCTAGGACAGACCCACTGCAGGACAGACCAGGTACAGGAGCTGCCATCCTGACTTCTCTCTGCATCCTCCCTTCCACCAGCCTCTGGTTTCTCATGCCCCTTCAGACAAAACCTGGAAAGCTGGAGTAAGTGACAGATTCAGGCATGAATCTGGCGCCAAAAATAAACCACTAAGACCAAAACTTTCCAAAGAAACTGGCCAAGAGAGCTACACAGATGGCCTAATTCCTCAAAAGACTGAAACATTCAACCTTTGGGTATTTGGCTGAATACCCAATCTGCTTGAAAATGGTCTATATACTATTTGAGTATCAGCATTACTGACTATCATCTCAGTTTCATAAAGATTGCTTTTCAAATATCTGCCACTCAGATGCCCGTAGCTATCATAGCAGTGAGTGTTCTGTAAGCATAGTTACAAAAAAAACCCTATCAACTCTATGTCTGCCTATATTTCCTCTAGTCTGTTCTTCTACTTTTCCTCTACAGGATGCTTTATAATCACATTTTTACATTAATTTTTATAGCTATTTTAATGAATATAGGAAAAAAACTCCTATAGCTGTCACTACTTTTGTCTTATACATAGAGTAATAGTTATTCATCTAGTAAAAAAGCACTGCCATATTTTAAAAAACCCTCCTGAGCATATTTGTGCCAAATATTTATTTCTTAAAAATGTAAATGTGTCATCCATGCTGTATACTCTTGTAACTTTACAGCCCGTTTCAATTTGTATATATCCCCACTGATCACTCCTACAACATCTGCTTTAGTGAACTAATATAATAAAAAATATTATCCAAACTATTCATCTGGTTTTCTTTTCTTTGCTCCTTCCCTCTTCAGCAGGACTGATAGCTCTAACCAGTAAATTCAAATGTACATTTTATGGCTTATTGCTCTGAGAGCAGAGATTCTATTGAAAATACTCCAAAGTGTTTCAAATGTGTTTTGGAATTAAGATTGCAATCACTGAAGGAGTGTACAAGGAGAATGGATTTATAAAATGTTAGAGGCCTAATTAGATGGAGGGATATTGTGAAACTTCTTCTTTTCAGATGCATTAAAGCATTAGGTGATTTTCCCTGATATTTGACAGAGTGGCTTTTATATTGCATCTTTCGTGAAATGCCAAATCCCATTCTCCATGGCTATGAACAGAAACTTCAAATTTTCCTGGGGGTAAGACATTCCTTGGTGTGAGAAATAAGTGTAAATTCTGCAGTGCAAGTGTTAACAGCTAGGATCACCCAGGATTGCACTGGGGAAGGCCTTTTCATCACCACACACCAAACTTGCCTTTCTGCTTTATATCCTCAGGGTAAATGTGAAATCCTGCTCTTTTCCCCTCTCCACCCTTTTTCAGGAGGATACTACTTTGAAATCTCTGTATGAACAGCAGAGCAAAATAGGCCTTATCTTAGAGGGGAGAAAAATTTTATTGACTTTGAAAATGGAGAGGAGCATAGTCCAGAGGAGCAAACAGCAGACTTGAGAAAATTGCAAATGCTTTCTCCCCTAATGCATATACAGATACAAAGCAATCAAACAAAAATGAGATTGTGCAGCTAATAAAATCAATCAGGCCAGGCTGGCTAGAGCCATTTGCAGATGGCCGTGGAGAGTTCCTTATCACTTCTGAATGGTTATTGACGAATATGTACCAACACTTGATCTCTCTTGGGAAGCTATTTAGTTTATCTCCAAATCATCTGTCTAACTCCCGGGTGGCTGTTTATCTTGTATCAGTATGTTTTTCCAATCGTTAAAGGATTCCTTCCTTGTTTGTCTAGATTTTCCTATGTTTCCTCTTTCTTTGCAGATTGTTTATCTCCAGTTTTCTTACTCTAGGGGAACATGTGCATAATTTGTTTGTCAATAATAAATAATGAACACATTTTATTACGTGTTACTAATGTTTTGGTGTAGAACAGAAGTAAAAACCTTATAAAACTGCAAATTCACTGAATGTGTATAAATACCAGTGGGCACCTGGCATGTATATTTCTATTTGCCTTTCTTTTTTCATTATGTACATCAGTATTTATATTTTCTCTTCCTTTAGTTATAAGTAAATAGCATATATATAGATTGTGTGTGTGTATATATATCTATCTATATATATAGATATATATCTAGTATAGTATATATATAGACATATATAAATAGTTCAGTACATAAATTGCATGTTGGACATGTCTGAGCTTTTTCTGGGTAGAGACAAGACATATCTGGTTATTTCACAAAATCAACGAATGGCTAACACTTTTGCCTTTAGCATCAGATGCCAGTAATTTTATATACTCTAACATTTTACTGCGTCCCTGACTCTCAGCCTGAAAAAAATAATCTTTGTCCTCTATTCACAGGTGCACTGAATACCTTCTGATTTCTTCCTTTAAAGTCTGTCTTCAGTGTCGGCTTGAACTTACCTATCTGTCTCTATTAAGTGTCTTATGGGATCAACTCCTTTTGTTCACTCACTTTTGTTCACTTATGATAGTGCCTTGCTTTCACCTATGATTTCCTTGAGGTAGTTGTATGGAGTATTCTGTAACCCTGTGAGTAAGTTGCAGTTCTCTTTCTGCCCAGGTCCTGTGACACAAACAGATTGAACAAGAGTATTTGGGGGCTTCTTCAGGTCAGACAGGGAACAGTGCAGCAAAATTTATAACAGAAGCAAGACTGATCAATTGTCAAACACAAGCAAAGATACCAGAAACTGTCCCATGGGGTTTAGCATGAAGGCTGGAATGGTGCAAAATACCAGCGTCATCAATTATGTGATTCTGTATTAGGGACAGGAGAATCCTTCTGAAAACATGCCAAGCACTTTCTTTTGATGTCTTACTCTTTGATCCCACAGCTGCTTTGTAGGTTAAAAACTTTTTTCTGAGTTATGATATATGTATGCACAGGATTTTTATCTCCATTTGTCCTTGTTTCAGCACTGTCCTTGTCTTTAATGTTAGTGCTTGACATTCTCTTCTTGATGCACAAAGGCAAATCAGTCTTCTCCCTTTTGTTGTACATTTTGGGCTGCTGGACAAACCCAGTCTCCTAGTGTGCCTTAGTAAGACAGGCCATACAGTCCCTTAATCATTCTTATGTGTCTGTACCAATTCCAATCCGAATCCCTCTTTTGTGGTAATGGCTCTGCACAGTGTTCACTGAGCTCTTACTGGCTTTCTGCACAATAGGCTGAAGATTTCCTAAGCTTACTTGAAAACAGCTTGATGGCTGCATTTTAAACTTTCACTTTTCACAGGCACTGCATTGATGAATTATACACATAATGAGATCAAAACAAGGACCAATTTATTTTATTCAGTCATCACAGTCCATTATCTCCAGGTTCATTGCAGAAATCAACATTATTTTGTTCTCCCAGTGTGAGGCCTTGCATTCTGACTCTTTCTGTACTAGTCTATTCTCATATTCTGTACCTTTCACCCCATTTTTATTTCAGCTTTAAGGTGATGCTTATGTTCTTTCTGTACAGTCTATCCCTTGTTCATAATACCTCTCTGCTTCATTCTGTCAACAGATTTTGTTAGGCCACATCTATATTTTTCAGGAAAAATGTCTCCCAACCCTGTGATTTCAGTAGGGTCTTTCAGATTACTTCCTTACATATTTTGCCTCACCTCTGAATATAAATTCATTTCTTGTCAATAACCCGTCTGGCAGAAAATGGTAGCTCTACTCAAAGGGAACGTTGTGTTGAAGAACTGCCTTAATGACACACCACAGCCAATTATAACCCAAGTCCTCAATATCAGGTTTGGTTGGGAACCTCCTCAGGACCAAGTTAGATGGCAGGTGTTTGCTTCATCCAGCACCTACCTTCCAAGTCAGTCCTTACATGAGCCAGTGCCAATATAACAGCTTGGTCTGGCTGGTTTTTAAGCACCTCTCAAAGGGACAGCTCTCCATGATAGGCCAACAACCATTCCCTCATGTGACCTTAGCATTTAAACCAGCAGCTAGGGCTGCTGTTGTGTGGGTGGAGAATTAAGATCTTATTCAGTCATTTCCTTCTGTCACATGGAAAGTTCTGGCTGAGATATTGCCTCTCCAGGTCTCACATTTATCTGAGATCCTGCTTGCGTTTCTCCGTAGCAGTGTTAGAGAGTGGAAAAAAGTTATTTTGGATCAACTCTTTATTTTGGATCACAACTCTTTGACGATCTGAGGCAGACTTTCAACTGAAATAAAATCATTTTACTTTATGCATCAGAGACAGTGTAATAACTGCACTCCTGTGCTTGTGTGGAAGTAGGAAAACATAAACTGTCACATATTCTGTAATTTTTAATCTTCGGTCTTTGTGCAGTCACAGAGTGTAGAAATGTATTTTGATTGGTTGTTCCAAGTCCAAATTCTGTAGGGCCCCAAGAGTTCTGGGCTGGGCAGAAGCCTGGATTAGTTGTGTATGGATGTTGTCAGGACTCATAACCAAAGAATGACATAAAGAGGCTGCAGTAAAGCATTTTTAAAGTACAACTGTATGTCCAAATTCTGTTCTTCTGTTTTCTTTAGAGAAGGACTATATTCAGTGAAAGATACCTTGGGCAAGTGCTGGCACCAGCTTCCTCATGACATGTGATACAAAAAAGCTAATCTCATTAATTATTTTTCATTCCTTTGGAATCTTTCTAAACCAGGGCTGCTTGTGGCTGTAAGAGGAATGTGCAATGGGGTTAGCTGCCTTTAACAGCATTGGTATTTGGAAAACAAACTCTTATTTCTGAGATGCTGTTTCTGTTTGCATCTTTATCATATTTTTAACTAACAACAAAAAGAAATTAATACTCAAAATCAATCCATATATTGGCCCAAAAGCAGTATCAAAAGTAAAACTAAGAGCTTAAATATGGACACCAGAGAGCCTTAACAAGGTGCTTAACAAGGTGTGAGAACTAATCAGATTTGTAACGAGCAACAGATATGCAATGGAAGTAACAGGAATTTGACAGTATTTCAGAAATTAACGTATGGGTTCTCCTCAGGTGTTTTTGAAGGCCTACTTTAGATATTCCTGTTCTCTGGTACACTAAGTTAGCCCCAAGCTAAATCACAGGTATTAGTACCTAATCTATCAGATTGTTTTCACTGGTTAGAGACAAGAAGTGAATTGCAATATCACTTGACATCATGCACAATAGCAGCTACATCATGGCCACAAACTTCTACATTTGTTAAACATTGCATATCCAGGTGCAGGACCGAAAATGCATCTTCAGGCATGAATTGTCCTTTGCTCAAAATCCAGCACATTACAGTTTCTCAGTAGTGGTTTGTTTTCCTGCTCTGACAGCACAAGCTCTATTAATAATCTGTGTTCATACAGCTACTGGCAAACCAGGAAAGTAAGTGATGTTGTGGCACAGTAGAAACAAGAGCTTTTAATCACACCAGCAGTGTTGTCTGGAGGGAAAAAGAGTAAGCCAGTGCTAGATGTGCAGAGGAAGTAGAGAGAGACTGAAACAAGCTCATGGAGAGTTTTATAATCAAGAAATTCCTTTTGCACTGGGTTCTGAAATTAATGAGCAGCCACTGGAGTTGCCTGACAATGGGGGTGATATGACAGTGTCCAGGGATCACAGAAGTTATTCTGAGCCAGACACATTGAATTGTTCATTGTTTTCTCCCACTGAATAGTCTTATAATTCAAGTACTTAATCATAAGGAACAATCAAGTTCTTTCTCACTGGCTTCAGCTTTTCTACCTTTCTCAGCTAGCTGATCATGCCTTGGATAATCAGACCCATCTCATCTCAGATGTATACACCTGATGGTTCCCCTCTCCCTTTGTGCCTGCCTTCTCCTTTATACTATAGTTCTATCTTCTTCATATTCCATAGCTGTTATTTGCTGACTTCTTTCACAGTTTTCTTGCAGTAATGGCATTGCTTACAGAAATAAAAGCAGGAAAACCTTATTTCTGCCCCCTCCCATGCTATTGCTGCCTTACTTACACTGTTCTGTCCTCGTTCCTCTTTTGTATCTTGGCTTGCTTTTTCATTTGTGACTCATTAGCTAGAGATGACCATTTGAAGCTCAAATATCAGGACATTATAGATTTCACTAATCACATTTCTATTCATGGTCTTGGGTGTTTTTCAGATTGCATTTCCCAGCCACATCCCTCGTCATGGCAGCTTCATTGATTTGACAGAAATTCTGCCTTATGCACTCAAATGAGATTTCCTTGAAGGATAATAATGAGAGTTTTGGTCTCAAATTAGTCTGATTTGCAACATTAACCATTGAGTATGTAACAATTACAGAATTGTACTTATCAGCTGGTAGTGCTGCCTGATTGCTAGACTCAGATATGTAAAATAATTTAAAATGGAGTGAGGTGATAGTCATGATGGAGAACTAAAAGTATCTTGGAAAAAGAAACTTCAAATTTCACTTTTTCAAGGCTAATTATTTCTAACAGTAACCAATCAAGTGCAAGATATTGAGATATTAAAATACTTTTTTGTTTTCTTAAAGATGAAAGAAAAATGAGATTTAAAAATTCAGAAGGCTTAGTAACATAGAAGTCACCTCGACTTATCAACAAAAATAGAAGTGCATCTCTTTAGGGTTAAGGGAAAAAAACCTATTCTGGCCCCACTGGGCCTTAAAAATGATAAATCTTTGACACAAGGAAAGATTTTTTAAATGAAATTAAATTTTCTTTACAACTTAAGGCTTTTTTGATTTATACTATCTAGCCCCAAGCAAGGGTCTTAATTATTTTTGATTTATTTCCTTCATTCCTGAGAAAGGTCTTTCAGCTTTTCTTTATTATTTCAGTTCTTCTTCTGTAGGCATATCTATGTTTTCTAGCTCTTATTTTTACTGCTAAGTTTTCATGTTTTACTTCCCTCTTAGGTGAAATACTATGGTGAAAGCCTTCAGGTCTTAAACAAAACTCAGCTTTCTTTCACAAATGTAATGTAAGTTTGGAGTCTTTTGATTTTAATTTCAATTTGTTAATTTGTTTCCCCATAACATCTGCTATGTTACTATAAATCAGATATCCTGTCCCACCTTAAAATGTTATAAGTTTCCTGAGCATCAATATGGCCACTTTTTCCTCTCAGATTATATTTTTAGGTAAAACATTCTATACAAGTTTATGGACTTTTTACCCTAGTTATAGAATGGGGTTTAGTCATATGTTTTCTCTTCTTTATGAGAAATAGTTTTGTTTTCCACTTACCGTGTGTATAAATGGACTTACTATGTGTATAAATGGAAAAAAAAAAACGTCCTGGCACACTTTCAGGATAGTGATAGGAAAATGTCCACGCCCAGCACAGCTCAGTAATTAGAGCATTCTCCAGGTCTGCAAAATCCTCAGTCAGATGAAGCAGTTGAACTTTTCTCTATTCAGATTCATTAAGCTGTGGCTGCTGCTGTATAACAGGGAAAAGCTGCTTTTTTCAAGAAGGTCTTAGGTGCTTTCTGAGCCCTGCCAGGGCGGAGATTCTCTGCCTGGCAAGAGGATTCTCCTGGGCTGAGGTGTGAGCAGGACCTGGGGCTGCTCTACCCAAGCCTGACCAGGCAGTCCTGCCAAAATGGAGAATTGTGATGCTGATGCTGAGTGCCTTACTAGGAAAAAGAAAGCACTGAGAGATTTTAGGGATTTTTCAGAGTTTATTGGGTGTGAGTTTGCTCTTTGATGTAACATCGGGAGTTTGACTTGCCACGGTATCCTCCATGCTAACTGCAGCTCATGTTCAAATACTCAGCAGTTACTTTCCATCCAAATCATCCAAAACATGAGTTAGCCTGCAATGGAGTTTGAGAAAATCAGATTTAATATGACAGGGGCTAGAGTGCATAAAGTCCACAGGCCAAAACCAACCACAGAATTCAATGCAGCAGTAACAGTATACATTTAACTTTTTTTTTTTTTTGTTACAACAAAAACCCATTCACTGTATGTACATAAACCTGTGGCAATAGCCAGTTGAGTATTTTGTGTGTATCAAACACTGTAAGTGATTTTCTTTCCATGTGGAATTCAATGGTGACATTTTTTGATTGAAACAAATGAAAAATGGGAAATAATGGTATTGCTATATGTCCTTGCAGGATCAAGAGGAGCTTTTTATTTGATGCAACTGAATATTTGGTTTCTATGATAATGCCTTAAATGCTTTAAGATGTGTTTTAACCTAAAATATCAATTAAATATGGAAAAAATTGTTCAGAAAGTAAAATAGAATTCCTTTCATATATTTCAGTATTATAAAATAAATGCTAACAGTAAAAACTATTTTTTTCCTAAAGAAGTTTGTTTCTTTTTGCTTGTTTTATAGTCAAAATATAAATTTAAGATCTAAAATTATTCAAATCTGTGTGATCACTGTATAGTTAATGATTACAAAAATAATTTTTGAAACAGAAGCCTGGTAGAGCATTGCTACACATTTTGATTACCATTGCATATCCAAGACCTCAGTTAAGGCAAAACATCCCTTGCCTTTGCTGAAAACAGCTGTAATCTAGAAGAAGGGTTATGCAGAAGATTAATCTACTTGCAGACCTAACATGGGAAAGTCTCCAGTTACTGGTCTTCACAGGAAATCAGACAGCATTTTGCAGCACTGTAAGTGCCTAAAAACCACAAAGCAGTAAAAGAAGCAAAATTAAATGCCGGAGAACAGCCTTTTGCATGTTTTCAAAAGTCCTGAAAATAGATTGGAAAATTTCATACCCAAGGCCTGAAGTTAACTTCAAGTCTTACAAAATTGTGTTTGAGAATGTTTTGATGAATGTTGTTCAACACAAAAGTTCACAGATATGTATGCTGTTATCACAGCAACACTAGTGAGGAATAAAGAGAGCAAAACTAAAATGCGAACACACATGTGACTGCTAGAAAAATTTAATCGTTGTAACATGACAGATTTGCATCAAGGTGGGATTAGGAGTTTCAGTTTTGCTACATGTTTATTTTGTTTGTGTCTTTTTGTTTGCTTGTTTAATTCTTTCTTAGAAAAAAAAAGTTTGAAAAAATTAGCTTTAAAAAATTAGCTTTGTACTAAGAGAATTACAGGGACATATCTGTTCCGACATGAAGCAAGGGAAGACTGTGTAATCTTCTGTGTAGGACCACTAATTCCAGCAGTCAGCGTCCATTCTCACCTCCATAACCAGGGTCATTACCAGCGCAGCTTAATTGTCAAAGGTCATTTGCAATGTGGAATAGTTGCAGTTCTGGGATAAATTGAGAAAAAAGCCAAAAGCTGTGAAAGTATAGATGTTCCACAAGCCAAGGCAAAGCCAGTGTGATGGTTCCTTTGTGTGAAGACAGGGTTAATTCAGGAAATACTTTTGACAGTTGTATAGACATTTTTTTTCACTCTGATAAATTAATTTTTAGTGACCCAGGGAGAAAGCAGAGATATGCATTTGCCAGGATGATGCTTTCTTCTCTTCTGTTCACCCTTCTGCATTTTTCAATGTAGCCCTTCCTTTAGGAAGGACTACATTCAGAATTCAGGGCTTCCAGGCCAAGAACCCTCATGCTTCTACCTGGAAAAAAAAAAGTGTGGATAGGCATGGGTTGCAATATCTGTGCATGAAAATAAAGGAGCACAAGACACTGAAGTTTAGTAGGGAAAGACTGCTTTTACATAAGTAAAAGCCTTTATGTTAATATGACACATATCTACAGCCATTCTAAATTCCCTACCCGTCCAACCACCAGTGCAGAGTTGGTTCAGTTTGCTCTTAGGATCCAGTTACAAAAAGGTTATAAGAAATGCTGCTATTTGTCACAACCAGACATATAAATGGATGGTAATAAATCAGAGAAGAGGGCTTTGAGTGGTCTAAATGCTGTTGTCCCCATTTCATCTCAGAACACCCTGGTGTAAACACAGCACCCAGAACTGTTTTGTAACAGGCAACAGATAATATAGTAAAATTGCTTTAATAATGAGATTGAAAGAGGAAGGGAGTTATACAAAGAAACGAAACCTTACATCCTTGCAGATGCTGGAACAAGACTTCTGTGCAGCACTGGGTGGAATCCAGGTGGACAGCTAGAGCATGGCTGTGGGAAGGTTCACCCTCCCTCCCATACCTCTGCTCTTTAATGTAGCAAACACAAGTATATATCTTGTCTGGGGACATAGGGATTTTATCTCTTTATGCCCACCAGAGCATATCTATCTATGTGCCTCTAGCAACTGTATCCAGGAATGGCATGTATCCAGGGTATTCCAGCACATTCCACCACATTTTTTATACTTATATACATATGGGATTTTACTGTGGTCACTCATGCTAACATATGGGCTTGTCAAGTGCTAAGTACAGGGCCTAGTAAAGCAGACATGGCTTGCTCAAGACCACAAACTCCTTGAATGAAATGTCTTCTGCCAGACTTCCATTACAGAGGATCATATCTATGAAATAGAAAAATTCATAAGCAAATCAAATACAGCTGACAGGTGGGTAAGCTCTTGTTATGACAGCTGGGTATTGATCAACGTGGCATGGGAAAAGCTGGTCAGAAGTCAGGAAAGTAGCAGGGTAATCAAAAGGTAGATATTTAGAGGACTCTGAGCTCACCCTTAGGTTATGCAGCCAAGAATACATAATTCATCCCATGTTCTTAAAGTAAGAATCTATCAGAGTGAGACATTAAGGCTAGTGGCTAAAGACAATAAAAACTAGCTACAGGTGAGCAAGCTCATGTTTTATAGTAAAATGCATAAACAGAACCCCTGACACATTTCAGCATTTTTACTACAACCAAATAGACAGTTCTATTGAACATGGTGAGCTATCTGTTGAATTACCTTTGGCCTCATCTGATTACAATTCAAAATGCCAAATTTTGCCTTAATATTACTGACAATTGGAATATGAAAATATTTTTTAATCAACCCAAAACTGTAGTATAGGTTCCTGAAGATGTTTTGTCAGTCTTGACCTTGTCAAGGTTGGCAAGATGACACTTTCTTAATTCAGGAGAGCTAAATGAACCCAGAAAGCTGAAAAGTATTAACACAACCTTTTCACTATGTAATATTAAGTAGGTAAACATCATTCAAGATTTTAGTATGGGGCTTCTTTACTTACTCCTATGTAAAAACACAAGCAAAAGAAGCCCAAACCCAAAATTGAGAAAAGTAATGTGCAGCACAAAAAGAAGAGAAAAAAAGGAAATGTAGCATTTATGCAAAGCAATGATAATTCAAGCCTGTTTGCCACAGAGAGGTTAGTTGATAAAGTTCTATCTTTCCTAAGCAACCCATGTGAGAGAAGAGGTTAATTTTAACCCTAAAACAACCACAAGCACAGCAATTTTTTTCTAATTTTGACAAAATAGACAGCCAGAAAGAGAAGTGTAGGTAGTATAATAAATCATAAGAAAAATTTATCTCTAAATATTAGATTTTAATATGGTTTATCAGTCACAAGTAGATACTTACAACTGACAAGTTTCCTCTCACAGCTATTCCCATAGGACCTGGTGCACTTCTTTTGTCTAAGGCAATTTTTGGCTGGTCTGGTTGGCCCTTCTTCAACTCATCATTCTCAGGCATTACAGGGGTAGACAGTTTACCTGCTCATATGCAGGAATAATTTTGAAGACAAGAGTAAAAAATGGCAGAAGAAGGGAAATATGTACAGAGTGAAGTCACAGAAAAGGGGATCAAGGTGGAAGGGGTCCTTTCTGGTTTGGTAACAAAGGTCAGAAGCATTCTGTTGCTCTGTGCATCCTAAAAATCATCAACACAGGGCAGCCTTTGCAAACAAGCAATAAACTAACTTCCTCCATGGGATCGTCCAGGAGTGATTTCACTTGGTTTGGCCTCAAAAGGGTAGATGGTTAGGATGGACAGTTTTCTCAATCTCTGCTCACCAAGCTAACATTTTGAAATAGGGTTGTGATCTATCCCTTTCTACTGTACCTGAGATGATCTCAGTCGACGTGGTAACAATAAGTCACTCAGTCTGAATCCAATTGTCTTCTACTTTTTATATTTTTGGCGGCATTCATTTCTTTAGAAACTACTGTAGCACTTATAAAAGTTTCAGCTGCTTCCTACAGGCAGGTCCAGCATCAGTAACTTTTTAAGAAAAGTAGTAGGATGCTACAGTGTAATTACTTGAATAGGTAAGTTTGACTGGGCAGGCTGGGATCTGACTGTACCAAAGCTTCATGAATGAAACGAGGTCACACTTGCCCTGATGACTAGCATTCAGAACTCTGAATTACATATCTTCAGGCAGAGAAGAAGAAAAAAGGTAGAAAACAATTCTGCCGATTGATTTTTTGCCATCTAGTCAGCTTTCCTTATATCCACATTGGAAATCAAGGTAAGAATCTCCAGAGAGCCAAGAAAAATGTTATTCACTCTCTTGCTCAGGCTCAGAAATAGCTTGGCCTAGTGAGTGATGTATTATCCAAGTTAAAATTAGCATAATGTATAAATGAATAGATTTTTCTCCCTTAATTACTGCATTTTCTGAAAAGAAAAAAAAATTATGTCTGTTTCAGGTGTTACAGTCTCTTTGTCCTTTCAGAAGCCTTTTTGGTGGCCTAGCAGACTTTTTTCCCCTGAAGATATAATTTTTTCCTAAATTAGAGTTTTGTGTGGTCTTCAGTGAAAAGTCATTTGAAACCTATTGAATACTTTATGTATTAAAGCAAGAGATTCTGTTTTGTCTTATCAAAAGTATAAAAAATAGTTCTAGAGTAATTACTTAATTTTAACTTTGGAGATATTCATTCTGCCTTTACTAAACAAAGGAAGGAATGCAAACGTTTTATATTTTGTTCTTTCTTTTAACTTTTAAATATTGCATGATTCATGTCAATATTTATCTCTTTTTGCTTGAAGCAGATTGAAAATCTAATTTATTTGTCTGTCTTTCTGGGTCTTTTTCTTCAACCTCTAGCCATGAGAATTACTCAGCTATCAAGTTGTGGTAGCACAATTTGTTCTATTTATATTACAATTAGCTCTGTAATTATTAGCCTGATTATTGTCCTACTTATTCTGTTTAAAATCTGCAAGCCAAAACCCTTCTGGTCATGGCTCTTACCAAGAGAAATCCTCCAGGAGCCAAAAATTAATTGGGCTAAACTTTTTAGATGAAGAAAAGAAAGGGAAAAGAAGAATAAAAAAGCAACAAACTTATTCTGAAAAGTCTAATTTTTTTATTGTATTGTATTCTTTGATTTTTGTATGAAAGTGTGAGGGCAGACTTCTGAAACTGCTGAAAAATCCCAGCACCTGAAGCAGGCATAGTTTTGGAGACCATCTCCTCAAGTACCAGACAGGGAGCTATGAGGATATTGGGAACATGGTAGATTATAAAACAACATAAATAGTTACCCGAGAATAAATACCTATATGTAAAAGGAGCATAATATTTTCTCAGTAATAACCATAAATTTTAACAATGTTAATGGCAGAATAACCTCTGAGGTTGCAAACACTGGTAATTTTATATATTACTCAAAAATCTTACAAGAATTCATCCTTGTTTTACACGAAGCAATAAACAATTAATTTGAAAAAAAAAAAAGAATGATGGTTGCAAAACTGAGAATTCTTCATTCCCCAAATAACTTAATGCTAACCTCAACTCAATATGTTTCTTTTAATTATTGATCAATTAGCCTTTTACACTCAGCTGGCATAACGCCTCTCACTACCTGCTATCTCTACAAAATCCCAATTCTCCAAAAATCCATATACATTATCTGCTAGGCACTAATTTGATGTGGAATAGCAGCAGAAAATTTCTCTTAACAACTCCAAATCAATCCACCAAATATTAACCACTGGAAAATTACTGACACCTCTTTTGCTTTTCTTTCTTTCACATTCCAGACCCAGCCCTGTCTCTGTTCCACCATTTAGCCCATTTTCTCATTAATTCTTCAGTGCAAACAGTGTTTACAATGCCCAGCAATTCTAACTTGATTCCTCTGAACCATTTGACACAACTCAGACAGTTTACCAAAGAATTCAGCCTATGGCTGCGTGAACTCTTGAAGGAATCAGAAACTATACTACATAGATAAGCATTATATACAAGGACTTGTTGTCATGGTTACAGAGATAGTCTCACTTCTGACTTTCCCCTGTTCCTTCTGAATAGGAAATAGAGATCCAGGGAGACTCTCAAGCCCCACTCAACAGACATTCGTGCAATTTTAAATGTGTGCTTGCCTGAGAAAAAGAAAAAAAAGAGTGGGTGGGCTGTAATCCATCTACTTCATCTTTTAAAATATTTATAGATAGCACAGTGTAAGTCAACAAAAATAAAAGGAGCCTGTACAGGTTTTACTGCATTTTTCAGAGCCAAAATAGTGTTTTGCTGTCAGGGAAATCAAAATAAAGTAGTTAAACAAAGTATTGTAAAGAGTAAATAGACCTGAGAACCTGTCAAGGCATTATTTCAGTAGACATTTTAAGTAACCAGATCTTCTTTGAGAAATTCATGAGAAAAAATTGTATATATGGCTCTAAGCAGAAAATAATAAAGGATAAACAAAATATATATGTTGTTGTCTTTGACAAATATGTGCCCTGCACAAGTCCATAACTCAACATAACTATTGAGTGCTTTAAGCCTTAAGCTTAAGTTGTGTCATAGCAGTTCTAAAACAGATAATGCAACTTCTGAGTGAGAAATTATACTCTATTGATTGAGATGTGAAACAAGTATTTAATGCATGGTTATCTCCTTACCAGATCACGCAGCTGTGATTAAATTGTTTGCTTGACTTCCTAGCTGCTGACATAAATATTTAAACGATTTCACTGTTTATATATTTGCAGGTTATTGACCTTTAGCCTCCAACCACATCTGAGTGTCTGGGCCAAGAATCTTTATAAAATCTGGTATCTAGTCAGCAGGCAACTATGACTCACTATTTATGGGGTGGATTCGGGTATTCTCTTACAATAGGCTAGTTATTGCATCCCCTCTGCTGACCAGACGTTCTCACCAGGGACTCACTGGTTCACGCATGCACTGCTTTTTTCTTAAGGACGAGTAGCTGAAGGTGAAAATAATAACTGAGAAACCTTGACCTGCTCCAGCAAAACACCTAAGCATGCAATGAAGTGCAAGTAAATAAGGAGTCTTCTTTAATCACAAAGGTCTCTATTATGCAGAAATACACAATCAAAATTAAAATTATCTGGTGACCTGTTGCATTAATTGACATATATAATACCTTCACATTTTATCAAGCGTTATGGTAATACATATTCCTATTGTCTAGTGAAATTATACTTTTTTTAAAATGCTTTTCAATGAAACCAATATGCAAATTACTTTTTCATATTAATATTAATATTAATATTAATATAATCTGAATTTGCTGATTTAATTTTGTTTCCAAGGAAACTGCCTGGAGATTTTTCCCATAGTTTTACATTTTTTAAAATTAATTTTCTTGTCCCTTATTTGAGGCAAACGTTTATATATATTTTTCAACAGAAAAGTCCTTTCCCCACATAAAGCTGGTATAAAGTTTCAGCTGTTTGGTTATCCCTCCATAACATTATTGCTTCGGGTTTGTTTCTCTACTGTTCCTTCTAGTTGGATATTTATTTTTTTTACTCCTTTTTCTAACTTTCTTGCTTTGTGATAAGTTAGCCAGCTCTTTCTGGTCTCATTCCTTTTAGCTGTGAGTAAGGTCAGTCAGCAAGTACTGAGGTAACTTTTGTTGTTACAGAAAAGTCTGCTAAAAATATAAAACCAAGGGAAAACACCAAGCATGTCTACTCCAAAAAGCCAGGCAAATAGATTTTTTTTGAGAGTGAGGCAATGAGAAATCACTTAGCTATCCATGCCAGCACAGATCAAGTAGTGACATTAAGTAATTTGAACATTACTGAGGTTCACTGTGAGGATGCTCTGGGTTAAAACATTAGTAAGAATGTGATGCTGTCTGGTGAACTGGAGTGGGAGTGTTTTGCTTTTACTGACATCCTCCAGGCTTTGGGCAGCAGATTATTATGGGTATGACAGCTGAGAAAAAGTTGAACATTGGATAATAGAAAGTCACAGTGGTACAGGTAACTCCAGAGCCTGTGCTTTCAAACTCAACTTCTTTTTGTGAAATATGCCTTTTAGTTTGTTTTGAATGCTTACAGTGCCTTTTATGCACTGTCTGCAGGCTATTTTAAAATATATTATTGTGACCTTGGTGACCCTCTAGATGATTATGCTTCTATGGTTTGCACACTTTTTCCTCTGTCTTTTTTAACTCTTCCCTTGCCTATTCTTTTATATTTTTTATCTATTTCCTGAAATGCTTCTCTCATTTTATAAATAAAAGGTTTCCATCTGATGCCTCCTGCTTCACCATGCACTCAAGCAACTCTTCAATTGTAATCTCTAGCCTATAGTCTGGGAGATGGGAGTTATTCTAAAATTTGTTAGATATTTGTAATTGATTTTTTTTCTTTTACTGAAGATATGCTTTCTTTATAATGAAAAATAAAATACAGACTAATTCCTCAGCTAAACACATTCCAAAATTATATTTACATGATTTGTGGGACTTATCTTATTTTCTTTACTGGAGCTAGAATAACCAAAAATGTTTGAAGAATCAGGAATCAGAGTTGTTGTTTTTTTTTTTTTCCATTCAAAAGAAAAAAAAGTCAGGAGGAAAATGTGGGAAAGTTCTCTTTGTTGCTCTTCAAGAGTGATGTCCTGTTGGTATAACAGTGCAGCAGGTTGACCTTGGCTGGATGCCAGGTGCCCACCAAGCTGTTCTCTCTCTCCCCATCCCTGTTGGACAGGGGAGAGAAAATAAGATGGAAAAGCGACTTGCAGGTTGAGATAATGCTGTTTACTACAGCGGAAGCAAAAGTTTGGGTGTAAACACAAAAGCAAATAGGTTTATTCTCTGCTTCCCATGAGCAAGCAATGTTCAGCTTCTTCCTGGGAAGCAGAGCTACAGCACACGTAGACCTGGAATTGCCCTGGAATGTCTTAGATTCTCAGTCAATGTGTGGAATTGCCTTTCTGTTTCATTCAAGTCTGTCCTACCTGCTTATGTCCATACCTCTAGGACACATCAGTGCTGTGCTCCACTAAGACACCACTCCAAAACACCGTGGATTTTTTAGCACCATGCTTCTCACACACTAATACAGACCATTTCTGAGCAAGGTTAGGAAAAAGAAAAGGAATATTTATGAGAGGTCTCAGTACCCACTTAGACTCAGCTCCCATACCCCTCTGTTGAAATTCAGTTGGTGTAGGCATATCACTATGTTATATCCACAACACTGAGTTCATTTGTGGATATCACTTTATGAGAAAGCTGTTGACAAATTAGAGGAAAGGACAAAATTAGAGGAAAGGACAGTTGCATTAATTGAGGTTGCTCAAATTGAAAGAAAGTAATTATTTATAGTAGTAAATGGTGTAATAATTATGAAAAATTGAATGAAATTAAGATAAAAAATATTTAAACAGAATATTAGAAAGTGTTCTCTGACAGTGAGATATATGAAGCTGCAGTTTCTAAAGAGAGGTGGTGGAACTCTCATTGCCTGAAGCACTTGAAACTATAGAGGAAGAGAAATGTTGAAAATCCTGGGAAGTGTCTATGACTGAACTGGCATGAGAACTGAGTGACCTTTTCCTTCTTTTATTCTGTGAATATTAAAAATGGGACTCTTAAAAGACTTAAATATCCATGTCAAAAATTATACCTACCTTTTTTGGTATTTTCTTTCTTTCTTTCTTTTTTTTTTCCTTAATTAGTATGGAAATGTCACTGAATACATTAAGTGACACACTCTTTATCTCACTAAATTCCTTCTTCTCCTTGTTAATATTACATCTAGCTTATAGTGACCATTAATTGATTTTTCTTTATCTTTAATAATTTTCCTTTCACATGCGTTGCCAATAGCTATTCCATCTCAGAATATTTTCAGTTTTGATGGTTATTTAATTTTCCATCTAATGACAATTACACTGAGAAGTTCACTACCTTCACTACTGTGCATAGCACTGTTGAGGTAAACTGATCTGGTAAATAAGTTATATCACAAGGATTTAATTGTTTAGTTCTAGACCTACACCGGATTCTAAATTTTTTAAAGTTTTTGTTTATTCCCTTGTTTTGGTTTGTTTCCCTCAGACCAAAATGTAGCCTATGTAGACCTTTGTATTCTGCAATATATATAATATGAAAATCAATTTTTATCAACTATATTTTTCATGCTGCTCAAAATTTAAATTGCCTGTAAAAACAGCATTTCCAATGCAGACTTGGAAACAATACCTGCAGATGTGTTACTGCTTATCAGAGCCTTAATAGAAGATCCAGCACAACAAATTTATTGGCCTTAAACCCTTTACTAGAAAGACATCCATGTTATAAGTATAAAGTTCAATCCTTTGGATCTGCAGGTACAGTTTTCCTGTTCTAAATCACTCCATCTCAGTTCTGGGCTTTTAACTGAGCAATAAGCATCCCTCCTGTTTCCTCTGATGACATGCACTTTCAGCTCCTCCTCATCCTCTGCAGGCTGGACTATTTCTTTTTCCCTGGGAGCTGTCTGAAGCAGTTGTCCTGTGCTGGTAAATTCAATGTCAGGTTTTACATAATTTTTCATGGCTTCTGTCCTTTAACAAGTTCAATGACTTTTTTACTAAAAAAAATGGATTTAATTTTTTTCCTTCCACTAAAACAAACTTTATCCTTTCCAAAACTAAATTTTTCTACACACTTGTATTTAACTGACATACTCGGTGAGATGGGCTAAAACCATCTCTGCAAAACATTAACCTTAGCCACCCGCCTGCTGCTGACTTACCTAGTAGTCACAGCATCCTCGGGACTGTCCTGTCTTTAAAAGGTGTGTGAGATGTTAAAAAGAAAAGCTGTCCCATTTGCAGCCTGATAGTCTTGTATTGCCAAATATTGCTTTTTGAATATTCTCCCTAAGCAGGCAGCACTGGACACTTTGTCCTTTCTAAACACCTTTCTTTGTCTCTTGCCATGGATACAGTTCAGTGTAGTCTTTTCTGTCTCAGACTCCCTCCCAAATTCTGGCTTTTACCACAAAATATGCAGATTTTTTTTTGGAAATAAATACTGAGGTCATTGTCTTTTTAACACAAATGTCCTTTTTTGAATTAGTTTGGCTTCTTTTGTGTTGGCCATGGTGAATCTTTCTTCATATTGTGCTGTGTTTGTGATAGTTCATGCAGAACTTCTAAGGACTTGTCCTGAGTCTTTCACGGCACCACTCCTCCAGGCTTTTTCTTTTTTTTAAAAAAAATCTGATTTCCTAATGAAGCATCTATAATTCCTTCATTCCTCCTTTGTGCCACTTCATCATTATCATTAATGTTCTTCTGCGGTCATCTTTTTCCAAAATACCACTGAAAAAGAAATCAAATCACCTTTATACTTCATTTTCACAGGAAGCACAGCACTTTCCAGACCATTAACACAGAAGACCATTGTTAATTTCCTCTGCCTGATTTAACTGAAAACTACTAAAACATTAGGTTGCTTCAGAAGCAGCTTCTTTCAGAAATATATTGTTTGTTTTTGGCACTCTATTCATTGCAATTGCAGGATAAAGCAAAATTAAACCCTTTTTTCCAGTTGTACTCAACATTCCCCTGCTGCTCAGAGTAAAACACAACTGATCAGCCCTTTCTTCTGTATTGTCTCCTTAACTCCTCTGTGTGGTAGTTTTCCCTAATCTTCATTCCTTCTCCTTGGGCCCTGTATTGTTTAACACAGTTTGGATTGACGTGCTATGGATGAGAGGAGATGGTTTTTCTGACATTACTGCCCCACTGATAATGATGTAATGAATGATTTTCACCTCCTCAGACAAGCAGTTCATAAAAATACTTATGTTGTTACTTCAGACTGGTATCTAGTGAGATAGAAGACCAAAGAATCTGTTTGCAGGAATAAATATGGTCATGAATTTGTCTGGAGTTGCTTAAGTCAATGAGAGAAGGAAGGTTCAGAAATTAATATATTTAATAGGCAGATCCAAGAGTCCTAGGAAAGGAACAAGGTGGCATTGTTTAAGGAACGTGACACAACCCTATGGATGGGAAGACTAAGTGAAGCCCATCCCATGCTATCACTTAATGTCTACTGCTCTTAAAATGAATCACAGAATCATAGAATGACTTGGGATGGAAGGGATCTTTAAAGGTCATCGAGTCCAATCCTCCAGTGACCAGCCTGACCTTGAACATTTCCAGGAATGGGGCATCTACAGCCCCTGGACTCCTCATTCCAGTGTTTCACCAACACTTACAGAGTTGCAGTTTTCCAATTGAATCTGATTATTTCTATTTATTTTCATCAATTTGGAGATGAAATTTATACTAATGCTTAAGCAGAAATAATTTGAGTCATAACATAATATTTCAGGTGTGATTTCTGCAAAATATTGAGTATTATCCAGCAATGATTATATAGTCTCATTGATCTTGTAAGAAAATCCTTTCAGACTTTCTGGGTGATGGGAGTTTTGTATCTTGTGAAATTCTGTAAAATTTCAGTTGACTGCATTGTGTTGACAAATATATCTTTACAGTAAAGGGAAATAATTCTTAAGTTCACATAATTTTTAAATGGTTTAACTCAACCCCTGTTTAGCCAACCATATATAAATATATCTTGGCTGGGGACTTTTTATGTATCTCATGCATCCTTTGTTACATTAGGAAAACATACATGATACCTTTGGTGGCAGTACTCATTATACCTTTTATCAGATACACAAGATTAAGCAAAGAAAGGAGGTCAGAGTTTTTCTGGCTGTTTTTCATATTAGCTGCAGTCATTTCCTAACAAATTAAGTGGATGTAGATTCTAAAATCCTTCTAGACAGCTGCAGTAGGTATTGTCAAGCTGCAATCCAGAAAAAAATATTGTGGTACTTAAAGCCATGTCACTGTTCCAGCTGACCAGTTTAACCTGAAATTCATGCTATAGCACAGAGCAAAGTAAAATATCTGCACTGGCTCTGAAATAAAAGGAATCTGACTCCATCAGTTTGGGTTTACACATGATAAATCGGCTACCCTAACCAAATACTTTTTCAAGATTCTTTGAAATATAATGAAATCTAATTTGACAAAAAGAGTTTTATCCTTCTGAGGAGCTAAATATGAACTATTTTTTTTTCTTTGCTCTGACTGCAATAAAAGAAACTTGCTATGTATGCTACAAGGCATTTACCTTGTATGTAATCCAAACCCCACAGGAATCAGTGCAGGAAAAACTTTCCTCCTTTTCAGAAATTAATGATTTTGTTTTCAGGCTTTTGGATTCCAGAGGAAGCCTTTTTTCAGAGACATAATCCTGTAAGGCCCAGGAAAATAATCTGGGAATTCTCAGAGTATAGCAGGGGTAAGGGGAGAGTTATTTTTCAGTGATAAGTTGAGAAAAGCATAGGTTGAAAAAAGCAACAAGATCTGAAGCAGGCACCACTTGTCCAATTCTGTAGTGCAGTACATAGTATACTGTCCCTTTTGTCTTTCTGCTCTTTGTTATAACATTATACTTCCTAGAATAGCATTAGGTCATTTTTTAAAGACATAGTAACATTTTCATCAGGCAGCTACATGATTCTTAGGTGATCTAAGATATAGTACTACTTTCAACCTGAAGAGGTAGAGCTATTTTCCTCTGTTGAGGGAAAAACTGGTACAAAGTGCATTTAACATGATGGGTGAGAAGTATGAGTAGCAATGGTCACTTATAAAAGGTACAGCAAGAAATCTGTATTAAAAATGGTGCAAAAAATAAACAAGTATTGAAAAGAAATACAGAATGAATACTGTTTCCCATAAATTTGCTGATTCTATATATTGGCTATTCAGTATTGCTTTTTTATATTAAGCAGAAATTTGTTGTTGCTATTGTTTGACATCTGTTGTATTTCATCCTGAACTAATTATTGCAAAAGTTTCATCAGAGTGAAAAAAGTCACTCTCTTTGGCACAGCACTACCAGCAGTTAGTCAGGTATATAAGAAACTAGGCTCAAATATATTGTTACCTAAGCTACCTATGGAAAAAATGACAAGAAAAGGACATTTGTACACAACCACATTATAAATGTTTTGATTTACAAGCATTTGCTATTCTTGTTTGTGAGTGCTTTACCATGCATCTGGACCTTGACATCTAGGAGCTTATTGAGTAACTTGAATTTTCATCTCTTATAACCTTTATTGTGGAGAACTACACAGGGTAACTCTTCTAATTCTTAAAATGAAACTCTCCCAGCAGAAGAAATGCCTGGTGTTTTGGAAGCCAGAAATCATCAACCTAGAAAAGAGTCCTTTTAAATGTTCAACATAGGAGAATGTTCTACTTAAAGTGTGCTGCTGATAAAAGAACTCTCTATCTCTAGAGATACAAAGCAGAAAAAAATGATGTTGTACATCAGAGAGATAAAAGATCACTGTGCTGAAAGTAATCATCAAACTATGACTTTTTAAAGCTTGAAACTGCATTTTTCTAAAGTTTCCACTGTTTCTCCATTCTTTCCACATTTTCACAAAATAATACTGTTTCTTTAGAAACTATTGAAAATATCTAGAGAATATAAAAATATAAGTTTTTAAGAGAGACTTAAGAAACTCCACCTGAAAGGTTTGTTCATTTAAAGTAAAATTCTCTAAACAATCAGTCCATTAAACCAGCAATATTTTCCACTTTCCAGAGATAAAAAGAGATTGGTTTTAATATGCTGACTGTATGAAAAGACAAGCTTAAAGACTGCAAAACTGTCTCCCAGGCATACAATTAATCTGAATGAAAATTTTAGTTGGTATCTTGATATAAATAAAAGATACCGTTAATTTGTTGTTCAAATTACTGAAAACGTCCCTGCCAGGAGCAGTCTGAATAAATCCAGGTTTGACTGATAGGGCATTAATGGCAAGCACTCAGACACTTTGAAATCAAAGGCTTATTATTGTTTGTAATACTTTTCCTGTACCCACCTTACTTTCACATTCAAGTCCTGACTGAGATTTTCCTTTTATTGGCCAACTTTATGTTGATAGAATATATTTAGCATAATCATAACTTTTTGGCTTAAATAATTTATATAATAGCCTCTTTCAAGGCAGAACAGTAGACAAAGATACTACTCCTAAAAGATAACACTGCTAATTGTGTCAGTATTTATTAAAATACTAAAACTCATTCTGTAAAGAGAATTAGTGGTCAGTGTGGCTCTGTTTTCATTGAAGAATCCAGTCACAAAGATTTCAAGGTATTGGATAGCTCTCATGGTTCTACTGTTCCAGCAGGATATGCTCAAAAATACTTTGCTGTGAAACATCCTCCTCCTGTTCCTGTGGTGTGCATTGATTGCAAGGAAACCCGCCTTACACCTGTTTTCTGCTGAGTGGAACGTCTCAGGGCCACACAGCCCCCTGCAAGATTTCACAAGGTAGAAGATTGCACTAGCGAGCACCTAGATAAAACTTATCAGTATTGGCTCTGCTAAGTCCACATGGATAGTCACATATTCTGTGCACAAGTGTCTTGGTTTATAATGAATTCATCAGTGGCATATCTCAGTCTTGGAATCTGAAACCCCTTAAAAAAGAGCCTTGAGTCATTTCCCCAGGTGTCACAACAAATCCTATTTTATTTTCAATGGGGATGAATAATACAAACAGTGAAATCAGACTGTAAGGTATGCAATCTGAATTTACTGTATAGTATAGAAGTAATATAAACCACCATTACCTTGAGAAATTCAGTGACTGCCTTCTGCAAATTGTGCTGCAGAATTAGAAGTTTCTGTGCTGAGGACTGAAGTGTGAAAGCAGCAATAGAATTCAGAAGGTATATGATTTATTTTTCAAGAGTTTATGATGGCATTATATCATGCTTGTTATTTTTTGGCACAGACAGCAATGTGCTGCTGTACTGTTTGTCTGGGATTGAGTTGCATCCCTTTCTGTCTATTTAGCTCAGCATCTTAGTAATATGAGTAATAAGTGCAAAAGATTTTCTGAAGAAACTGCATCTCTGTTTCCTAGCTATACTTGGTAGAACACTTTACTCTTATTCCTTGTTTCTCACAAACTCATTCCAAGCACATCAGTGAAGCATAGCAGCAGCACTTGAGTTTACAAGAAACCATTTACCTGGTAGGAGGGAACAAAATTCGCATCCCAGATTTACTGCTCATCCCAGAATACTGAACCGGTTCTTAATACAAAGTCAAACTAGGCATGTCCTTAGCATCGATGGTGCATTAACAAGAATCTCTTCATCCCTGCAACCAAGCCTGGAAAAGCCATCTAAAAATAGTATGCAGGCATTGAATTTTCAGTACAATTAACACTTTGAAAAATGCTGAGACTGCTAAGGAGAGAAAGAGGACTCTCAATGTTAGATAGAGCTATTTAAATAATGGTTTGGGAAATGTTAAATTTCAGCTTTCTTCTTGTTTACAAATAATCAGTAAATAGATGCAAATTTTAGAGAGTTTGTCTTGCTGAGTATTTTAAGAGAACATTTTTTACCCTACAGATTCTTTTGATCAGGAGCTGAGATACTACAAAGGAAGATGTATTATGGAATCATGGAGAAAGTAAGTAGCTGCTTGCCTGACTATTTTTTATAGCCAGTAGTGTCTAGAATTCATTATGTGTTTTGTGCAATTAGTCACACAATATTGGTTCCGTGCCTAAACATTATGCAAATACATGTGAGGACTGCAGGAAAGAGTCTTTGATACCTGTACACCCTAACAGCTAGGAGCAGTTCAGTGTTTCAGAGACAGAGCAGAATTCCACCGTACACTTTTTAACCTTTCCTTATTTTCTTCATTTTTGTTTGTTTGCTTGTTTATTTTTCTCCCTAAGGAAAACATAATATATGTTGATATATGATGACTTGGGATGTAAAAACCTAATTCCCTTTCCATTCTAGGAATAAAAATATATAAACTATCTTGTCTGAGCTGGCTGTTTACAAAATATACACTCCTTTTGCTCTTGTCACAATCACATATAGTAATTGTATTTATATGAACACAGCACTAATTGCCAAGGATTTTCTCACTGGTCTTTGTCTCTCTTATCAGATTAATTGCCTGAATGCCAGGGTTCCTGCTGGAGTGTTTAGAGTGCTGCTGTGTCTATATGCTGAACATTGTTTCATCTGCTTCCCTAATATACAAACTGGAGCTTTTGCTGTCTTTAATATAATTCTGATTAAGTTACTTTTACCATTCATTCCCTTGATAGGCGTGGTCAAGTGAATACTCTGATATATTAAAATACAGCAGTCAGAATTATATTTGCTCATGTGCCATTTGCCTTATTGAATTTTTCAGTGTAAGTAGTAAGAGAAGTATTTTTACAAACACAGTGCAACTTTTGGACCTTCCTACAATTTATTGCAGATAATCAACAGGTGATAAATTTGGGGAAAGCCTAAGTTCTTGATGAAGGATTTTGACATCTGGTAAAAAAACATCTAAAACTGAAATTGTCTCTGGAGGAGATAGAATTCTAGAAAACAGGAGTCTGTAAACTCAAAAGGAGCTTTAACTAGAACTGTAAATCAATGAAGATAGACAGGTATTCCTAGGTGTGCTCTGTAGCTCCTCCTAACAGAGCAAAAACTCCACCTTCACATGGCTTCACCTATCTTTACATTCAATGAGCATTGCAAGAGTATTTTCTCAGCCTGTATTAGTAATGATTATTTCCAGTGTAGCTGAAACAGGAAATGCTGGACGATTTTCCTTCTTAAAGGGATCATGATAGATCAGCACCAAATTGTTCACATAACAGAAATTTAATCATGGATTCTTTGGCTTTGAAACTATATTTTAGATCAGAACATTCCCCAAAATCGAACGGTCTGAGTGACTTGTCAGTATGCTTTCTGTGCTTCTCACATTGCAGAAATTGAAAGTCTATAGGTAGTTTCTGACAGGAGAAAACCTGATTATGAAATAGAGTCCGCCCAATACAACCCCTGGCCCAACCAGGATGGTTGCTGCCCAACATGATATACCATATCCTGTTATCTAGAACACAGGCGGTATTCAGCAGCAAGGAACAGTTAACCTGCATACAGTACCAGACCTCCCCTTCCTCAGTGCTCCATCCAAAATAAATTCTTTCCTTAAGTCTTTCTGTTAATACTGCTATTATATATCAATACAGCTATACTGTAAATTGATATGTATATCATTCTAAACTCAGGCATTTTTATATATCTTAGCATGATTTAAAAAAAAACCACTGGATATCGATCTGCTCTTTACTTAATGACAATTTGTATCTGAAAACCTTGGAAAACTGGACTTTTAAAACTTCACAAGGGCGCAGACTTCTGAAAGTCATAATCATGTCCCACTAAGTCAGTTCTTAGAAGTACTATCAATCATTTCTGTGAATGCTGTTATAGACATTTGTGACAAACATTCCCTCCCACTGACTGGGACGAGTCACACACTCACCAAATATACTATGCTCCTGACATCTGTCTCTGTATGATATGGTCTGCACTATTCTTTTTAATTTCACTTTTCTTTGAACATTTTCCATTTGTCAACATTCTCTTAGAAGTACAAACTTACAAAGAAATGGCCATAGTGTACCAGTGGTCACAACACACTGAAGCAAGAGGAACTCTACTGAGGATTAGTCCTAATGAACATGCTCCTTTTTGATTTCAAATTTGTGTAAAGCTGGCAATTCAGTAGCATCCTTGAGTCTTTGGCAAAATCAGCTGTCTGAACACAGAAACCTCTTCTATTTTCATTCTTTGTTAATTCATGAACAACTGTATTTTTTGTCATATCAAAATATAAATTATTTTCTTGACTTTTGAGTAATATGTATTTCGTAATAATATGATACATATGCATTATACATACTGAGTATCTTTCCCAAATGCATAACAAGTATTTAAGGAAAATTTCTTTTCTTCTCCATTATCACTGAGATAAATGACATTTTTATCTAGCTGCTGGGCAATTTCATTGCTAGGATCCTTTTTGATCCATATTTTCCTTGAAGAAAAGCCTTTATTTTCAGTCAGATAATGATAGATTTTTCCACATGTAGTATTTTCCTTTCCACATTCCTTGTGAATTTTCCATGATTTCTAACAACGTGTGCATTTATTATTATTAGCTTAGGTATTGACTAAAAGCTTACCTTTTTTCTAGTTAATAGCTACTTTTTAAAAGCAGACATCAACCTTCTTTATGATTTCAGTGATACTTTTTTATTAATATTCAATTTTTTTCTTAAAATTTGTCTTAGACAAATTTTCAGTGTTATATTTTTACTAATTTCACATTTTTGTGTTTAAATTTTTCTCCTCCCTGATGAACATAAGTATTTGGGGGGATTGTATAGTATGCATGTAGTAGTTTATAGTAATGCATTCATTTAGCCCTGTTTATAGAATAGACATAATCAAATCATCATCATGTGTCCCTGTAGAGGTCATAACCAGGTAGTATTTAGTTTGGTAAATGAAATATATTTATCTTTGTGTCATAAGGTTCCTGATGTGTGTTAAATCTCATTTCTGCATTTCGGTGTTTTCCTCCCCTTCTACTCATACTTCATCTATAAGCACTAATATATACAGGCAGAAGCCAATCTTTTGGGTTTACAAGACCTACATCTATGAGTCAGTAAATGATGCAAGTTATTGATCTAAGCAGAAGCACAAGATGGAGAAATAATCTATACAGATTCAAAATCAATGGCACCAACCTATCAATGATTTAAAAATTCAAGAAAGGACCATTTTGGACAAGGAATGTCTCTTATGTCTTCCCTATACTATTTTTGTAGTGGCATATAACCACTGATTTTAATATTTCTGTCATTAATCCTCCAGGTTTCTCTAATTCTGATTGAGACAAATGTATACTGACAAATGAGCAATTCCAAGTCTTCTTATTTACTATTTATTCTCAGCAGTGGCATATAAATAGTTAATAAGTATCATTCCCTTGTGTTCCCTTAGTGCCTTGGCTAATTTTGTAATCAATATCTTGCTTTGGAGCTAATTGCTTGATTTGTATTCCTCTGTGCCCATCCAGCCTGTTAGTGCTCTGCAGACTGCTGTCCCACCACAATGCTTCCCTTTTTTTTAATCACATAAAGGCAACTCAAACAATTGGTCTCTCACCTCAACAGACATTCCGCAAGTTTCCAAATTCCTACACCACTTATTAATCGGTGTTTCATTTCCACTTTTTTACCATGTTTCCTTCTTTTTTGGACAATCCTGCTTAATGGTTTTATGGAAACATTGCACATCAAACTCAGAGTAATGGCACGTGTATAAAATACAATAAACATGTTCCTAATACATGCTACCCTTTGTAGAAATGTGTCTTGAGGTCTGGTTAAAGAAAATTAATTGCAGTTGCAGAGGAAAGAATAGATACACAATGTTTGTGTTAGTTAAGCTAGGGAAAAATGTAATTTTTAATTATTTTCTCTTAAAGTTGTTTCATGGTCTAATATTTATTCTTGTTCTGTTCATAAATACACTGAAATTTGGGGCCAGGTTCTGTGTATCTGTGTTTCAGGGCTTCATAAATAGAAGAGTCACCCTTCTCAACTAGAAAAATGAAAAAAGAAAGAGCAAGGTGAAAGAAAAAGCTCAAGGCATTTAGAAGAATGCTTTTCCTTTTCTCTACAAGTGATGTCCCAGTCCAGCTTTCAGTACCTTGTATTTTATACCATTTTCATGTATCATTTTCAAAGTTTTATATTACATGATGTATTTTCTCTCATAAAGGACTGTGAACACAGCAATTCCGTTTAAAAATAAATGTGAGTTTGTTTATGAAGATTTACTCTAGACTTAGTCAAAACCAGATAAAGAACTGGAGCTGCTAATTCATTTCTTATGAGCTGTTATGATTAATCATTTCTGCTAAGCTGTGGAATGAATGGAGAGATCTATAAAATTAATTGCATCTCATCAGGTACCAAGGACTCTATTTCAGTGCAGTCTTCATGAAAACAGGAATACTGTCATTTCACAGATGGCTTGATGTTTTACCTCATTCAGGAGGTAAACCAGACTATCTTCATGGTTCATTAATTTACAGCCTAACAGGTAACACCATCCAACAGTTCTCCAGTCCAACAGCAGAGCCAGGCACTGCTGTACTCTCTTTGATGACGGCGTGCTAATCCTGCAGAGCCTCATATTTGACTGATGCTTTGAATGGCTGCTGTGGCCTCCTGTCAAATTACGGTAGGTTATAGACCCAAAAATTGCCTTCCCATCAAGGGTTAAACTATATCATGTAATTGAGGCTTATTCTAAAAAATCTGCTTGCCCTGAGGTCAGGCAGAGCACTGAGCTGCAATCATTAATAAGCCATTTTGTGTTTGCCTCTGTGATCAAAGAGTTCTTGTCCAGAGCGCAGTAGCTTGTTTCCTTTGCATTTCAGCTTCAAATTTAGTTTCCAGAGAGAAGAGAGAATAAATCCTGACAATAACAATGGTGAATCTTTAATGGCACTTATTAAAGTCAATGTTTGATTTTTTAACTGTGCTACCTGAAATTCAATTTTTAGACCAAAAATGCATTTAAAAGCTTTGGGGCCTTTTGTAACAAACACCCTTTCACAAGTTATACTGATCTGCTATGTTCGATGGAAGACTATTTTATGTTATTTGTTCCATTAGTTCCTTTAATTTCCTTTATAATAGCTGAACCTTTACAGCAGTTAAAAAAAAAATCTAATAGCAGCTTTGATCTTCAGATATCAGCTAGAGGGTACTCCTTAGATTTTAAATAATGTACTGTAGAAAGCTACCATCCAATGAAAAATCCTCAATTACTTTAAAAGCTACCCTTCACCATGCTTTTACATTTACAGACCTTTTTCCTTTTTTTTTTGAAATTTCAACCTCCATATTACCGAGGTGCTTTAAGAAATTATTTATGATAGCATTACCTCATACTAATTTTCTGCTCAGTGCATAAACCAGAGTTGCATCTGCTTTTTTAGAACAGGGAACATGATCTAACTGATACATATTCTTCCTCTTCTCTGGCATAATCGATGGAAAACTCTCCCCAGAGACAGTAGTGCCTTTCTCTCCTTGCATAGAGTGCAGCGTTGATTTAACTATTGTTTGGTAAATACATTTAAAAAATGACAAAAATAATCCCAAAGCAGAAGCCTGCACTATAAAATGTTACAATACATTTATTTTTGCACCTCTAGGACCAAAAAATCTGACAGATAAAGCTCTGAGCTTCATATGCTGTATGAGTTAATGTACCTTGGTGTCTGTAACTAAAGCGGCGCTATTCGATGTGTGTATGTTTGACTATGGATATGTGTGCCTGACTTCATCTACATTTGCTGTGGGCATGACTGAACACAGACTGCTCCACACAATACACTGCATATAAGAAAATATGCTTTTGCCCTCTAGAGGGGAACTGGTTGGGAAACACTCATATGTGTTTCTAGAGGAAATTTTGGTTTTGCAGGGAAAAAAAGTTATTTGCTTGCACACAAATCAGATGGAAGTCTCTCAGGCTGCAAAGTCTGCCAGTTTCACCTGATTACAGATTATTAAAGGTTGGAGGTCCTAAAATGGGCACCTACGCATGATGCAAGTGCAGCCACCCATTGTGCATAAAGTGCACGGGGAATTGGATTAGGTTCAGAATGGGAGCCTCAATAATCTGCTCAGCACAGAGAAATGCAAAGGAGAGGTCTCAATGATGACTAAATGAATGCTATTCTTTGGATTATAAAATTCCTTCTGTCATTCAGTATCTATACCTACTTACAAACAGAGAGATAGCTTTTGGAATAAATATTTTTATTAATGCTGTGGTATTGGAAATACAGATTTAAATTCGTGTCCTGTGTGATGAAAAATGAGGCTTGTATATTGAAACCACCAAACTGCTGGGTGGTTTCTCACTCTCTTGCTGAAACCTTTCTGCCTTGTATTAATAATTGAATAGGCTTGAAACTGTCTTGCCACAGCCTTGCTATTAACAATGTCAACTAATCCAGTTCTTAATTCCTCCATCCCTCAAAATATTTAATTCCTGGCATACAACGCTGTACTCAGTTGCCCCCACCTGAGGTGACTGCTGAACCCCCTTGACTGTTGGATACATGCACACTTGTGAGGTCCTCAAAGTACCACCTCCCTTTACATTTCAACTCTGCTACCAGTGTGCTAGGGTGCTTCTTATCTTGATTCCTGAGATCAGAGTACTTCTGAACCTGCCAGTCCTGCTGATCTCTGTAGGCAATTAAGTTAGAGGCATGTCATCACTGCGAGATGTATTAAAAGGCATTTGCTGACATTACTTATCACATTCTGAAGCCTGCTTCCAAGAAATGGGAGACAGATGATAGCCAGATCTGAAGTTGCCCTTCTCCACTCAATTGCTTAGGTGGGATTCAGGTTCAGCTGAAAGGTGAGCCAGGTGAATGGTGACAGGACTGTCACTCTTTTGTTTTAATTCTGAATGACATTGTTTTTAACTTTTATGAAACAATAGGATTTTTTGAATACTTGATATTAAAAAGCATAACAGGAGTTAGGTAGTTAAATAACAGTTATAAGAAGAAAAATATTAACCTTAATTTTTCTGCCAGTTATAACAATGAGGGCAAACCTTTTAAAGTCTGCACTGCAAATCTTCAAAATATTTTAAGAAATTATTTCTAAGAACTAGATAAATGTAACTGTAACTAAAGCAAGAGACAGAGGTAACTTTCATCTTATAATTGTAATTTAGTGAACATAGGTTTATCCTTTAAGATTGTTTGGAAGACAGAACTGGTGCAGACACAGCTGTTTTCTGGCTTAACTGAAATATCTGTAAAGAATATTTCACATTTTCACGTTTAAATGTGAAATGGGCTGTAAAGCTTATATATCCTGAGCTGGGGAGGAGCAGAAATCAGATAACTTACTCTTTCCTCATCGAAATATTACAAAACTCTTAAGGATCTCCTAAACTCAAACTCACAAGAAATATAATGAAACATATAACAAATATAAAATGCACCCATGAAGTCCTTCTCTCAGGTCATTAAAGTACTTTCTGCAAATTGTTCCTCAAATCCTTGGACTGAAGAAAACAGATTTGTACAATGAGATTTACAATGTGGTCATGTGAGATTTGCAATACCTTCATCAAGCTTTGTGGAACAGATTTGTGCCTTCTTTTCCCCCTCCCTTCAATTTCAAATAAACAGTAAACAAAATTACCAAAAGTAGATGGATACAATAAATTTCAATTTCTTCTCTAGAGAATCATCTTGCTTTATGTTTGGTAATTCCATCCAGAGACCTAGATTTTCCTCTTCTCTGCTTCCTCTGACACATAGTGAGTAATGGATGCCCAACATTGAAAAAAGTACGGGGAAAAAATGTGTTTGCTCTTGGCACTGTAATTGTTTACAGTGATATTTTAGGCCACCTTTGGGATCAAGGTCCCTTTTACTAGTTTAGATTATATAGTAGAAAAAAATCCTTACTTCAGAACAGTTATAATCTTACTGGAAATTAGTGACAAATGGAAGGTAGAGGGCAGATACATGACTTGTAGGTGCTAACTCTTGTAAGTCAAGGTCATTTAGGTATGTCCTATAGAAAAGGGTGTGGGTATTTTAGTATTGGTACTGTATGAAGATTAGCAGTCGAGAGAAAAAACCTAAAAGACAGAAATCAAGTCCAGACTAGTGGTGGACAGGGAGAGATTGGCTTCCTTTTATAGTTAACCTGGTGCACACTGAATATGTGAACAGGATTTTTCTCCCTGGTCACACAAATGCTACCAACTCTTGGAGCACTCCTCCAGGAAGTGAGTCGAGGAGGGTGGACTGAACAGGAGTCTCAAGGTAGAGCAGGAAGTTGGCTCAAACAGCTCTGCCCCACCTCCAGAGGGCCGTGTGTTCCAATCACCTCTTTCCTGTCACAACAGTCAGAATATCTGAGGCAAAAAATGCTTAGTTCTGGTCCTCCACACTCGACCTATACATTTACAAGGTAGAGCTCCTTAGGAAGTAAGAAGTGCATCATTTGAAAGGTCACATTTCATCTATTTACCCTTTATTATTGGTGTCTCCTTCAAGTATTAGTATTACCAATTTGGGTGTCTTGGTAGCTGGTGTAGCAGCATGACATTAATTAATGTTAATTCATGGGTTTTGTATCATACTCCTTGACTGACATGATATTTTATCAGTGCTCACCAGTCCTGCTATGAAGAATTCCACTGGGCTGATGATGTTCCATTTTTATGCAATATGTGAATCATCTCTTGGTTTTAGCTGCACAATCCATTATAGTTCTTTCCCCATTCCTGCAAATTAGGCACAGTCTGAATTACCCAGTTTGTCACAAGTCTTTAATTCACATTAACAAAGAAAGCAGCTGTGGTACTCAACTTGCAAAATTTTCAATTTTTATAGAAGTTTTAAGAGAAATTATTGTGTTGTTGGACATTATGTGCTCTTGTTTTAAATCTGATTTATTAATACAGGGGTTTGAAGGGTTTGGTTCTTTTTCTGACAGTAGCATCTACTTTATTTTATTCTTCATGGTTCGAGACTTCTGGCAAAGTATGAGATCAGCCTCTGCTCAATAGTTCATATGCTGGCTGTGAGACCGTTCACTGCCTGCAGTTTTTCTGTCCACCAATTTTGGAGGAACTCTGCCCGCAGAAGGCTCACTACTTCTTTCTGTAGAGGACCGAAACACATGTCTCTCTGCTGGGGATATTTTGAGTTCTCCAAGATACCTCCAGGTATGAAACTAACCATTCTGTTCAGCTTCATCTAGTGACTTCTGTGCTCGGCTAATGGTAATTAGCACTGTACGGAAAATCACGCTATGAAAAGCCAGTGTCCAAAAAGGAGACAGAGGAGTCCTGCAAATTTATTTGAATAAAGAGAGAGTCCACTGGTGCACATGCCCGCGGGGTTTTCTTGAGATTTTGGAGGGCGCAGCCTCCTTTGGTCCTAAACTCCCGGCTGCACGTTGCCCTCTTCTTTTCCCCACTGGCTGAGGTACTGGAAAGTTCCAGCCTTCCCAAACCACCTACCACATATCTCCCCTTGAACCTGTCATTTTACCTCAAAGTTCAGAAATTCAGGCTTGTAGAGACCCACTGTTCTATTTCAGAAGCCAAGCTGCCTGGGCTCTGTAATAAACCTGCTGCTTGAAGATAGTAGAGACATTAAGACCCGTTCCAAAGATGTTAACATCCATACCTTCACCCACGGAATTGTTTGTAAAGACTTCAGCACACATCTTCCCTATCACCACAATAATTACGGCAACAATTTCATGCTCTTTTTAAATTGTTTTATTGAAACTTAGGTAGACTTGCAAACTCCCCAAGTTCTTGTTTGCTCTTCAAAGCCTCTGGGAAAAAAAAAAAAAAAAAGAAGAGAAAGAAGAGAAAGAAGAGAAAGAAAAAAAGAAAGAAGGGAAAAAGAAAAAGGAAAATGAAAAGAGAAAGAGAAAAAAGAAAAGAGAAAGAAGAAAAAGAAAGAAAGAGAGAAAGAGGGAAAGAAAATACCTAAAGTTTAATTTTTATTTGGAGTAGGATGTCTCAAATTTCAGTGAAAGAATTTCATAGTTAACCTCCTCAGCCCTGGATTAACTGAAAATTGTTGAAATATCAAAGCTTCAAAGCCAGACACCTATTGTTCCAAATAGCTCCCTGTCTTCCTTTTCTCTAGCACCTATTGTTAAATTGCCTTCCTTTTATTACCTTTTCAGCTGTTGTGAGACTTTTAATGGCTTCATTTTTCAAGGTCTTTGCCTAATTTGCTGCAGTTCTGACTCAATTATAACTCACAGCCAAGAGGTCTTCATCTCAGAGTACACAAATTTTGGCTGGCGGATCAGCAGCCTGGGTCTCTGCCCAACCACCAAATCCCACTGCCTCTGGAGTCAGATATGGATCAGAGGAATACCTCTTGATAAAGTCATTGCACTGGTAGGCAGTACATTTGCAAAGGGCAGATTACCAAGACCAAATGTTACCTTTGCTACTGGAAGGACATTTAAGTAAACATTAATCCTTGGTGTCTTCAGAGATCCTTTTGTTTTTTTGGAATGAAGATCAAGTAACTAATCACACATAACAGAAAACCACTATGCATTTTGATTACTCAGAAAACATTGTCAAAAGGCAAATCCTCTCCAATACCTATATATATATGCATGAAAGAAATTGGTGACTAATCATGGTATGGGACCTGAGTGGAAGAGAGAGACATATCAAGGAAATACAGAGAAAAATCAGAAACCAGAATTTCAGGGTATTTGTGCCAGTCTGTTTTCTGGGAAGTTTTGCGAGTTTAAATTACAGACTTAGCCTTTTCTCAAGATTGATTTGGACGACAGTTCCAATGTAAAATATATTTTCACCAGTTCCTACTGAAAGCCCAATTTCAGACTCATTTACACTGAAATCTATTCAACTTAAGCTGGTGCTTTTGGAGTTCTTTATATTACTCTTGTTGTTTGCAATCAAGTCCACTATTCTAGTTCTGTTAAAGGAAAAAAATTGTAGCAGCCACAGTATAGGCAAACATAGGGAAAAAAAATCCGCAAACAAACTAAATATATATATATAAAAAAGTGCTTTGAATTCCAAACAGGGGAAATAAAAATGATTTGTATTAAAGGTTAAATATACCCTAAACTACAGTGTTACAAGTTTCATCATAATGATGTCTCTATATCCGTGTGCAATACATCATCAATCCACAGCCAAATACCACTGACACTGTACATATTTTATTTTTACAGAAAAATATTTGGATACCACTTACCTCTGAGGCAGTTCTGGAAATTTGAAATATACTTCTTTCTTGGGAAAAAAGGAAAGGACATCAAAATGAATTATGAAACTTACAAAATGAATTTTCAGCTATTTTATGTAAACTGGTAGAAAGAGTAAAATTTCTTGTTCTGTTTCACTCTACCCAGAGTTCTGATGATAGCAGTCAGGAAAGGTTACATTACCTAACTGAAAGAATTATCTAGTTGTTACTTAGGACTGTAAATAATCACAAATAGTCTTTCTTCCTGGTGTGAGGAGGACCTATGATAATGCAAGCTCAAAGTAGCCTCGTGCAAATCCATGGAACTAATTCCAGCTGGACTGGTGAAACATAGCATTTTAAAAATAACATTACTGAAGCAAGAGTTCCTATTTAGTTTAAAATTTGCAGTACTTCCTTTTATCCTGGACTAAAGGTATTTTATTCTTCCTCCTAGTGAACCAGAACAATACTGGCTAGAAAGCTGATAAAAGGTTATCACAAGCTTGCATACTACCCTTCTTTATGAATCTCATGGCTTTAGTAAGGAACATAATTATGATCAGAAGGACTCCCTACTAGATGTTGGAGAAGACTATGTACAAAAATCAGTAGTACAAAATTACTGTAAGTTTTTTTAAACCGAGTATAAACAGATAAGCAATGTTCACTGCAATCAACTACAAACTGAATCCTGCAGGAGAGCAGTGCTCTCTGCTCTATAGCATACCACTATAACATCTCTTTAATCTTCTTGTGACCTAATTTTCTCAATTCTAGTATATGAATTATGCTTTCATGATACTAGCAGAATATTATGGGGGAAACGCTGTCCTTGTGGCTATAGTCTGGTTGAAAGGGTAGGCCTAGACAATGGTCTTCTATGGCTAATTTGTAATACTTCCATCATTGTTACTATTGTGTGTATATGATGACTGTCAGTTCATTAGACCTTAAATCTGCTTATAAATATTTGATGCTAAGTTCTTTGTTAAAGAAACTTTAAGCCTTGTCTAGTCTAGCGATGTGTTTATTGTTTAAATTAAACCTTAATATTTTACTTGCTCTAATGTTTTATATGGCAATAGAATTTTACAAGGGCTTAATAGGAATAGGCTAATCTAGCTCTACTGTCATGAAAAGGTTTTCTGTCTTGTCTGTCTTTCTTTTCTTGCTCTTATTCCAGTCCTATTTTCTGATTCTGAGATTTAGTGGCTCATGTGTTCTCTTAGACATAGCCATCTATATACTATGCTGCTGTGACTATTTCATTATTCTGTTTCTTGACTTCATGCCCATGTCATCAATTCAGCAATTGGTTATTCAGTTTGCTAATGAGGGAAAAGTGCAATGACCATTCAGTCAAATTACAGAATATAGAAAAGGTCAAAGTACTAGAGTACATTATTCAAATTCATAGAATATTGTACATAAGAAGCTATATTTTTCATTCCCCAATACTTCATTTCATGGGAAAACTATTACAAGAACATAATATGGCATAAAATTAATCCACACTAAGAACAAAACCTGCAATTAAAATGCTAAATGGCATAACTTGAATCCTTTATTTTGACAATTAGTGGAGTAAGAGTAAGGATTTCCTCTTGTAGCACATGAAATCATAATTTTATAGTTATCATTTGCCACAGGATACTAAGTACATTTTAAATCTACAGCAAGATACAGGCACCAAAGTGCTCCTTAACATCTCCTCCCCATAGGTAAGTAAGTACAAATCAAAATTCTGCTGAGTTTCATCTAATCCTAGAGACATGTGAAAAAATAGCAAAGATTTTCATCAAGGAAAAGACAGAGATAAAGAATATAGCCAGGATTTTGTAGGCTCATGGTTTCTAAAATCACCGGTGACGGTCAAGATCATGACAGTCCTTGCTGGGCAACTATATGCAAATATTCACTGTAAAAACTGCTTTAAAACCACAAACTTCTTCCTGGAGCAGAATTTAAAATTTCATCTCCATTCTTATAGACAGCAGTCACAGGACAGGGGAATTCTGGTCATTTGCTCTGGTTTGGTCTGATAAATCTTCTGCTTTATGTTGTACAAAATGGAAAAGCCTTGAAAAAAAGTTCTAGAAAAACCTTTCCTCTTAGCTCAACCCTGCATGAGAGGGCACTTCCAGGAGGTGTCAGATACAATCTTTCATGTAAAAGAGAAATTAATTCCACCTCTTATCTTTCAGCAACTATTTTAACTGCTACATTTTCAGATAAAAATAAAAGGGAAGGGTAGATTTTAAATAAAATCATGTTCTCTTTTCTTTTAGTCCTCATTCTCCCTTTCCTGGATATTTTTTTTAAATCAGAAAATGCTTAGGTAGGTAATTCAAGAGACTACACATCAATGAAGGCAAGAACATCAATCCAGAAGAGACAGAGTTTTAAATATATTTTTCAATTTCCTAATGGATAGCATGTTATTTTACTTAACAATTGCAAAGCTTTTTAGACGTTTTGTGACACCCTAAGGTTAGTTTTGCTTGCTATAGCTTTAAAATCACGTCTAAGTGTGGAAATACTAATTGGCACTTTTTTCCACAATTTTGCTCTATATGTTAATGCTGCATATCTACCTACTTGTTTCTTCCATTATCCAGAACAGTTATTATTTTTATTCATACAAATATTAGACTTTCATGATGGTTATATATAAATTCACATATTTTTGAAGCCTGTAATTTCCCTCTATTCTGCTTCACTAAATGGACTTACTGATATTGTGATGAATTGAGCTGTTGTACTGTGTCTCAGTTCTTTCTTGCTATTAATTATACTCCATTCATTAATATGACAAATTGCAAAGTTTCCAATTTTGTTATTCTTTTCTTCAGTATTTGAAAAAATCATTTTAGTTTTAATCAATGAAAATTAGAGCCTCATAGCAGATAAAAAGTGAGAAGTTATAGTCAAATGACAGGTTGGATCAGGAGGAAAACTGCACTTGACTTGTGCTCACAATACTCCAAATTATGAATCAAGCTGCTTGTAGTGAGCTAAGGGCTTGTTTTACTTTGAGTTTTGTTTTACTCTTTCTGTCATAAGTAGAATAGGATTGCTTATGTGACCCATTAGTCTCTCTAAAATTCCATTTTACAGGCAAACAACAATTGCTTTGAGACTTTTAGCAGCTTTTCACCTGTTTAAATAGTTATTTTTTGTCAGTTATTTGGGGAAATAAGTATGGTTGAGTAAAAATAATATACAATTGCCATTTATTTCACATGGCTTTGAGAAAAATTTGGGAACACACTGTTTAATCTTTATTTAAATTTATGCATTGAGAAGGAAAGAAGAACATGTACTACAACATACAGTAAAAGATTCATATTTTTTTCTGGCACATATTCTGCTTGAACAACAGCTACACCTGAACACCATTGCATTTTATTGCCAAATCCACTATTACAGCCTTGAAAATCTGAAGGACATAATTCAGATGTACTTTGGAATTTGTCAAAGGATACATATTTTCATTGACACTTGTGGCTGCAGTTTTTTCAGTAGGGGATTTAATAATGTTGAACTACAAAGGAGAATAGGCTATGAAGACCTTTGCAAAGAAAACAGATACAAATATAAGAAAAGACCATTATTTCAATACTGGGAGACATTTGAATGAGGACTTTCAACATTTCTAATAACTTTTCACTTCTGTCTTTTTTGACTTCCTGGTATTCTTTCATTCTGTCTTTGTGGTGTTTTGCAGATTTTTTACATAATCCGTTTTTTGTCCTTTTTTTTTTAAGGAAAATAATTATGAATCATAGCATAGTCACATAAAAATTTGGAATGGAACTTGATATATATGCATAAAAGTTAAGTATTATCCAAATAAAATCAATCAATCAAAGGGCTGAAGGGGTGTATAGGACATGATCTCCAATAAACCAGCAACATTTTAGACATGAAAATGTGACTTCTCTTACCTTTGCTGCTGTAAAGAAAAGGTTGATGATTCTCTGGAGATTCTGTGATAGCTCAAGACATGTCAATGACTCATCTGTAAATATCTATTCCCCTGAAGCTAGCAAGGAAAACTCCACAGAATGTGCTTGATAATATAAATCTCATCATGAAGTGATATATATCTTGTAATTGCCACTTCAGGGGTGAAGGCCAGATTTCCTGGCAGGTGTGAATTGGCATATGTCTGCTGAAATCACAGAACTGCTGTGTTACATCAGAGCCTGGACCTATTTCCTGAGCTATTTTTGTCATGCCCCTAAAATCAATTCCTTGAAGGCTAAGATGGTGAGGAAAGGAAATAACTCTCTATTCTTGGGACATTGCCTACTTCATAGAATCTTGCCCTAAGACATTTGGGTTTTATTCTGTTATAAATGATAAAATGTAAAAATCTATGTAATGTGAAAAAGGTAGGGCAAAGAAAAGAGAAAAATACAGAAATAACACAAGATTTGAAATCACAGTTTAGTGAATTTTCCTCTTTATTTTGGACTATTTCAAATAATCTGCAGGTATGTTAATATAAAATAAAATCTATGAAGCAAATGTTTGCTTCTCACTTTTTCTATATTTTGCAGTAGAGTCAGAATTAGACTTATAGGATTCCATACAAAGGAACACTTAAACATTAAAGATTGCTGAATGACCAGACTTTTCTGAATAATCAGTTATTTTGTTTTTGATATTCTGTGGATGTGTGTTTATAGACTTCCTTTTAATATTTAATAGCACAAATGACATTTTCTTTTCATGATATTTTCTCTCATGTCTGAAAAAATCACAGCACCCCATCTAATTTTCCATGTTTCCTGCCAAACTACTTAGTCCATCTCTCATCTAGATATCTTTTCTCCTCACTGTCAGTGATATGAACCAGAATGCCTATTTACTACACCTTATATACTCTAATAGCAGTCAGCTCATCCAGTCGCAATTACATTACTTCAGGATAAAACTTTAGTGTCACAATCCTTTACACAAGACATATTCACATAGGAAATGGTCTGTTTTTAACCAGTGAAAAATTAAATTTACTTGTAAGAGCTGCGTACATTGAGAACAGATTACTTTGTAAGTCAGTTGGAGGAAAGGACTGGAAACCTGTGGGCATAAAATATGCATGGGATTTTCAGCTCCTTGGAGAGTGTTTTTGCCCAGATACTTACAAAATTTTTGAAGTTGAAAACTTCGGCCTTAGCTGGAAAGTGGGTCCAGCCTGAAGTAGGACCAGCTGCTTTAAGGAATACATCTACCTGGCATAACACAGAAATCCTGATCTACGTGCTTTGCTTCTGTACTGGCTTTAAATGTCCAAGGTGCTGGCAGCAGAAGGGCTGCAGAAGTGGCCTTTGTGGGAAGAGGCCAGGGGACAGTGTGAACAGACCCATTGCAGCAGGAACAGGAGCAGGAGCAGGAGCAGGAGGCAAAGGCAAAGGCAAAGGAGGCACTTAAGTGGCACAGCAGAGATCTCTGCTGCAGCCTGTAGAGGATCCCATGCTGGAGCAGGAGGGTATTTCATTAAAGAACTGCAGCCCATGGAGAGCCCACACTGGAGCAGGGGAAAAAAGTACGTAGAAAGGACCTGCAGAGAGAAAATGTAGCCCCCTCCACCCTCTATCCGCTCAGTGCCACTTGGGACAGTGGGGAAAAGTCAGGAAAAAAAGTGTGAAGTTGGGCTTGAGGAAGTGGAAAGATGTTGCTTTAATGGGTCTTCATTTTTCACCATGCAAATCTATTTTAATTGCCTATAAATTAAATTAATTTTTACCCAAATTAGTCTGTTTTGCCCGTTGCACTAATTTGTAAGCAATTTCCTTGTCTTTATCTGAATCAATAAATTTTCTATTCGTATTCACCTCCACCCCCTGCACCATCCCATGACGGAGGAATGTGAGAAGCTGGATGGCCATTTGGAGCTTAGCCAGGAGAAATGCAGCAGGGGTTTCTTTTTAGAGAGAAGCTAGTTTTGTGTATAACATACTTGATCTGTGATGAGTTGTGCTATATTCACCTGTGTTGATTTCTATGCTCTTTTGCTTTCAGTGTCTGTTGCAGGGATTTTTGGGGTATGCCTGCCAGGCATTGATTGCCACAGGCGCAACTGAAGTTCCAGTTTTCCTCACAGGTATCTTTGAGTTGCATGGACTTATTCTTCATAAAATCCTTTGAGATCTACATATGAAACCCAGTGTATTTGAGTTGAGTTATTAATTTTTTTTTTGCTGTATGAGCATAGATCATATTAGAAGACGTCAGAAACTGACATGATGGTTGGGAATTTAATGGGGTATATTTTCTTCTTGATAGGCACATATATTTCCCATTAATGCTAATGGGAATTATATGTGTGCAGCAGGAGAACACACCACTTTGCATGTAAATTTCACATTTTATTTTACAGAGGGTATGTAACCCTATTATCACCAGTGCTGGCGCAAAAATTTTTATCCCAGTTCAGTGGGTTATAATCAAACATTAAAATGATCTAGCTGAACCTAATTTTATTTTACCTTTCCAACTCTTTTTTAATGAAAGTACTTTAATCCAAAGCATTTTCTGTGTCATGGGTGTGAATAAATAACCCTTTTCTTGCAGTTAAGTTGTTTTTAAACTCAAGCTAATAAAACTACTTATTTCCATTTCCATCAGAATTACAAGTACAGTTAAAAGGCTTACACAATTTATATTTGAAACATTCTTCAATGGAAGAGACTGGTAAAAGATCACATCCTTGACTATTGAAGATGTCTTCTAAAGCTGATAGAAAATGCCAGCTTTTATAAGTCCTGTATTTGATCTAGAAACTATGTAGGGATTTTGCCATACAGTGATTTTTCAAGTAGAGAATATGCAAGGCTGTACATTTTAAATAGCACAAACTCTTGTGACTCAACTTAGGGTAGCATTGATCATGAGTCATAAGTTGTATTAGAATTAGCAATCTCTCCTGTTTATTCTTCCCTTATGATTTTCATCTTATAAGTATGAATTTCTTCTTTTTTCCCTTACTAACCTGTCCAGTCATACCACAAGCAGCTGCCTTTTCCCTGGTATAATCAAAAGATGTCCCCCACATTCAGGAACATTCAATTTCAGGACTCTTGTCTGAAATGAATAGTAATTTAAAACACGTCGATGCACTTAGAAACAAAAATGTCCCTTTGTTAAATATTTGGAAGAGAAAAAATTCCTAGAAAATAAAAATATTTTTTTCCAAATTATCCATAGATTAAACTGGAAAATATTAATTCAGCTGAAGTGTTTTGCTTTGCCGAAAACATAATAGTCTAATAAAATGAGCTTTACATCTTTTACATCTAGCATCATGAATTCCAGGATATCATATTCATGGCAAAAATCTAGCTGGAGATCTCTGGCATGAGACAAGATTTTCATTGTTATCAGGCTCCATTTTCACAGCAGAAAGCCTCTGGGAGATATTTAAATCAAAACAAACCGAGTTTTTGCAATAAGACTTTGGTTCTTAAGTAAATTTCATCCTGCTGAAACCCAAATAGAAATCATGCTGGAGTAAAAAGCAATTAAAAATTATAATTTATTTCAACTGCTGGCAAGACTCAAGTTCTTTTATTTGCTAATCAAATAAGAGGCATTGTAAAAGTAAGATAGGAGACAATAGCAATTTGGGCAACATCTAGAGAAGATCCCAGGTCCTTGCTGCTTTACAAAAGTAAGAAGTGATACTTTAGATTTCATGTACAGGTGGGAAAAAGTAGAAAATGTGAAATTCTCTGATAAATTCTATTAGATTTTGAAGATATTCCTGCAGGCCTTTGTGCAAAGGTCAGTCACATGAAAAAACCTCATTATAAGCATAGACAAACTCATGTTTCATGCAGCTAAACTTATATTTTGGAATAGTCTTGACTTTAGTTTTAGTAAAGTAGCATGACTTTCCATCATAGAAAATCTTTCAGAAGCTTGACTCAAATTGCTGATCCCTGTATAGAATATAAAGGCATTGGACTGATTTCCAAGGGATTCCTGTAAGTATCTTCTGTCTTCTCTCAGAATCCTACTGTACACTAAATTTCATGAAATTTGTCATGTGGCATTTTTGATAGAGACTAGGATGTCTAACATAGATCAGTGAAGCCTGGGAGAGGCAGCCAGCATTAGTGCTAGGAAGTTATATTCAGGTAACTGAGGTTTAAAGATACAGTCAGTAAGGCTGGACATTTGAAAAATGGTGTCAAAAAGATCCTTATGGAAGACACACAGAATATCCCCACAGGGTTCAGGAAACCTTAGGACTGCAGAGGAAAATGTTAAATACATTTTAGTGGAAGAGGAAAAAATGCATTTATTTTTTACTTTTTCTGTCAGAAAAATCAAACATTTGCTGTGTAAAACCATTCTTTCAGTTTTCACAGAAGTCAAAATGAATCCAAATTGTTATCAACTTCACAGAAATTCTTACTTCATAAGTGTATTTTAAAGATAGTCTGGAATTTTTTGGTTATACAACTCTAATTTAGTTCATGGCTGTTCACATGGTGGGGACAGAGGTAGAACAGTAAAATAAATATCCTTATCAGAGCAGAAATTGGCCCAGATTAACTCAGTTCGTTAGAGCACGGTGCTGATAACACCAAGGTTGTATGTTCCACCCCTGTACGAGCCATTCACTTAAGAGCTGGACTCAGTCACCCCTCTGGGTTACCTCCAACTCAGATTATTCTGTGATTCTCTGAATTTGTAGAACACTTCAAAAAGCAAATTAACATTCAAACCAAGATGGTATCTGTTGTTTCACTCTTAAAAGTGGGTTAGACTATTTGGGTATATAAGAAAACATTGAAAACCCTGAGAATCATGCCACATGATTGAGCCTGGACTCACCCTGTGACCTGCTTCAACTGTCCTGATTTCTGTTGAAATGAAATTTTAAAACTCATCTTCTCATATCAGTGCCTTGAAAACCAGTCATGCTTAAGATACTTGGGCCAGACTTACCATCCTGGCAGCTGGGATACTCGAGCTCAGTAATACTGTAGAAGCATAATTTTTGACACAGCTTGGACAACCAGACTTACACATATTCAGAATTATTTAAATTCCAAACTGTACTCAACAAACTCTTAATCTCAAGACGTTTTTGTACCAATATCAGAGGTGGCAGCAAGGGATTTATAAAACTGGCTGAGGATCTGCTAAGCTCTATTTCATCCTTGCAAAATGCAAGCTCCCACCAGTCAACAGTGTCTTGTGTTGCTGAACCAGAGCAATGAAAGCCAAAGTGGGGAAAAGGCTTTATCCACATACTCAAAGAGCTATTAAGTAATATTTAGGGGAATATGTAACCATTCAGCATGGCTAAAATTACCACAAGCCAAATCCTCTGTCTGATTCAGCAGTAGAACCAAATCCGGACTTTCATGAGAGTAGGAAAGCAGCTCCGCAAATGTCCTTTTTCCCCATGGCTTTATCATCTTCTTGTTCTAGTTAACCCATTTTTCAGCTATGGTCTAGACCCAGAGCTGGGATAAGAACTTCTAAATAGTATTTGATAAATGCAAGAACTCTGTGAGCATAATTTTCTAGCACTGATTCAATTTGATAGAATCTGCCTATCTCTCTACTTATTAAAAATAACCCTTTTCAGAACCTGAAAAATTGACAGGTTGATCCAAAAGGACTAAGTGCAAACAAAATCTTGAGTGTCTTTTTAAAATGAAGCCTTGAATATTTTTCTGTGTGTCTCCTTGGATATGTTGTGTAAGCATTTTTAATCTGATTCCTCGACACCATTCTGTTTTACTAAAGAGTTTCAGTCTAAAGAGCCATGGATTTTGTGTGGGCACTTAAATGATCAAATAGCTGTTGCCCCAGGAAACAGGGCATTTATATCCATATTGATGGCAATTAATATTAGCTGGCGTCAAGCCATTTTTTAAAAAAATACTTGCGTTTCCTATGTTGGAGACTTTCGATTAGCTACTGGGGGAAACCTCATGTTAAACCCTTGGGACTCATAAGGATTTGTGGTCTTTTTCATGTTAATTTTCTTGAAATTACAGAGAGTTCTTAGGCATAGCTCTTCTGTCAGATGAGCATTAGCAGAGAAAATATTTTAAAATGACAAGTAATGTGACAAGAGGCTCTGCTAAATCTTTCATGGTTTTAGTCTGTTAGTGTGTCAGAATGTTCCAGTCCTTCTCCACAATGAACTTTTAAGCTGTTTGATATTTATCCAAAATACCCTTTTTTTCTTTTTAATAATAGCATCTAAAATAGTCCTAGCACATTTACTGTGACACTAATATACCTCAGGGCCACCTTCTTACTGCGCAATTTACCTACAGCATTCATTAATGGATGAGAAAAACACACCCTGTCATGGCTTACTGCAACCTAAAAGACTTAAATTGCATCCAGAAAGCTGACAGACCACTGCATTATTAACTGAGCCACTGAGACCCTTTAAACTGTATTGTATATAAGTTTATAGCACAGGGAGTACAGAATTTTAAGCTTGCACATTTTAATGTATTTAATTTGCCGCACTCGGCAGTTTGCTTTGTGAACTGTTAATCTTTTCAACCGATACAGCAAAATGTCACTGTATTCATTTGCAGAGTATAATAGGCTTATATCCTAAAACAATAAAGTTATAATAGCCTGCCTGCTGCCTGGAGAAGTTATACAAATTCAGCATGTACAAGGTGTTGTGTGTCCTACTTACCCTCTAGGTTTTAAAACTCATCTCATATCAGTGCCTTGAAAACCAGTCATGCACATTACTTTGGTGAGATAAAGGCAAGTAAGTGTCATGGATCAAGCTCCGCTGAACTCTGTCTCTCTCTTTTTGTTTCTCTCACTCTCTCTGGAGTTGCTTGCAGTACTTTGATACTAATTCATTCTTGCCATCTCCAGCCATTGCAACTGCAAGCTGAAGTCACAGATATTCAGGTTTGTTCTGCACCCTCTGTACACACACCAATCTGGAACTGATGGGTGTTTCCTTCAGTTGTTCTAGTGGCAGCCAGGTAATCAGAGATCTTAGGAAAAAAACCCTGCTACTAAGCTATCTAAGCTCCAGGGAAGAGGTTCTGCATACTTGCTGAAACTTTACTGATGTTCTTTGTATTTGCCCTCCATTCTTTCTAACAGACTATTTCTGTTCAAATTGTCATCTCTCTTTTTCTACTACAAGTGTTATGAAAAGGATTATGTGATCATGGTGGTACCACAGTGTTTCTACAGAAGTGAGACATCCTCTGCAACAGAGAATCGTGGATGTGAGGGTAAAGATGATAACAGTAATAAAGGGAATTCTGATGCTATCAGTGCCAGCATAGTGAGACTTGACTTTTTTTTTTTTTAATGTGTTTTCTATATTTTTTGAATGAAAACTTATTGGAGAAGGAATGGATTGGTTATTTCTATAATAGGATATCCATTCTGAGGAGTGGAAATGTGACACCTTCTCACAATGAATTTCTGTCAGATGACTAAACGACACTGCATTTATTCTTAGGCAACTTTAGGTTCACCTTGTGAACTGCTTAGTTGACTTGCAGGACATATTACAACGCATGTCTTTTTAAGAAAGGATTGTCTTTCTGACTGAGATTTGTGGGGACTCTTTGTCCAAAGTGGGAATCTCATGGAGGGTAGTTGAGCTTCCACACTTAGATACTGTTAAATATTCTTTAGAAAAAAAGATCAGAAAACAAATAAACTGAAACTCAATGGTGAAAAAACACTTGTCAAATGAAGTCTATTTTCTGAACTATTTCTACTCATAGTGATTAATTAAAAGGTAGCCAGAAGCATAAGGTCATGCATCTTGGTTCACAACCAAACAAAATCTTTAGGGAAAAATCAATAAAGCGATCCCAGGCTGATTGTAGTAAAAATATCATGTAAAAAAATAAGATTCTCTAAGTCAAATTCAATACATTAAAAAAAAAAAGTGCTGGCGATAGAACATAACTTTCTGGATACCCTGGACTATAGCAGTTCTAAAGGAGAGAGTGGATCTTAAAAGGCAAGATGACAGGAAGGCAGTAAGAAAGTTACAAATCTATTTTTCATATTGAAGAAAACCTTTAAAATGAAAGTGCACTTTTCAGTGGAATCCTATTTCTGGTGTTTGCATTGTCTGAAAGCATTATCAAAAGTAGGCAACATTTTAATGAAAACTATTTCTTTCAGCAAAAGAAAACGTAGCTTTTAAAACTGTTCCCTGGCTGCTAGGTTAATTTGACATAGAGAATTTAAAGAAAGATTAAAACTAGTAAAACTAGAGTTCTTGAATAAGATTGTGATGAGTTTGCCTGTCTCTTTTTAATGAGGAAATTCCAGAAATGGTTTAAAAAATTTCCATTTGTAATAACATTTATATTGGAGTGTTTTAGACCATTACTCAAGGTTACATTCTGGTTTGGTGTTTTTTTTGATTTTTTTTTTAATAGGTAAAAACCTCACCGATTCTTTCTGTGGCTGGAAATGTAAAATAATGAATGAAATCATGTATCTGGTTCTTTTAACTGTGCTGCTTATATAGTCTTTTAAGTCTTTTTATTTGCCTATAGAATTTGGAGATTTCTATGGCAAAGTGTGATGGATCTGAAGCAGTCAATTAAGCATCTATTAACTGCCAGTGAATTAAATACTATCTGATACAGGACTATACACACTCCATTTTGACCTGGTGGACCATGGCACACTGGCTAACAAAACTTCTCAAGCTACCAGTTTTGATTCATGGGGACATGATCATATATCTTTAAGGTCTCAGACAGTGTAATCTTGGAAACACTCATTATTAGAAACTCATTGTAACATCTTGTATTTTTATGTCTGCTGCAACTTCTTGATTTATTCCTTTGATATTATTTCAGATTCATCAATCAATGCTGGTTTTGAGGTCCTGATCATCTGAATGAATTTAGCAAACGACAAGACATGAAATTACTGTAAGTAAAATCTTTTCAAATTTTTACTGTGGTTGGGGTCAGGGAGAGTTCTTAAATAAAATATTTAAGAAATATCTGAATATAACCCAATGAGAATGTGGGAAAATTACATTATTTCTTAGACCATTTTAACATCAAAGGCAGCACTGGCGAGACAGATAATCATTAAAAGCTGAATTGCTGAAAGTGTCTCGATAGTGCACTTAAACATATTTCAGTTGAGTGAAATAATTTAAAATCTAAAGTGTGATCCAGAATCACATATGTCAATTATCATGTTGTCTGTGATATTAAAAATGTATGCAACTGGAGGCTAAATTATCTGAGATCTCTAAGAGTTAGAAACACTTCATCCTTTCCTTTTTTTTTCTTTTTTTGAGAGGGGTAATTTTAGACATTGAATGCAAATAAACCAAACAATGAAGAGGAAAGGTCTTCTATCTTTTGACATTCTAGGAAGCCAGGATAACATGAGAGATTTGCAAAAACTAACTTTAAAATATTTTTGTGCAGATGGAATTTGATTACCTGCTGCTGACGTTGCTTGACTGAATGTAATTGATTTTTCAAATGGAACAAAGCCTTTTACATGAAGAACTATTTAAAAATGTGGTATCTACTGCATTTGCATGTCTGCATGACTATCAAATTTTTCTATGAAACTGACACAGAAAATTTTGTGCCATCTTCATTTTTCCATAAAAGTGATGCATTTCTTTTCTTTTACTATCCTAAGTCATGGAAAAACCCCCTTGAACATAACGTTACTAAAGTTAATTTGCTCTTCACTGCTCTATTGTCTCAGTTTTTTGGCCTCCATGTCAACATAAGTAAGGGTAGGACTGATCACTACAAAGTGCAACAAATTTATAATAACAAGACACTTATTTTTTCCTTAACTCATGACAAAAGCCAAGGTCAGAAGAGATACTTTGCCTACTTGGCTTTAAGTTGGGATAACAGGAAAACTCTTTCTTGGTCTGTGTAAGACCAAGGTACAGTTCATAGATTCATAAAATATCGTGAGTTTTAAGGGGCCCACAAGAAACACCAAAATCCAGCCCCTTTCCCTGCACAAGACACTTCCAAGGATGACACTGTGAGGGTATTGTCCAAATGCTTGTCGAACTCTGTCAGGCTTGGTGCTGTGACCGCTTCCCTGGGAGCCTGGTCCAGTGCCCAACCACACTCTAGGAGAAATTTTTTTTTCTAATACCCAAGTTAAGCCTCTACTGATGCAACTTCAGGGCATTCTCTCAGGTCTTGTCACTGGTTGCCACAGAGAAGAGATCAGTGCCTGCCCCTCCTCTTCCTCTCACAAGGAAATTGCAGACTGGAATGATGTTTCCCCTCAGTCTCCTCTTCTCCAGGCTGAACAGACCAAGTGACCTCAGATGCTCCTCATGCAGCTTGCCCTTAAGGCCCTTCACCATCATTGTTGTCCTCCTTTGGGTGCTCTCCAACAGTTTAGTATCTTTCTTAAGTTGTGGTGCCCAAAACTACACACAGCTGAGAGGATTCTTGCAAAATACACCTCAATCACAAAGCCTAGCTGTTTGGGAGGTAAATACACAAGTATGAAGAGGGAAATATTGTCTTCTAATAGTCTTCAGGAATATCTAAGACCTTTTGAAATTATTTTTTTTATTTTAATGGAAAATTACATATGGGCCTTGGCCTTTAGTCATTTGCTGTAAGATTTTCCAAATGAGATATCAAGGAGTCAGATAGAAGTCCAGGATATGTGGTTTGTCCAGTAGGTTAGAAGAGATTTTCTTATCAAAGAATCATCATTTCTGCTGGCAAGCCACCTGCTCAAAGTTATATCTGCAGATTTCGTTGTGAGGACAGTTAAAGTTTCACGGAGATATTTATAGATATTAGTTAGAGATATTTCAGTATTCAATACCTGAAATTCACTTTTCAGGAGTCCATTATGATCAAGCACACAAAGGATCCAAGGATTTGGTTTAATCAGATGTCTGTTCAAGTACAATATGAAAAATGTAAAAGTACAGTAAAATAGGACTGCTCTCTTTCCAAAATTAAAGGAAAAGACTCGTGAAACTGTAGCCTTTATTTTGACTTCAGTCAAAGTCCAAAATTGTTAATTCTGTTCATTTATTCCAGTGTTTTGTTGACCAAGATTATTTCCTAAGAAAAAAATTGCAATGAAAAGCACTTTATTACCCATCCTGTCAATAGACTTAACCAGGAACATTGCTTTCCATTTGCATTTGAAAGTAGACTTTTTAAAAGGTATCAACACATGTCAAAGAATGAGGCCTTCCAACTCAAAATATTCTGTGATTCTGTGGCTTCTTGATTTTTTTTTTTAATTTAAAAGAAGCATTTGGACTGGCCAATTATCCTGGACACTCATATTCCTGAGTCCTGTTCTGTGACTTAAAGGATGACATTCCTTCAGAGGCTACTGGAAATCCATTGGTGTCAGAGAATTGAAAGTCATCTGAAAATGACACCTGCCTTTTGTGATCTGAATCAGAGCTTGTTTTATTTTAGTTTGCGTGAAAAGTCCCTTGATTGACTAAAACTATTGAGAAAATTTAGCAATTTTCAAACTGAAACAGTTTATTCACTTGCTTTAGTTCCTGTATTTTTAAGCAAAGTTTGGAAGGCCTGTCTTTTTTTGAAACTACATGGCACAGTAATTCAAATGGAAACTAGTTCATACATCAACATGAATTTGAATTTACTTGTTAAAATACTTGTGATAGGTTATATGTACTGTAGTATTACTGTTGTGATTGCTTTTGCTTTTATAATTCTTCTGGAAAAGTATATGCTATCAATGCTGAACAGTCAGACATGTGTCTGGCTTATTTCATAGCACTGTGTGGGAAATTTGATCATATGGTCCTCCTTGCAAGTGTTGTGGAAACCATTTATCCAGGATTAAGAAAAGTTTTTATTCAAGACTTTAAGTGCTTCTCCATCCTTTTCAAAGTTTGAACTTCAGCAACATCTCTCCTGGGTCATAAATCTGTGTAAGGAGAGTTCATATGGAGAATATATGCTGATTTTTGCCTTATTACTGCAACTGTTGTATTATTTATGTTTATCCCAGGTAAAGGTTAGCTGAGATAGGTGATGGTTATTTTATTTGAAACTGATATTCTAGGTGGACCAAAAGGCAAACTACTGTTAGGCACTTTACAAATAGAAAGCCAATGACAGCTCCTGTCCTAAATAATTTAAAATTTGCCTATGATTTGTGACAATTTAGAGAACTGCCTGTAAAATAGCAAAATGAAAGACCAATTAATAATGACAGCCCTTTTCCAACAGAATGCAAAAGCAATTCAACAAAATCCTTCAACAACTCTAACCATAAATATGGATTTTTGAGCTCCAGAGTGTCAGAATATGCATGACTGCAAAATGTGCATCTCTGACCACGTTATTTCATTGTCCACTGAATTGCATGGCCCACAGCACTTGGTAAAATACCTCTGTGCTACTGATCTGAACTTATTTTGGAAGAGACAAGGACTCTGACACTCTGCAGCTGAAGACAATTGCTGAATCCACAGAGAGATCTCTTAAAATACGTTCATCCTCTCTTAGAACCAGCAGTCACTGTTATGATGACAGGTGACCTAAGAAACTTGAACTTCTGCCAGCACATTCTTGAGTCCCATTACAGCACCATATAGGTATTTTTCACCTGATATAGGATCTTTGGTATGACCTTCTCTGAAATTTACCGACTTTATTGTAAGTGGTATCTTTCTAATACTGGCAACACCTTCATACATTTTAATGATCTGCCCTGAAAATAATAGGCTTTTGTCATCATGTTCAAAATATCTCAACTCTGAAAGGGGTATTTCGCATCAGCATCAATTCTTAGACTCCTATTTCCAGCATCTATTCCTTTACATCCTGGAGGAAAAAGACAGCTTGTTCTCATTTTAATGTGGCAAGGGACACAGTTTTGTTGAAGGTCTGTTTATCCACGTCTTGTAATTTCTTTGTCAATTAAACTAACTCATTCAATTTTTGTTACTATTATTTATTGTGTGCTGCAGCTGTAGTCTACATTACTATGCTTCTACCTCGGTCTCTGTTTCAAGTAAGTCTGTAAAACAAATGTAGGCCCATGATAGTCTGGTGAAGTGCTAGTACTTGCTTAGCAGTAGTTTTCCAGATTTTAGTGGGTTATTTCAAAGAAGACAAGCTTTAAAAAACCTAAAAAACCCACAAAAACATTGGCCTCAGCAGTGATTCCTGTACATTGGTTGTTACCTCAACATTTGTATAAATGAAAATGAGACACCTGGTGCTCTAAAGCATGGCAAGGAGCTGTATAACAAAACTTGATTAGGGGAACACCTTGTTTAATACTGCCTTTTATTTTCTTTTTTGAAACCTATAGTTCGTAACTAATAGCAAGACATATTAAAGTATGGTAGGCACTAAACAATAAGTTATATGATATTTTTAGTTTTCTTAGCCGAGTTCTCNACCTGAACTTATCATGAACTACAAAACTACCCAAAGAAATCTTGAAAGACAGAAATTACTGTTCTTTTTCAAGACAAGATCATTGAATGCACCAACTGATTTCTTTAAACAATGTTAATGTAGAAACAGAATTATATATTTATTTTATAATATAATGTTATTATATTTGTTTCTATTTTATTACTTTATGTATTGATATTATTTATATGTTAAAAATATGTTTTACTACCTTAAGGGAATAAATATGGAAAAATCTTATCTATATGTACAATGGTCCTAATTTAGCAAAACTCTTACCATTAACTTAGAGTTAACCATATAGTATAGCACTCTCAGTATCTTCAAGTAAGCTACCAATATTCATTAAGTTAGGCATTTATTTATAAGGACTACTGAATTGAGAAATTAATCATTAGTAATTTTTGATACCCCACTGAAAAACTGAGTTTAGTGGAGTATAAGCTGCTACCAAAAGAAACACTGAAACATCTTCTAGAATACTGCAGCAGGAACATGTTTTCTATTAAACTGCCTGGGACCTTTCCACAGATGAAAATTTGAGTTTATATAATTCCATCTGGGGAAAAAATAATCCAATAAAGGAGCAAGCCCCCAGCTAGGGGATGCTAAAGTCAATAGCAATGGCATTTTTAAAAACTTTGCACATGCTGAAGACACACTTCTTTATAGGATTTTAATGCAACACACAATATTACCAGCATTAGACTAAGTGTCTGAGACAACATTATCAGCACTAGAAAATGTTTCATATGCACATATATTGACATAACTGAATTTTTTGTGGGGTTTTTTCTGTCTCCTCTTTTGAAAATATTTCTCCATGCTTTCAATGACTTTCTCTGTAATATATAAGAAATATTATGCTTCAGGAAAAAAAACCCACAACAGAACACCTGACAAAAGCATTTGGAATTTTTATTCCAAATATTTTCATGTACATAAGTTTTGTTCTGGCAAGAAATGCAGTGTCTGATTTTTAGTTAATATAACTGTTTTTCAATGAGACACACACAGGCTGTCTCTCAGTACATAGCACTCAAATGTGCTAAAGAGGATCGCAACAGCTGCTTTAGTCTTTAGGGCAGTCAGCTGAACTAAAAATTCATGGAAGGAGATAGAAATGAGAAGGTATCCTAAGGTGAAACTAAATGGCTGCTGCTTTTCCTGTTCTTCCTGCTGTGTTTTTGTGCTGTCAGTTGTGGTGCAGAAGAAAGACTTCATGACCCATCCAGAAGCCCCTGTCCACTGTAGCCCTGTGCTCAGGGTGCTCTCACAGCATAGTGACACAAATTTTTGTTTCCAAGCATCCAAAACAAATTAAAGATTTTAGTTGAAATTCTCTGCTGGTATAAACTAATGCAGCACTACCAGAGTCAGTAAAGCTTTGCCTGTTTACACCAGTGGAGAAATTATTTCTCTCTATAGAGAGATCTTGGAGTTCAGCTATCATGGAAGACTGATTTCCTGTCAATAATAAATGTCCTCAGTATCCTACACAAGTCTTCAGTTTATTGCCTCCGGACATTTTTTAATAGCTGCAAGTCTCAAGATGGAAGCAGATTTTTATGCTTTATTTTGAAGGGTAAGGATTGTTCAGAAAAGATACTTCCTGAGCTGCCCAGGGAAAAGACTATTATAACACTAGCGTGGTTCAACCTATCAGCCTAACTTGCGTAAGAAAAGAAACTTATTTCTTTATAACTTGTCTTTCATTTTCACATCCATTTGTTCAAAGACATCTGAAAGTCCCTGAGCACTGACCTGAATAAAATGAAGAAGGAGGCTAATAGAGTGTTCACCTACAGTATTGTTTCCTCTCTTGTTATTAGATGGATATGACCCTGTCTTTGATCTTCCTACAGATGGTACAGCCAAGGATGCCTAGAATAAAGAGTGTCACACTCCTCCTAGGAGGAAAGAAAGAAAGAGGAGTAGAGCGGGAATATGCACAAGCAAGGAAATGGCCACTCTGGTAATTACAAGTGACAAAGATAAATGAGTAAGAATGTGTGAACATGGTCCTCAGTGGGTCCTTAAATAGGTAGAAAATGTAAAAATGCAGCATGGGAGTTGATGAAAGCAAGGTGATATGATACTGAAATAAAACCCGGACTTTCTCTTTGATTCAGTAACCCTGTAAAGGAAGTGATTAAAGAAATGAAATAATTTAAGGGTTTTTCTCTCTCTTGGTGGTTCTTTATGTACTAGCATACTGTTTATTTTTCAAGGGTATAGCTCCTTATTTCTGACTGCTTGTCAAACACTGAGCTTATGTCTATTGTCAAATGACAGTGAAATGGTTGCTGTTTATAGAGACACATAACAAGGAATAAGGCAGCTGGCTCTGATTTGTAAGAAAGAGCTTCACCGGGAAGGACAAGCTACTTATTTGATTGAAGAAATAGGTTATGTTCTTTTATGTGTTTATCCCAGTGTCTCTTTGGTCATTGCTCAGGTATTTAGCTTTTGGACTATGCAATCAGGAATTTGAATGAAGGAAACAATATGTCTTCTCTCCTTGACATTAGACAGAAGAAATATTACTATGGATCCTTTCCCCACTGTCCCCTCCCCTCTAAAGATTTTTTAACTAAAATTTCTGGCCAAATCTGTATTACTAAACATACATTGCTGCTCTGGGTCATGGATGGCTTCATACTATGTTGGTACTGCAGGCTCATCACATCTACATCTGAGCATACGTTTTTCTGAATCTGATTGGAGAGACTCCAAAGAACAAAACAAAACAAAATGAAACAAAACTAAAACAAACAAACAAACAAAACCCCCAAAACTGGAAAAAAATATGCTTACCATTTTTTTAGATGTGATTCAAGAGACAGTATAGAAAGGAAGGATTCATTTGCTCTTATTGACGCTTTCCGTAGCTTCCACTATTACAGTGTATAAGTACTGAAGAGGTACATCAGCGCTTTAGGCTGACAGACACAGGACACTCTATCCTATGGCTCACACGGCCCTAGGTGCCCTAGGTGCCACAGGACACTCTATCCCATGGCTCACACAGCCCTAGGTGTATCTCTTCCCACGTACTTGTAATACCAGGCTGTAACTGACACTGGAAGAAGAAGAGAGTGCAAAAGGTTCCAAATCTTGTCTTCAGAATTTGTTTAAAATACGTTATTGAGAACCATAACTAAATACTGGATCCAGGTACTGTCCTTAACTCTGCTACTGGCTTAGTTTGTGACACTGGTTGCGTCACTTAATCTCTATCTATATGGTTCGAGTAGCCTTTTACTGTCTCTGTTTCAAGAACAAAATATTAATATTTCTACGCACACATACATATATACAGAAGCTCTGTGATGTTCAAAGTTTTTTTGAGGTCTTCAGGTAAAAATTGCTTGCTACAAAATTCAGGAAAGCATTTCTACACATCTTCAACTGAACATATTTAGGATGGCATTTGCTTTGGCATCATTTATAATTTACAGTATTTCTTTATTGTTTTTAAGGTAAATATATCAAAATCATAAGGACCCAAATAAGACCTCTGTGGTGAGCGTGATTAAAAACTGAAATATGAGCCTATTCACTCATACCATCTGTTTTGTTAACCCTCCAGAAGGGAGAAACAGTTCTACATAGTGATTAAAGTGCATGACAGATAATTTTATCTGCACAGTTCCTGATTGATTGAAAAGTAGGGAAATATATAATCAAGTAGTTAGGAAGTATATTTGCTTCTAAAAATAAACAGTCAGGAATATGAGAATGATTTTGAAAAAGCAGAAGTTTTTGAAACCTGAAATGTCTTGATTATCCCTCAGCATGTTGATTCTTCCACTTGGAGAACATAAAGGTGTATATTATAAACGTGCACCTCTCATAAGAGAATCTTAAAAGCCTATCTTCCATATGGCAGGGAATAAGGGGGAAAATGTCAATGCTTTTTCTTTAAGCAACAAATAATTATGGCACTAAATGAAACAAAGGTAACTTAGCAACAAGGTATTCCTTTTCTCGTCTAGCATTTTCTAAAGAATTCCTACTGAGGCTAACCCATGAGCCTTGTGCTATTTATCTGCTTACTTGCATTGGAAGCATTCCACTTCCTTTTAGCAATGCCGTCTGTGAAAAGCCAACCAAATATGAACAGTGATTATAAACTTGAAGTGCAAAGGGAAGTCCTTGAAATAGTGTTAACTCCAGTATTTCAGTACTCTATAGATATAGCTTCTCTAAAGCTGGATGAATCACTTGTAGCAAGTGAGCTTTTTCACTAAATATAGTCTTCTACATGTTTATGAAGTGTCAATGAACAGACTGCCTTTGAAATTAATGTGCAAATTTTAAAGTGTTTGAGAGAGGCCTTATCCAAAGACTAAACAATGGATGGAAACACTCCTACTGACTTCTCTTGACAGAGGCCAAATACAGTGTGCAAATGTATTTTATTTGATGGATTGTCCACTAGCTGTTTACTGCAAGTACTGTTTAGGAATATAATTAGTGCCATTCAATGTGGGTTTATTGCAAGCAAATCTTTTCAAACCAACCTTTTACAAATTTCCCTCGAAAAGGTAACTATATCTTTGAGTTATTACTGAGGCATTTAGCATGTACGAATGAGGCATTAATGTATGAATGTATAATTTTAATGTATTTAATAACTAAAAATTTGACAAAAAGATTAATGCTGTAAGAAATCAAAGAGAAATATGTAGCTAAATCAAAACTTAATTAACAGCTGATGAAAAAATAACCCATAATGGGAAATTGTTGTTAAAGGGGTTTTGCTTAGGGAGTTGCTGCAAGGTTTTGGTATTGAATCTAAAGATATTCAATATCTTTCTCAACAGTTTCATGTTAAATGATAGATAGATAGATAGATAGATAGATAGATAGATAGATAGATAGATAGATTTGGTAGAATTTATGGAGGACATGAAGCATGGCAGTGAGTTTAAAAGATGAATCTTTTAAATCTTGGTCTCTCCGAAAATGACAAGGTAGCTTAAAAAGACATTTTAAATAATACAGAAAAATATTTGCACAAAGAATAAAGCTCAACAAAACACAGAATGAGGACTAGATCTACAAAATGGGAAATAAGTTTACTGAAAACAACCGTGGGAGTCAGTGGTCAGTGGACATGTAAGTGAAGACAAGTAGGGAAGACAGGGAGTTTGCCTGTATGTTTAGTGCTGCTGGAATCAAGCTATATTTCTCCACACAGATGTGTGGTTCACTTGTAAAAGTGAAGATGGCACAAAGCAGAGCCACAAATATTGTCTAGATACTGCACAGAAATAGCTTGCTATGCAAGTGGCAATGGCACCTGTTTAGAATGGCAGAAGTAAGACTGACAGGTGACCTGAATGAAGTGCGGTAGCAATGCCATTGGATATTGGCTTATTTTCATTAGAGGTAAGTCATAAGAAGAACCAGTGACAGGAAACTGAAGGAAGATAAATTCAAACAAGAATTTGGTCACCTTTTACGATATTTCACTTTTATTTTCAACAATACAAATTAAGAGCCACTGGAACAAAGCCACCAGTGGAAACAATGAGTACACCAGGGTGGGTACTGGCCAAACCCGTCTGTTGTCTGTGGCAGAAAGGAAAAAAAGCAAAAGATATGGTTTAATTAGGCAGTGGCTTCATTAGCTTGACTCAGCTGGGATCTATATCAGCAACAAATCACACAGTGAAGCTCATGAGCCTATTTTGAGTTGTTTCTGCCTGTCAAAGCCTCTGTTTGTATTTGATTGTCAAGGCAGTGCTGATGCCAGACTGAATTTCTGCCAGAATGAGAAGGAAGCTGGAAGAAGGAGTGCTGTTTTCTCTCTGCTCTGACTAGTAAATCTCCCTGAATCTTGTTTCATAGGATACAGAAATAATTCCATGAAGTATAGGGTAACCTTCATGGGAGGTACTAGCAAGTAGTTTGGTCAACTTGCCCCTGCCTACAGTCAGTAGCCAAAATTACCATTTTTAGTGAAAAGCTGAGGCATTTTCACTCTGGTCTATATAAGTGAGATATAATGACTTGTCATATACTGGAGATCAGATTAGACCATCTGATGATTCCTCTGGCCTCAGGTTTTATGAGTCCTTCACAATCCACTTTGTGTGCTGCCTCATTGGTCCTGTGAATCACATGCCACTGCTCCCATTCCCTGGTTTTTATGACTGTGACCTTTATAAAGAGGAGTTCTTGAATAATTTAATGGAAAGGAGGAAAAGTGTGAAAGCAATCTAAAGAAAGGTAAATGAACAAGAGATAAGAAAGCCTCAGAAATGTTAGGACATTTTAAACCTATTTACAGAGCATAATAGTCTGCCTGCATATAGAGACACCAGATCTTAAACACGTTTTCTTTCCTGAAGGAAAGGTATCAGTGGAATAGAGTCATATCACTCATAATACAGCATCTTTTAGGACATTTTTACTCTTGCTCTAATATTCTTATTTCCTTAAATTCCGGGCCCATAGATATGATTTCACACAGCTCTCGGAATTCTTAAATTATGTTTAGTAGTTAATGCCTTTGAGTAAACAGTATCTTTTGGGCTTTTTCTGTTGTATGAAATGATAGTGTGTTCTCAGAATACTTCCTAGATATCCCTGGTTGTTTTGAAAATAATTTGCTACAGCTCTTTAAGGGGTGTGACACTTTTTCCCAGGTACAATAAATTAACCCTGATGATATGTGTGGTTGTAAGAGTTTCTGTTCTGTTTGCTGTTTCCAGGGAGTTTCCCCTGAATGGGAATGCTACTGAAGAAATCCCTGTGCATGTCTATACTGCAACTAAGTTATTATGTATTGCTTATGTTACTGTGCAAATGGAGAGGCCTCCTCTTGTGCTTCAAGTGGCTGTGGAAGTGCCATCCATGAGATAGCCTTCAACTTGACTGGTTTTATGCTTTTAAAAATTTAATTTTTTTTTCTTCACCAAGGAAGCTCGCATTGGAAAAGTTCAGTTTTGTCACAGATACCTTTATTTTACTTTCTAGAGTTATCAGAGCTCTCTCATATTTTTACTGTGTCTTCAGAACATTTTGAATTAATGCTATCTGTGAGTAGCTACACTATCTGATGAGTTTTTAATTTTTTCTGAAAGTGGAGATGGCTTATTTCTATGGAGAAACCTTTTGTATCTTAATGAATCTCAAAATCAGTTTCTTTCCCAGATGAATATACTAATTACATTGCTTTATTTTCTACATTTTGGTCAATAACAGCCATACAATTTTTTTTGTGAATACAGCAACTTAAGGACTGTGAAAAAAAATGAAATGGCAGCTTCTCCAAAGAATTGTGTCATAGTGCAAATGCCTCTATGGTAGTAAGTCAAAAGGTGTGTAAACACAAATCTTTAGAAAAAAATACGTGCTTAAGTCTGATTTCAGTGACACACAGATGCCTTAACGATTTTGAAAGTCTGTGATATTACTACTTTGATTTTTGCCAATAAACAAAATAACAGATCAAGAATGATTTCTCCTTTTCTGAATAAAAGAATACATAAAAATAATCCTTGATAGTCATTGGTTTTCTGATGTAGAGACAGCAAAGGTGATTAAATTTTTACAATATGTCTTATTAGTTTTGGTTATAATGTAATAATAATATAACATGACATTAATTTCAATAAAAAGTGAACTTCTGAGGAGGCTATAATTGTTTCCTTTTTATATATCTGCAGTGTAAATCTATTAAATATGTAAATACAGTTAAGCATCTTAAATGCAAACATGCCCTTGTAGCTACACTATGGAAGGGAATAGGCACGTTTTTAATGTAGTTTGTCTTCACAGTATTGCAAATATCTTTAAGAAATATTTATAAGAAACTTGAATATGTTTTCATATCATGTGGGCTTTACTCAAGATTTAAGTTTAGCAAGACACACTACAACCATTGTGTCATTCAGTGTTAGCCGTGTTAGCAAATACTTAACTTGCAATGAAGGTGAAGTGGGTTAGATGATGAATCAATATTTGTGCTTCTACTGTTCTTGCAAACCTTCTGGTAATTATTTAATTTCTAAATACATGCAATTTCTGTCATGCCAAGATCAGATATCAAATGAAATAGAGGGCTACTGAAGCAATCGTATTAAAAAAACCCAAAAACTTTTAATGAGATTTTAAAAACTAATGTGATTAAAATTCAATATATAAAACTTGACCAAAATGACAGATTTTCTTAATCAATGTGAGACAGATAATTGGCTCTGTCCAGGTTATTCTATCATATAACAAAGAATGTCTTAATCAAAAAATAATAATCAAAATAAATTGAGTTGAACGTTCACCTTCTCCCCTATTACATAGGAGAAGGAAATAAGAGGCTAGATAAGGAGCTTTTAAAATAAAGAGTGCAAATGAGTAAGGGGTGACAAAAAGTTAAAAAAATAAATCAGTTCCACATGACTGATTAACAACTTTCTGATTTTTTTTTATCATTTGGTAACAAATTAATTAAGAACAAAATTCTATTAACTTCTTTGAACCACAGAGATGTAAGGTTTATTTTCAAAGTAAGCTGTTATTCACTTTTTTAGAAAAGATGGTAGAATCAAGTCTAAGGATTGCCTTTGAAGAGTAGAGAATACCTATAGGAAAATCATTGCATTAAGGAGTAGACCTACCATCTCTAACACGCTTATTAAGTATCCCGTCAAACCCCATTCTGCTCATCTGTCCATCTGGTGACAAAATGATATCTCTCCCTCTTTCACTTCCACTTTAGCATTACAGTAAACTGCAGCGTGGCTTCAGACACTAAGATGTCAAACTGCTAGGCTGTGAATGAAGATGAATGCATGTCTCAGCAGAAGGGTCAGGCATAAGAGACAAATTAGAGATTGTTTTTCCTTTTCCTGGCAGCAGAATCTGCCCTCTGTTTTCACAAGGAACCTTAGAGATGGAATTTAGTGACAAAAATCTAGAGAAATTTGGTAAATCAAGCCCATGGAGTACCATCTCACTTTTCCTCACATTGAGGGTCACTTGTACAGGGTAACTTTAATGAACTCAGTAAGGAAGGCACATTCTGGTCTTCAATATGTATGAATACTTACTGTAGGCATAGGAATCCATATGTGACCTGGACTGGACATGTTATAAAGGAAATCAGAATAACAGACAAATGGAACTCTTGTGAATTTATAACTCAATATGCTTGAACAACTTGCTATGACAAAATAATTTGTACCCTCAGGGCGTGGGGAAGTAGGGGTGGGAAGAAAACTGAGTATAGATTTTCCTAATTAGTGAAGCATCACATTTTTCACAAAATAATTTAGAAACTTCAGCATAGATTTTGACACCTATCCTCTTATTTTGCAGTAAGGTGGCAGTGAATGGAGAAGACAGTAAGTATGTATGTAGACTTCTTTCTGCTTAAAAAACATGGGGTTTGTCACTAATGCACCATTGTTACAGAGAACTTTGTACATGTTTTGAACTGTTTTTGCTATGGAAAAAAATTTACTTAATGTTTGAAAAAAAAGGAAATAAAAAGTGATAAAAGAGGAGAATTTTGCCTTGCTTTTGTTAAGATGAGAGATAATTTTCATTTGGCTTACGTCACAAAATTTTACTTTACTTAAAAAGAGCGATTGGAGAACAGAGATCTTTGTAAATGATCCCTGAGGTTCCCTCATCCAATGCTGTTTCATCCCTTGGAAGCATTTGAGAGTATTTCCAATTGTGATTTGAAATTGTGCCATCTATTTTACATAACAATTATTTTTTGTCATTCAGTACTACTGATGACGTTTAGGTTTTAGAATCAATTCAGAGCAAATATGTAGGAGAACTTGAGAGGTAGTATAGAAATGCCTGACAACAAATAATTAACTAGTTTTAGTGATATGTCTGTATTTCTTTCCCTTAATCTACATCTATTTCTTTCCCTTAGACAGTTCTGCCTTAAAGATGCATTTGTATGACCTAATCAATTTCTAAACCTATGTTTAATATTTCAAAAGATGTGTGAATGTTTTTACACACATCTTTTTTTACACACATTCACATGTGTGAATGTCTCCTTTAAAAGTAGGTCTGCAGACAACCTTTACGACTAAAAGCAAAATTCTATCTCAATATATTAAATAAAGTAATCACACAACATGACTGAAATGCAGAATTATTTTCACTCTTGTTACATTTTGTCCATTTAGTACATATTCTAACCTTGTGATTTAGTTTAGCAATTTAATAATTTTCCTTTATCTCGTTACATATATGAAATATACACTGCACTGATGATGATGATGAATTAACCAGATTTCCATATTGTCCTAGTTGCTTATAAATTTAATCTGTATATGGGAAGTGGGAAGATACATTGTTGTAACCAAGGGAACAAACTTTTTTTGCAGTCCCTGACAGCACTAGGAAGGTAAAGGAGGATAATATTTCTGTCACAGATAAGTATTCATGCTGATCAGTATAACTTCCGTGTGCTGTCCTGTATTTCTGCATTTGCCTGTTATTTTTTGGATCAAGTTGTAACTACTGTTTTTTTAGAGTATTTTGTACATGGAAAGAAAATAAATTATTTCATGGATGCATTAGAAGTACATTGTTGCATGATATTCTAGTTTTGAATAAATAATGTTTGTTTGTTTCTTTGTCATTGGTTATATATACGTTGTAAATATATATACAATAGTATAACACGGTATTTCATTGGCTGTTGGCTAGATATTAAACCACCAAATTTTGACATCTGGCCTTTATTACAAAATATTCTGGTTGGATAAAATCTCTGTGTGTTGAGGTACATGGGCTTTGATAGCTAAATGTATGGATGAGGTAGAAATACTTAGTTGGATTGGAAGATTATTTTGTGTGTCACAACCCAAACTTCTATATTTTTATGTTACTGAGCACTGGCTTGTTTTATAAAAATGTTAGTGACGATTATCTAAAGAGCAAGCTAGTGAAACCACACACCAAGATATGTGTGTGGTTTTTTGGTTATTTTGGGTCTTTTTTTTTGTGTTGAACAATTCAGAAGACAATGACACGGTTTCAATTCACAGGTTAGGTAGCTGGAAAGTTTTGTGGTTTGCTAGGAGTATACATTGCAATGTACCTATTTGGTGGTGACCAGGCAGAATATTGGGTATACAGGAGAGTTCCTTAGCCAGAGCCTGTAACAGGCTTATAAATCTCTGCAAACAGACGGGCCACAAAGGATAGGCAGAGACCTGCACCTTATTCATATAGCTCATAAATATATACAGTAGAGATGGAAAGCATGAGCTAGCATGAATAGCTAGAATAAAGACTTAAAGTTTTAGTGGAGATTGAGAAGTTATCAAGGTCAACATACACATGGTTATAACTTAGAACCTCAGGGGACTATGTAGGGACTATGTGGGAATAATATGCAGGTATAAGAAGTCAACCCAATCTATGTAGAGTGAAACTGAAACGGAAACTGGGAAAGATAAAAAAGGGATTTCAAAATAGCTGGTTTTCATTTAAAACAGAACAAAACAAGAAGTGGGTGATATTGTGCTAGAAAATTGCTTTGATCATTTAAGGTCTAAACCTGGAATATGACTCATTGGTTATGAAGAGAAGAAGAGATTTAAGACAAGGGGTGAATTAAATATCACGAAGTACCAAAATAAAAACCAGTCATGGTTTGTTTCAGCGCTGGTATTCCATCTAGTTTATACAATGAAATTTATAGTGGTGGGGTCATAGAATGAGGTCTAAATATTTTTTTATTCTTCTTTCCTTTCCCCCTCATGTGATTGTCCTTTTTGCTTATTATATATTCTTGATGTAAGAGATATCTCCTGGGGAATTCCATTTTTTACTTGTGGTGACAGAATGGACAAGATATGCCTGAAAGAACAGGGTTCCACAGAAGAAGAATATGCAGCTAAGTATAATAATATTGAAAAATAAATCAATAATTATAATTTTCACAGCATGTGAGGTCAGGACAAGGAACATAGTCAGCTAATTAACGTCCTCTTCAGTTTGTATCATTCCACTACAGTGGGACTCTGGATTGGCATAGCACACCTGCGATCACCTTGAATAGCCACTGGATGTCACTGATGATCCACACAAAATCAGCTTAACCCTTTAAGCATTATCTTGTAATGCATGGAAGAGTCAGCAAAGAGGTCACTTACTCCCATGAACTTGGGGATGTGAATTGTCTATCACCAGCATCTGCAATGACAGATAAATAGGAAAATATCAAAAGAAACAGAGATATGGTCAACTGCAAGGTACACCATGAGTTAGGATACTTCAAAGTACTATTTGAATGTGAGATGATGGCTACTTATGGCTCTTGAAAACGTGCTATCAAGCCTTCCTGTATGTTCCAATACATAAACCTTGGTGGGAGGACATTTTTTTTAGTATTGGACTGTGTTCTTTTCACAGTACATACAAACTGACTGAAAATTTGGTTTTCTTATTAAAATGTTTCAAGAACTCTGGGATCTTTCTGGAAAGACTGCAGGAATTCTTTCCCTTATCTGGGGATTCTAAATGACCTTAGTTTGATGAGAAATAAATCATTTTCCAGCATGTTCCTTCTGTCAGAAAGATAAAATTCCCAATGGCAATCCAAAGGAGAGAAGTAGATAGTTACCTGCCATAGCAAGAAAAGTAGAGGAATGAGAACAACATCAAAACCAAAGCATTTATATATTTATATTCACCATCATGTTCTTATAATTGGCAAATTCATGGAAGTGGTGAACCAGTTCTTTCTGTACTTTACTGAGTATATTAAGTGAAGAGTAGTGAGAAGTGTACTTGTCTATTATAGAAACGAGATTCAAAAGAAGAGTTTTCAATGTTTTGGGGCCATTGCATTCTATCTGGATTTAAATGGCTTTCTTTTTTATCCTCATGAAGATTTCTTTTCCTTCAAGCAGAAGCTATCATCTTGAGAAATCCATGTATCAATTAACTAGCTTTTTTCCTCTAACATTTCAACTTTATTCTTTGCTTGCTGCTTGATGCCAATGTATCCTTTTGTTCAAGGATGGTGTGGAGATAGTGATCAGAGCTTTTAAAGACTCATTTACAGATAGGATAAGGCACAGTACAATGAGCTCTTTTCACTGATACACTTTTAGATAGCTCATTAACTATATACTGTGAAGCCAATTGAATCTTTAAAGAAAACGATTGTATATTCTCCAGTTAAAAGTCTATTCAGTTGCCCAGTTGAAACTGAAAAATTATGTAAAATGTTGCAAGATGATAGTAATTGTCTGCAGAAGCAACTCAGAAACAACCAGATAATAGTCTATGAACGAGAATCTTGGTTGGGATGTGAACAAAAAATATTTTGTTTTAAATCTTCTTTCACATTGTGTTTCTCAGACAGCTTCATCATCCTATCTCTGACTTTAGACAACATCTATGGAATAAGAAAAGCCAGCTTCCAACCTTGCTTCAGTATAGAGTGTAACAAGGAGCCCAAGAAGCATGTTTCAATCGACATTCAAGTATTCTGGCCTCCACAGAGAAAATTTATTCTTCAAAATATATGATTCCACAATATTAACACTGTTTAACTAATAAAATAAATTACTACTACTGATTATAATTAGCTTGCCTTAAAAAAAAAGTGATCAGGATTGTTTCCAGCAGGTGCTTTCCCTGCAGTGCATTCTGCCAGATAACTACATACAGTATAGCAAGAAGTGAAACCTCCATTTATCTTGAGATGAATAATTTAATTATTTGTTCATGGGTGTAGATTCATCTGTTTTGAGAGGATTTCTTTTGTCAGGTCTTGTATCTAAACACCACTTTCCCATCTATTGCTGTAAAATCTGATGTAGTATGAGTGGAACTTGGCAATGATTGGACATACTTTTGCTTCAACAAGTCTCCTTCATTTGAGTTAGTTGCTTTAGCTGGGTCATTAATTTCTCTTCGGAGGAGAAAGAAGGGCTCTCCTGGAGGAGATTCAGAGATTCATAATGAAATGTCCCTCTATAAAGCCCTGCAACACAGTAAGGGTGTTAAAAGAGTGAATGGGGTAGTCCTGGTGTTCACAATGGAAGTTGAGCACTGGGTTTTGTTTAGGCGAGGTTTTGCTTCACACCTGCTCCAGCCTTTGGCCCTGCTGACCGGGTGTCCATTAATAACTGAAACACACAAAGCTTATTTTCTTTGGTACATCCCATCTCTTGGCTTCCTTTAACAGGAATTGAGTTCATGTGCTCAGAGGCAGCTCCATGAAGGCTACAGACTTGATGATGTGCTCATAAACTGAACTAAAATGTTAATGGGGACCCACTGTAAGGGTACAATAAACCTTTAAAGAGATTGTCCACTTAGTGTAGCTAATGTACATAACTTATTTTCTCTATTTTAATTTATCAAAGATAAACATTGCTACATATATTTAGAATACACAAAAAAGGTATATTGTGTTATATACGCTTTCTTTCTTTTTTTTTTTTTTGTTTGTTTGTTTCTTTGTTTTTAGATTCAGTAGCTAGAGTCACATTCTTATTTACATCCTGACACTGACTTATTTAATGATGGCAGGTAGGAAATTTAGAAGAGCAGACAGTGGATATGAGAATTTTGTTTTGTCTTCTGGGAAGCACTCCAAGAAGGCAAATCCTTTTCCCCGGTAACCTGCTTTGTAGGCTTTGATGTTGCAAGATACAATCAAACCCATGACATTATATTGGAAAGCAAATAGGATTTTGAAAAACTGTGAAAGAGATCCCTGTACATACCTAAAGAAAAGAAAAGCAAGAAAAAACCCTTCTAAAAGGAAACAGAAATTCTTCATAATTTTTCCCAGAGAAAATATTTGTAGATTAACTGCCAGTGTGGGTTTGTCAAGAGATTACTATGCATATGTGAAAAAGAAGAGAGAATGAAACTACAGAAATAGAATGAGCACTTACAAACTGTGGTGACAGATTTACTAAACTGAGACCAGAGAAAGAAAAATGAGTACATTTAAAAACATCTGTGTAATTGGTGATTCTTTTCAGATGCTGTTTAGAACATAATGGACAATATACAAAACCAGAAAATGTAAATGCAGTAGGAAGTATAACTTGGGACCTTGCTTCTCAGAGAGGCCTTTATGCAGACAGTGGCACTTACTTTGTGCTCATACACTACTAGCCTGTTACAAACTACCAGAGAATATTCACGTATTCTTCCAGACTGAACCAAAATTATCTGAAAGAACCTCCCTCACACCAGGATAGCCTGTGCAGTGGTGAGGTGAGGTCTTAGACTTCTCAGACAGTAGAAAAGGCTGAATTCAGTAGTCCCTGACTTCACACACTAGCCACTGAACTATCACATGTCAGGGAAGGATGCTGCACTGCCACCACCTTGTTAGAAGAATTTCTCTAGGTTTGGTGCTAGCCTCCACAAGAAGATGAAAGGCTGTCTAGCAAGGCTTGTAATAAAGGAAGGAAGCCCCAGAGATGAGCTGGATTTAAGATATGCTCTTTCATCTAAGTTCCCTTCTTTTTAGCTTAGATGTCTCTACACACCTGTGCCAGTGGTTGCAGACATAATTTTGAGGAACCTAGTTCCCTCAATGCAAGGTTTGGGGAACAGAGTTCTCTAAACCAGTGAAGTGAGCTCTACTACTGGTGGTCAGCTATCTTACCTGCTGTATAGGTTCACTCTATTACATTAAATGTAGAAAATAAGACTAAATTGTAGTTTATTTGGAAAAGTTAATGCATTTTTCTGACAGTTCAGCTTTTTGATTCTATTCATATTTGTTGCTTGCTGTTCAAAATGCAGCTTTTTATATATATATATATAATATATATACTTCATTTTGCATGGGGTTTGAATCTATCATATTAAGAGGCAAGAGATCAGAATTTGTAAAAGCTATCTGGTGTGATTTTAGTAGTAAAATTTCTAGTGACTTCACCTGTTGAAGAATTAGCAGAACACTGAGGCCCTTTTTAAAATCTCACCCTGAGAATGAAGCAAGGCTCTGCAGTCTTTAATACTGTACAATGGATTCTGTTGGATTTACTAGAATGACTGTCCAGCATCAGAAATTTGAACCAACTCAGAAGTGAACTTAGAATTGTTTTGACAGATTACTCAAAGGACATGAAACTCGGTGTTTGCCAATTTTATGCTTTTATATCAGGTTTATTGTTGCTGTGGGAAGGCAGAAATCTTGTGATCCAGCAAAAAGCCTGCCAGTACGTACCCAAGTGTTTTGAACTACGAGATGACAAAGTGAGTTTATACTCACACAGCTGACAGAGTGAGGGAGAAGCATTTTCTGTCATGTGACTGCAGCATTTTTTATCTAGTATTAGCTACCTGAGAGATGAATTGGCTACATCATTCAGTTGCCATCTGAGTCTCTCAGGCTCTGCCAACATGATGTTTGTGAGGCAGATACAGGCTTTGACTGTGTGAGCTCTGTGTGGATCAAATGGGTGCCAGCTGCAACCTTGCAATTGTACAGATTCTGCTGGCCTGGTGTTGCTTGTGAAGTCTCAGATCCTGTTAGGAATTTATGTTGGTTTAGGCTCAGGCCCATGTGAACAGGTTGCATGTTGTCTGGCCAGATTGTAATATTGCAGAATGAGCTTATATTTGCTTGGAGGGGGAAAAAAAGGGTAAACTTGCATGTCACTGTAAAATACTGCCCAGACACACATTTAGACAAAATCCAAAATGTACTCAAAAATATCTTTTTGTGAGTCATCTGTCTGAGAGAAGGGCAAAACCCCAGAGCCCCAAAGCTCTGCCCTGTGTAAGTTTTGGGCATTGTCATCTGCTTGCACTAGTGATAAAATATATATATGTGCCAAAGCCTACTCGGGTGATCAAAAACTACTTTATCTATCTATTTGCATGTGACATTTTGCACTTGCACACAAAGGAAAACAGAACTGAGTTCTCTTTGAAAGAGTAACTCTTTGTGGTTGCAAACCAGGGCTAAAATGAGTGTAAATCAATAGCCCTCGTATGTTAACTTCTGAATGCAACAGAGATGGCTTTCCTTGGTTTACAATCAGAACCCCAGGGCTCTCTGTTGTAGGCTACTGTATTCCCTGCTTATTCTGACTCTGTTCACGGCTCCACTATGTGAACCCCTGACAGAGATCAACCTCCTAGTGACAGTGGTTCCCTTCTGTACAGTCCAAAAATGAGTGCTTTATAGATGGGAAGCTAAGAGTGGAATATTGGAAAGAATGGTAGAATCAGAATTTCTCCTTCAAATGATGCTTACTAATTTGTTTAATCTTGAGTTTTTAAAGGTGTTTGAGGATGTTGGACTTATTGAAAGTCATGTGCCTTAGGCAGTCTTCGGGAGTCCTAGCTATAGCAGATATGTCACACTATATTTGTATTTCAGTACAATAAAACAGTGCATGTAACTAGACAGTGAGATACTTTAAATCTCTCCTTCTCCTGTGTTATTAATTACATTCACTTTTTGTCTCACTTTCTCGAATTTAGAACAATGTTTTCCAACAAATTGTTCTAGTAAAGACATAATTTCCCTGCTCAAAAATAATCTCACCAGGGAAAGATACATGGGTCTTCTGAGCAAAGCATAGTTCTACTGCTAGATTTCTTTCATCAGGTATTGCCAGCTATAAACAGAAGTAAAACTTACTGGTAGCTGGCATGTGATGCTAAGCCTTACACTTTTCTTAAATGGTACCTAATACATGCCTCTGAACCCATGTGCAGCCTCACTGACTTTAGTGTGAGGCTCTTCAGTTTGGAGAATTGACATGTAGAACCCATTGCCTGTATAAATGGGGTCTCCTGAGTGATGATCTGTTGTCTCCTGAAAGAGCAAACAAGTGTAGATTTCTCTAGGCTGTGATTCCTAATTTATCCATATAATTAAACTCCTTAGGCTGAACTCTGTGAATTTCCTCCATATCTCTCCATGTGTTTTTAACTGTGCCTAATGTAACTATCCTGAATCATAATTAAGGTTTCTGAAATTCTAAAAGTAATAATGAAGAATCAATACTGTCTCTGTTTATCAGTCATAACATACCTTATTTTACAAAACAAATTTGTTGCTATCATAGAAAGCAGCACTTTAGAGGTGACATCGTTCCCTGCCATGCAGAAGATCTCTCTCCATATTCTTTTATCTCACTTCAAGCTATTGTTTTATCAATAACAGCTTAGAAAGCAAGTGTATCTCAGCACCAGAGTTTTTGGTGTTACTCTTTGGAAGTTTTCTGCATCCATCTATGTGTGGTGCACAGGTGCAAGGAACATTTAATGGGGACATACAGGTGAAAGACCAACAGCATTACAGAATACATTTAAATTTCACAACAGCAAGAGGGGCAGCATTCAAAAGCCCAGGCATTTTAGGATGCAGTTACAGATACCATAGTATCAAACTTGATGAAATACAACAGAGAGATCCTCTAAAGTCTCCCATAGTGAGGGAATATAATTATAGTAACTGTTAAGCTTGGGATGCTTGTTCTTCAAGATTTGAGGTCCTTCTTTTCCTAAATGAAAGTTTCTAATTGTTTTGACAAGATTTAGAAAAATTTCCAAGAGGTTTGAATTCTAGTATTTTTAAAATAAAATATTCTGGGGGCAATTCCATAAAATATTAATGAAGAAAAAGGAGGTGAAATATTGAGGAGACACAAAATTATTTTGTTCTACATTTACTTTTCTTGTAAGGCAAATAAAAATGTCTTCATTTTTTTTCTGAAAAATCTTAATTTTTCTTTACAGAAATAATGTGCTTATATGACCAGAAAAATTAAAATTAGTTATTCTCAGAATTATAATCTTAGTACTTCAATTTAATTTGAGGCAATTGTCATTACCAAGATCATTTTCGCAGCATGAGTAATTTACTTACTATGCCTTTATCATTAATAAGCACAGATGGACGATAAACTGGTCCATAATGTGTCCCCATCCATCACAGCCTTGAACCAAAATGGCTTCAGACAAGGCAGGCTAATCTGGCTTACCTGAGCAGCCCATTGCATAGGCAAGAACTGGAAGAACTCCATCTGATTTTACTTTTTGTGCTTTCTGTAATCGTAAGTGATTAGTTGTGAATCCATATTGCATGTCAGTGGTAAAACCAATTTAGGAAGTTTTACAGTGGTAAAACCAATTTTGGAAGTTTTACAGTTTTGCAGTCCTGAGCAATGTTGAATCTTTCATGCCAGGAAGACTTTAAACATCAGCATATCTGCCATAAGAGAATAGTACATTGGAAATACAATGGGAAAGTTCACAAATATTTTTTCTGCCTCTTTATACCTTTTCTGCCTTTTAAACTTCTTGTCGGTTACTATTTCAGGTGATTATATCTGTAGACAGATAGTGCTGGCATACCTCTCTAACTATATAAATAATTCCAATAATTA
>VXBC01002316.1:669500-680827 GCA_013399945.1 Ploceus nigricollis
ATTTTATATATATATATATATATACACATGGATATACTATTCTAAATCTTCTGCTAACTTTTATATGTTTCTTTTATACCTGATAACTTTTACACTTAATATTTGTGATAACCTTTACACATTTTCGTATCTCATACTCTCCATACTTCTAACAATTAAAATTGTAGAAATTACCCACTTTTTTGCTGATTTTTGTTTCTTGAAAACTCTTGCTCCCTTCTTATTTCACAGTTTCTTCACTACTACTCTTGATTTATATCAAGACAAAGTAACTTGGCTTCTCTTCTCTCTTTTATATTTATAAAATACGAGTAAAATGTTCTGAAGGTAAATCTTACCTATATATATGATTTAAAAAAAATAAGCTCAGTTCAAAACTCAGGGAAGGTGCAGGGAAGGTGCAGTAAAAATGCCAGGATGACTTCAGACACCAGCCCTGTCTATATTTGCAGGATAACAAGAGTAGTGGAGAATCCCCCCCTCTAATTCCTTTAAAATAGTGCTTTATCCTACTCTCAGGGTAACTTTTCCCACATTTATTAAATTTTTTTTCATCTCAGGTAGGTTTTGTAACAGAGTTGTTGCTGGTGGTGTTATTTACTGTGGAAACTCATGTATCTCAGTCACTCATGCAATGTGACTGAGACCACTGATTTCTTGGCATGGTAGCCCTATACTTTTATTATTCTGTTGCATTATAATTTTGTCAAGAGTTAATAATTTAATGTGCAGGTCATGTATTGGCTATAACTCCATGAACACTATGCTGGAAATAACAGGCTGGAATTATTGTGGCAAAATATCACAGGCTGGGCAAAACGCTAGGGTAGGAAACACTATCATGGAACAGCATTTCACTGCTGAAACAAAAGCTCTCTGTGTTTGGCACACTCAGTAAAGGAGTTGTTATCCACACTTACCTTAGATTTTCAGGAATATACCCACATCTTTTAGAATCACAACAGAATAACAATGTAATAAATCAGTTTTAAGTATCCTGTCTCTATTAAATCATGTGAATAGTAATTAAATTGTGCAATGAAGACATTGAATTCAATTTCAACAAAAATCATCCTCCTGTCCTCTTTCGGGAAAAAGTTTAGACGTGGGAAGTAAGTGGAGTGAGATAAAAAGGAAAGGTGTTCCTCACACTGTTTTCAACTGTGTTTTTCACTATTTGGCATAGAAGTATATTTACAGTACTGAAAGGAGAATATGCATGGGTAAATGTAAAGCAATGTTTGTAATCTAGAGCCTGTAGAAATAGAAATCTAAGCTTTGGTAATTAGCTGTAGGGTAGTAACAACCATAACAGGTGCTTATCATAGATATCCTTGTGGGTCAACACTAGCTGAGCTGCTGACATTTAAAAGAAGCCACTTGCATTCCATTAAGCTTCTCTCTCTAGCCTTGTTAAACCTATTTCTTCCATCGTTTCCCCAAGCCTCCTAGAGAAGTGTGCAAGTCACGTGAAAGCACTGCCAAAAAGGCACTAATGGGTGCCCCAACTGGCACTCTCAGAAGACAGGCCAAGGAAGGAGGCTAAAATACTTTCCAGGTCAGCTCAAAAGCATTTTGGGACAAATGCGGAAAACTCACAAAATTCCTGCCTGTGTTTACATCTCGTCCAGCAGAACCAGAACAATGCTTTTAATAAGTGCTAATTATTCCCTTCTAAATAATGGTTTTAACAAAGAGCACCAAGTTTCTTTATTATGTGAGCTGTAGTTCTCACTGGAACTAGATTCTTTTGCATGTATTTACATGTGTACATCAATCTGCTGATCCATCTTTTGTGCAGGTCAAGTAGACCTTTATAGCAATAGAAAATAAATTAACTCTAAAAGTGTTTGTCAGCAAACCTGGCCTATGATCCTGCTACTTGTGAAAGTTTGAAAAGATGAAATCTTTATTCTTCAGAGCTGGCATTTCAGTTCCAAGAACAATTATTTTTCTAGAAATAGATATTTTGAATAAATATTGTCCAAGTGCTTTTGTTTCATTTGATGGGTATAAGTTCTTTATTATTGTACTACCACTTCTTCACCTATACCTATATGATTAGTTCATTTCAGCACAAGGATACTAAGCAGAAGTCTGACCACTTATTCAGCTGGAATGAGGGATTTTCTTTAGTCTGGAGGCAACAAACAATAGTTCTCTTCACCTCATACCACCTTAAGGTCTATATGTCAGTTTTATTTGCTTCTGAAATCAGTTTTACTCATTTTTCAGAGTGACTTCTGACATTCATTGTGGTCTGTATAAACAATAGAGAGTAACTGTTTACACAGAAAATTTTTAATACCTCATCCTTCTGATCCAGTTTCAATAAAATTACTTTTAAAAGCCAAAAGTCTCAAGTGTTATTTTATTGTAGCTCTATCACAACAGCTATTTATTCTGGGTTGTTTTTCCATTCATGTGTGTGTGCATGTGCGTGTGGTTCTTTAACCCCTCACTATGGTTTTGCTTTTTTTTCAGTATTAGCATTTTTGCCACTCAATGATCCTCTTGAATCAGTGTATTGATTCTGGCTGCAACTGAATTTATTTTCCTCATAGCAACCCTCACAGTGCTATGCTTTCCTAGGAAAGTATTGATAACACACCATTGTTTTGGGTACCACTGAGCGGTGCTGGCACAGCATCAGCGCTGTCTCACCAAAACTCCTCCCCCATCAGCAGCTGAGGCCTGGCAAGGTCTTGAGAAGGGACATAGCCTGAACAGCTGACCTAACCTGACCAAAAGCATATCCCCTACCATATGGTCAGCAATAAAAACTAAGAAAAAGAAGGAAGGTGTCATGTTCTGGCCCAGAGGGAGGGGCATGGCCAAGACATTATGATACCACAGTGCATCATTGCCAGGGATGGGGAAAAGGGACTCTCTCTTCCAGGGAGGAGAGACATCTCCGTTTGGTGGAACGAAGCGTGGTGGAGTGAGGAACCTGCCCATTGTTCATTGTCTTGGCGTCTCCTGTGAGCATTTTTGCATGTGACTCATCCTCATTTTTTTGCATAATATTAATAATGCTTGGGATCCCAAATTTCTTAGATATTTTCATCTGTGTACTGAAATTGAATTGAACAGATGTATACAGGCTTGTCCAAAAATTTGTTGTAACAGACACAAGCTCTAAATCTCTCTTTCATTGCAGGCAGGCACTTGGTGGGAATGCATACACAGGCCTCAACTCACTCTTTTTGAAGCATGTGATTTTGAAGCTGCCTAGACTGAGTTACAAATGCTAAAGTAGCTAAGTATGCTAAAACACCAGTGTAAAACACTGTTTGGATGAGCTTCTGCAGACCCTACAACACTGGCATTTATGAAGCGGAGATGCAGAACTACATTTGAGACCATCAGAATACTCTTTCTTCTAATATGGAGGTTCCAAATCAAAGGGTTGTTACTTCAGCTAGCTCATCTTAGAAGATAAAACTAATGCAAGCACAGCTGCAAGGATGAAACTCCCAACTGGCAGTGAGTCATGAGCTCAGGATGTGAAATAAAGGGAACATTGCATTAGTAAGGACACAAAAATCCCATGCTGTAACCGAAAAGAAACCCTGATTTTACTTTGATTGCTACAAAAATGTTTGGACACTACTGTAGAACAGGGTCTGAAAGTGACAACTTTATCTCCATATCTTCCTCTGCATTTTTTTTTACAAGACTGGTGTGGGGAGAGTGAGCTGATGACATTATAGCATTTTAAAAATCATACTGCAAGTGTGGGATCAAAGAGTTAAAGCCATCCTCTTTGGTATTTTGAGAGAGGTATCAGTAGACGTTTGTGCTAAGAGTGTTGAACTTACTATGATTTTAGCACAAAATAGAATAGTACAATGCATGATTGTGGTGATTTTGTTATAGTTTAGACAGAATTAGTTCAGACCAGAACTGGATAATTCCACTTTCTTCCTATTTAAATCCACTGAAGAAAACCCACTTTATTAGGTATTTTGTTGAGGCAGGCAATTTATTTTTGACACTTGAAAACTATGTATGGGTGTTCTTAAGGAAACTATGTATATCAGAAATGTTGCTATGCATCATGAGTTCCAAAAGTATTTTGATCACCTTTGAGATAACAGCCAAAAAGGAATGAGACAAAAAGTTAACAAGTCCTCTAAAGTGAAGAGTAGTGATAGTCATTGGTATCTTCCAAGAACTCTGTAGTAATATGATTTTTGAAGGCCTTATGTCAGTGTCTATTGTGAAACTACAACAGTTGTGAAGTAGACTGTGTTATTATCTCATAAAAGTTCTATAAATAAATCTATTATATAGAAGTACAGAATGGATGAAAATTTTATCTCTTCAGTATAGCTTCCTCTTCTAGTGATAAAATTTCAAGCCTTCTGGGTACAACTTAAACCTGAAATGACTTTCCTGGGAAAGTGAAAAAAAGAAAGAGGAATTTTTAATGTTTGAAGTCATTGTTTTTTTTTTTTTTTTTGTTGGAAATGTTTTCTGATTTTTTTCTGTTTTACAAATGGCAAACTCTTGTAAGATGTTTCAGCAGAAAGAGGAAATTTGAGGTTTAAATTTTAGTTTTTTTGTTTTGAGTTCTACTAAAGGATTTTTTTTCCAACAGAAGAGAAAAAGATCTTATTCTTGCTATAATGAAAGCAGTAGAGCTATCCAAATTTTCTCTCTTCAGTACGTTTGTCATCAGTGCAGTGTTAAGGATCCATTTTCATTCCAATAGGGGCAAGGAATGAGAATGAATCTTCTTTTCTCCCAGTACAGGGTAAACCTCAGTCTCCTCTGGTTCCAGATTTCCAGCTTTTCACTTAAAATATATGATCAAGGGAGAAAGAGAACAGAACGGTTTGTTAACCATGGTAATTATGGGACTCATTCATTCCTGATTATTTCAGTTTTGTCTCTCATTTATCCCAAGTGTTGGGCACAGTTTTCCTCATCACTTGTCTTTCAGGACTTGATAAAAAGTACATCTCAATTTCTGCTTTGTTGTATGGGCTACCCTGCTGCTCCTTTCTGGTTTAGCACTTGCTTTGAACATGCCAATTTCCACCTCCTGTTTAGGGTGAGTGACAAAAGAGAAGTGCTTTATTTACTCAACACCTTTGTTATTCTCCTGCTTCAAACCTTCTAATTCCTCATTCATTGAAAAGAAACAATGCATTTGACAAGTCACACAATACAAATAAGAAATAGTGAATGATGAACGGCAAATAGAGGCAGCACTTTTTTGTCATTTACCTTAAGGCCTCTATTCACCCCTCTGGCATTACAAAAGGATCTCAAAGTCATGGAAAGCACTTATTTTGAGGTTCCTTTCAGGTGACAGATGGGTGGAAGGGAATTCATTATAAATAAGTGTAAACAAACAAATAACCTCAGAAGAAAAATAATTCAATCCATTTACAAATATGTATGAATAATATCCAAGCAACTTGAGCTCACTTTTGGAAAACAGATTAAACAATTGTATTACATGTTGCATTTGTCACTAGTAATTTCTCCCACACAAAATGATCTAATTTATGACAAAGTTTGAAGCTAAAAATGATGAGACTTTTTGTGAAGTGAATAAGCTGCATGTCATTTGGAGACAGCATGTTTATAATTACTATAGACACTGATATCTGTGAAGTGATTTGATGGGAACTGTATACATAGAAAAAGAGACAATCTAGTACATTCTTTGTACTGGTTCTGAGGTCAAAGCCTGTGATGTGCCAAATTTCTGTTTAGTCAGAGACAGTGCAGGTGCAGGCTTAAGGAAATTATTGAGAATGTCATATCGACCTAGGGTTCAGTAACTGAGTTGGTTGTTTCCTTAACATGGGGACAGTGAAAATGAACCCCAAGCCCTCTTGGCTGAAGACTGCCACATCATGGCAGACTGTACTTTCAATTTACACTTCCTATATTTGAAAAGGCAAAATCACCTTCAACACTGCTGCTTCTAAAGTTGTGGGAGAGCAATGCCTGCTTCCAATCTTCAAAACTGAATCACTCTCGTTCCCTAGAATTTTGTTATAAAACACATCTGATAGTTTGGTTGTTTCATGTGCTCTGGGTAAAACACTCCACAATCCTTCTCTCTGCTCCCCTTCCCAACTGCTTTGTGATTCCAGCCTGTTTGATGGAAAACCCAGCAAACATGTAAAAAAGAGCCTGTTCTCCTGAGTCAAGGGCCACTTACACGCCAACTTGTCCAAAACGTGCATTTCCTTCATTCATTAACTCTCTGCATAAGTCAGTAGTCACTAGCTATCATAAAGCACTTCATCAACCTTAGTATATTTCCATTAGGCAGTAATAAAATCAAAGGAAAAGGAGTGAGAAGCCTACGTTTGTCCTGTCAGAACAGGGCTACCCAGCTGTTAGCTCTGCTCAGCAGACGGGGAGGAGGAGGAGGGAAGAATGGCAGTGAGTGCAGGAACAGCATGGCTCGTCACTCAGCACAACTGTCTGGGTACCTGACTGACACAGGCAAAAATGCCCATGGCAAATGGAATATCTTTGTGTTTTCCATCAGGATGTAACAAAGAGCATCTGAGGGAAATATTTCTTAAGTTTGAATCGGAAACAGAAATGAAGACATTCCCTTTTTGAATGGCTTTAATATAACAGAAATGACAGCTCTAATATTCTCTAACAGGGGGTAACAAGTTTGAATTTGTTTATGATTTGAATTGTAAAGATTCAAAATATTTTATCTCATCCATTACATTCCATCCCACTGACCACGTTTACAGCTAGCTCAGAGATTGTAAGAAGTGATATATATTACCACATGAAACACGGTTATGACTGTACAGTTTGAATTCCCCTTTCAAAGTGGACTCTATCAATTAATAACCCATATCAGGTTTTTCTCCTCATGCTAAACCAATTAATTCTATTAAATGATTATTTGTATGTGTGTGTGTGCATGTGTGTGTGAGCATGTATGTGTGTGGTTCATACTTTATGTTTCATAAAGGATATTTGAAATTTCTATTATAATGTACCTGCCATTAACAGTACTGGAAAGGACAAGGAGCACCTAGCAAGCCATAGCTATTTGTATGAATGGAACCACTGTCTTCACTGGACAGAGTTCAGTCTAGCCCTTAAGGCACCAGAGCACAATCTCACTGTCACTGGTGTCACTTGAAGAATCTACTGTAAGACTGTGCCAGCAGCACAGTGCATTTGAAGGGGAAATTATTGCAGTCATCCGGTGGTTTTTAATGACTCCTGCAGTAAGAGAGCTGATCCTCAAATAGCAGTTTTTCCTCACACATACCTTAGATATAAATGGAATAATATCTAGCATAAGAATGTAACAGCATTATGAGATGTTTCTGATGTTTTACCTTTGAGTTCACTCTTTGTGTTTTCTGGATCAAGTTGTGAAGGAAAATGGTAATAAGAGTTCTGGTTGAGTGGTTTAATTACTTTTTAGACGAGTCCCCTGTAGTGAAAACACTCCAGTTTCTTCTGTCATGAGAATTTCTTCTTGACAGAAGACTCATCTGGGCACTGAAGGAGGCTGGAAGAGGAGGGGGGAGAGAGGAAAATCATCCCAAGTAATCCTAAACCGGATAAGAACTACAGTGTGTTTGCTTTCTCTCCCAGTTTGTGTCACAGAAAACTCACCTTTGTTTCGGTAGTGAAACATGCCAATTCAAATTGATACTTATAATCTCTCTTGGCAAGTTGAACATCATCAGTGATAATGTTTTTAATTGAAACTGAGTCATACCATCCCAGCAGAGTTCCTGTGGAAGTCAGTCTTGCACAAGGGAGTGAGAAGGATGAGCTCAATGAAACAAGGAACAAACCAACTACAGAGGTCAAACGGAACAAGAAATCTATTATAAACTAAATTCTTCTAAGTTAAAATATTTATTGTTCAGACTCTGTCAGTACAGCATATTCTGCTTCTTATATTATAGATTCACCTCCTGCTGGCCAGTGCCAGGGATACCACCGTGGTCTTATATTCTGACCTGGTAATGCAGCTCTTGTCTTTTTAAAGACTGACCACTAGCAGAGCTGCATTGTTCTAATATCCTAATTCAGATAAGACTAAATTAGTTCTTCCCTACTTTTAAAAAGTTCCCTTTTGTTTTGTTTTTTAGTACTGTGAAGCAAAAGCATCAAACTACTGCTTAAAAAAAAAAAATCAAATGAGACCTGCAGCTGAGGCAAGGACAAATTATTTCAATAGGCAAGGGATTGTTTGAGTCTGTATTTCTGTTTTGAAATCTCAGTCCTTTTTGCTTTAGATCTTGACAAGCAGCCACAGTATTTTCCAAAGGATTTGAACAGTCATACAATTATACACACAGCCTGCATGTGTGCACACATCAGCCCCCCAGTGGTGATTTTCAGTTGGATATTTTATTCTTTGTACTTGTATTTTTTGAGTATGAATTAAAACAAATTCTTATTTTGTGCTTTGTTTTCAAAAGCTTGCCTACAGTTTTTCTTGGCTTTTGTCTTCTCCTTTTATCATTTGAGCAATGGGACATAAAATGAAGAAAAGAGAGATCAAGAAAATGATAGAAGGTTTGGAAAGAAAGACCCGTGAGGGGAGAAAAAGGTTAATAAGATAAGTTGGCTGTTCAGTCTAAAGAAAAGAAGACTTAAGAAAAGTGTGATAGCTCTCTACAGATATGTGAAGGGACAAGGGAAATTATTCGCATTAGTCACCCAAGACAGAGTAATAAATTTGAGCTGTTGCAAGGAAAATGTAGGTTAAATAGTATAAAAATCTTTGCAACTATCAAAAACAGATAGGCAATGAAACAAACTGCCAAAGGGTTTTCGGGAGTCACTGCCTCCAGAGGTATTCAAGGTGAAATAGCTACTCATCTAGTGGAGATGATTTTGGACCAAGAAAATTAAAAGAAGTAACATGACACAGGAAAGACGAAATAGATAGATGACAGCAAAAGTCCTTTCAGACTCAACTTATTCTAGGGAAGAAAAACAATGTTTAAAAGGATGTTAAACACAGTAAGGCATGAAGAAGAGTACATACAAAGTGGCAAAAAGAAAAATGGAGTGAAGACTTTTAAAAGGTTATAGTGTCTAATAGCACAAGAATTTAAAAGGTTAGGTTTTAGATACTAAAAAAGGCAAAAGAAATCACTGCCATTAAGCCTAACTCTTACCAACAGCTTCAAATATTTGAAAATTATATACCTGGTTGATCTTTCTACAGTCATCTACGGAGGAATGTGAAAATACTCTGAATGTAATCCAGACCTTGTATAACCTTGCATTTCCATCTTTTGATATTGGCATCCAGGTTGTTGATGGAGAGGATAGAGGGCTACTAGATTATAATAGGAGGTATTATGATCATTGCCCAAAACCCAAATGAACTATTTTTTATTCTTCTTCATTTTGAGCCATAACTTGTTCTCCATATAGCAATAATAGTTTCAGTACAGCCACTTCAAAATGAAGATACCATGCATTATGAGGAAGAATGGTGCAATCTGGACTCCTATCATGTGTAATAACTATAACTATTTATTAAGAATGAGGATCATTTATGACTTCATATTTCACATTCCACTGAGAGAAAAGATTAACATACATTTCCTATACACTTTGGCTTGATAATGAAATTCCAGTCTGAATTCATTACGAATAGTGACATTCATCCAATGAGAAATACCAAATACGGATACATTGCCTACACCTGGTATCTTCTTTACTTTTATTTATGTAAAAAACATCCATATGGTTGTATTTGGGGACACATGCAACATCACTGCACTCTACTTCCATGCTGATCAGGATGAAGTGTGAGAGAGGTACCAGATTGCTATTATGTGGACTTGAGTATGTGTCAGCTCTGCGGCTTTTTCTGCACCTTGCTCATTGAGAAAAGCAAATGAGTGTTTTATTGTTGTAGGCTCACAGGTCAGAAGATGATTTTCTTCAGGATATGTATTTGCACATTTAAAAAAAGCCCAGATTCCACGGCTCTTCATGTAGCAACTGCATGGCAAAGCTACGCTCAAGTAGCTCAGCTATAATTTTGTGCACATTTAAGACCTGAGAAATTGTTGGGTTTACTTTCTTCTTCAGTAATTTTAAAATTTTTTTTTCACTATTTCTTTGTGTTTATGGTAATTTGCTCTATGGTTTTCAATCTGTCACAGCATCTTTCTATTCTATGGCTTTTCTAGTGGACTGTTCATACTCCACTAGTTATGGTTGTATGCCACAAAATTCATCTGCCTCCAGCCTGGGCTTTACCTAATACTGTGGTGAACCAATTTAAGTCTTTGTCCAATGTGATTCTTAGCTAAATAGGTTTATATTTATGGACAGGACTGAGGAAGAAGCAAACCAAATTATAGACTCTAGTTAGCTCCTTAACATCAGTACTTGCATAATATCTCAGACTACTGTATATCATTTCAGCTATTTTATATATTGTATCAATCATACTTCCTAACTTACTCTTTTTTTCTTTGACTCACTTCATAGTCTGTTGTGTCTCTTGATTCTTTCAGTCAAGGATCATGCTAATGTACTCATACCATAAAAATCTTCAAATACTGATAACTGTGATATAATTAACATTTGCATATTGGATATATGGATATTATTGAAATATTAATGAAGAAACATCCAACCAAACTGTTATCAATCATTTCTGTTTAGCCAAGTACATCCACCTAAACATAAATGCAGAAATTAAATAGTTCCTCTGGGTAATTCTTTATGATTAGTCTCTGTTTGGTTAATCATATATTTTCCATACATGTGAGGCCAGAAAAATATGTCAGTAAACCACAGTTGTTCAAAGTACCATTACAATCTTATACTGTCTTCTGTCCAAACTGTTCTATGCTAGCATTAATGTGGAATTAAATAACACAAAAATTATTTTTGGTTGCTGTGACTATATGTAAAATATTTCTTTCTTTTTTGTTGTTTGATTAATCCAAGATTTAAATTTGAGGAGATGAAATAAAACGAAGGCTTTTTAAGGAGTCTGAAAATTGTGATGTAGAAAGGTAACAAACATTTTAAAGAATGTTTTTTGTTGTCAATTAGTCATCAGATATTTTTTTGTGTGCTTTCTCTTTGGTCTGTCTTTTGTTCAGTCAGATTTCACACAATCAAGTTTCAGTGCTTTAAAATGAAGATTTTCCTGCAACGAGTTTACTGCAGTATTATTGGTTGATACTCAAAGGAGATAATAATTAATTTTTGACTGTTGGGTTTTTCATATTATTAATAAAGGTAATTTACAATTTTTTTCTAGAAAAGCATAATTGAAATATTTAATGCATTTTATGCCTCTGGAATTCAATCTTGTAAAAAAA
>VXBC01002316.1:682985-710638 GCA_013399945.1 Ploceus nigricollis
TTTGTGAGACAAACAAGCACGCTTTTGTTTTGATTGGTGGAAGTCAGCTTGTGTATGAATGCTTAATCTGCAATGTAAAAATAGCAAAGGTCGTTAGATCAAATTTAGCTGAAATGTCTGCTGATGGTTTAATTGCCTGAATGAAGGGAGTGAAATGAAATGGGATTAGATTCTTCAAGTCCAAATCTTGAGGAAGATTGTCCATCTACAGCCCCATATTCACATGAATCACTTGGTTGTGGAGTGAAATAATACAGCATGCCTTGTATGCTGATCCCTGAAGCTAATTTATTCATGTTACAAATTGGAGGCTCTTGCTCTCCTACTGGGCCTATACTCTGAGTTTCTGTCTCTAGGACAGTAATTTTTTTACTATGGTAAAATTTTCCAAAGCACTCTATTATCTCTATCAGATAACACTCTAGCACAGAAGACCCTAAACCACAAAGCTTTAGGCTCTTGAATAGTTTTCGTGTCATCTTTGAAAATGGATTTGGAAGTCTAATTTTTACTGAGATTCTTTGGTAATGCTTCTCCTGAGCCCTATTGGGTTTGTTCTCTTGGAATAATGAGTTTTTAAAGTTATATCTGAATTTAACATTTTGGCCAAAAAAAGGATCTGAGAGTAGTTTTATTACAGTATTTACTACAATTCAGCCTCAGTGAAAGGGGTACCATGTAGTAAATGTCTACACTCCATAATGATTCAGTAAAAATGAATCTGCATTTAAACTGAATTGGTAATCCAGGCAGTCTAAAGAAATTTTTAGAGGAATTTTGCATGCTGAGAAGGTTTACAGCTTGTTCCTTTATGTATTACTTCCTTGTTACCTTTACCTATTTTTTTTTCTGAAAGTTAAGGCTGTTTCATCATTGTGTTATTCTAATTTTATGCTGACATAAGCTCATTTTCTGTAATAGAATTTCTCTGTTATAAAGCAGGAGTGATACAGTAGTGAAGCAAAGGCATTTTTAAACTGGCACAGTCAAAAACACCAAGCCTGATATATTTTTTCAGTGATAAATTGTAGCTACTAATTCCAGTCAAAAGAAGGTATGTGCTGGTGCAGTAAGCATTATGTTGGCCATACTATTAGGGAAAGATATTTTTCTCCCCTGGTTGAATCTGAGCCGTTATATGACAGTAAGGCAAGATTCAGTGCAGCAGAATGGGCAATACTTACTGCAACTGTGACTGCAGCTACTCCTTGTGATTCTGCATTGTGTGAGAAGGAAGCCGTTTTGTTTTCAATCAAATGACAGTTGCATGTAAATTGAATAAAGAGCCTTGGGGAAAAAGAGAAAGATGATACCTCATAAGTTCTCTTTCCTTTTTTAAGATCTATTTCCTTTTGGCACAATGGATTGTTCCACCTCCCACTGCACCAAACTTCTCTTTCAAGAGTAATTTAACCTACAGCTTGGACAGTGAAGAGATTGAAATTACTGCTTCCCAGGAGCATATTGAAACCAGCAGGTTAGCACTTAGTGGGTACCTACCTAGTCAGTAGGCAACTGTATGATTCACAAGAGATTTGTGTCAAACCAAGGCACTTCACATCTGAAATTGTAAACTCTAAGTCTTTCATAAGAACTAGGAACACACCCCATGAATTTCAGTTGTTGCTGAAGTTGTTGGATCACAACTTTTGATTTGACGACTTCAAGACAGCCCAAAGCTCTTATTTCAGAATCTGCTTCTACCTTTACCCTCCTATATGATAGCTGGAGTTGGCTAACAGCTTAACTCTGTGAGACAGTATTCCTTGCTTATAGATGTGTCTTTTGTCTGTCTGCAGATTTCTGGAGAAAAAAGAAAAAGATGAGTTTAGCAGAGAGGAAATGCGGTCTGATCTGCTTTAAGCAAGTGCAGTGACCAAGACACTTTTCATTTTCCTATCTCTAAAAATAATTAAGTGAACAAACACAGAGGTACCACTTCATAGGACCCAGAGCTCAGGTAATTGATGATGAGATAAGAAAAAAAAAAATCCTGTTTTTTTAAAAGTTTATAAACATTTTCATCTTGCATCATATGGAATAATTAGAAAATTATATATGCAGGCACAATTCAGATAGACTGGCATTTCCTCATTTATGGAGAGGCAAGTGAATTCTGCTTTTAAGAAAACACACTGTTTTCCTAGTTTCATGTGGCAACCACTCAACTCACTTCATTTCTTTGCAAAATACAAACTTCAGCATTTCATTTTTTATCTTTTATCATTAAACTCCTACAGCTTGAAAATGATTTTCCCCCTAGAAAATGCAAATCTATTCCTTTGTAGTGAAAACTATATTATACATGCAGCATGTAACTTTCAAAACTTTAGTTAGAAGCAGCAAAGCAAGCTGTCAGACATTTCAGTAATTGAATTTCCTTGAGAACTGCCTTGGTTTGTCAGCTCTGACTTTGCTGTCAAAAGAAAAGAAAATAGCCAGGGAATTAATCTAAGATAACATGGGGGGTATTTTGATAACACCAAGACACAAACATTAAGTGTTTTCTCTGGCAGTGTTTTGAGGTAGGGTTCCCCACCCTAATCCAGGCAGGTTCATTCTAGCCTTGAGCCATTATTATCTTGTGCAGAGTTCTGAGAATTAACTAATGACCTATCAAACTGCAGTACCAGGGATCTTTTCTTCCTGTATTAAGATGCACAATATCATTGCTTAAAAGGCCCAATATACCCTTTGTCAATTACTTCATAAGTGCAATTCATCTTTTACTGCTTCCGCACTTGGATTGCTTGTAAAATGTTTAGTGGTTAATTAGCCTGGAAGGAAGTCCAACTTATGAAAAACCAAGCAGTAGGAAAAAATAGCCATAAAATTAATGGCTTACTCTCTGGTCCTTATTTTATGGGAGAATGTTAATCAGACTCTGTTGGAACTGTACCTTTGACTAGCACTCAGCCTCCTTTATAATCAGCTTCAGAAGTATTCCTTTCTGGGTTTTCCCCTTTGGCCTGTGCTTTCCTCCAAAGGACTTGAATGCATTAGGAAGAGATTGACAGCTCTCCTAACAATTGCAACCATTGCTCTAGCTGAAGGGAAACATGGGGCTAGTCACTTTTACTCTATGGGAACCCACCTGGAGTTATATTTAAGGTATAAATCTGTTATCTAAAAAATGAAACTAATAAAATACATACTGCTGTAGATAAAAGAAAATAGCCAATACTTGAGCTGTGAGACCTTCATTAGACAATAGATAAAACTGGAAAAGGGGAGAATTTTACCGGGAGCAAATGACTGTATTTACAGCTAGCTCTTTATACCTGTAGAGAAGATTATAAAATAATCAGGTCCCAGGGACAATTTAACAACTGAACATTTTGGGTCAGTCATAAGAATGCTTAGTGGGGGAAAAAAGTTATGCCCTTTCAGTGGTGAAATTGATAGAATGTTTATGCAAATTTTCCACATAATATAGCAATTGGTCTGCGATTCTTGCATTGAAAAAAATAGGGCTTTGTTTTGGTTTTTTGGGGTTTTTTTCCCATTTTGCATGCAATTTGCCCTTCATTTTAGAGCCGGTCACAAACAGAGCGTCACTTTTTAATATGTTGTAAATACTATATATTATGACAATGTTGGTATCTTATAAAGCACTGCAAGTAAGTAGACCTAGCATCTACGTGTTGTAACTTAATTTAATCAACAGCTTAAACTTTCCAGCTATTATATCAAGCCTATCTAATCTCTGTCTTTTTTTGTCCAGAGACCTGTAGTGGCAATGGGTTTCCTTTCAGAAAATAAGTGTGGTTGTATAACTTTTCACATATAGTTAATTCATAATCATAATTCTGGGTGCTTTTCCTTGAGTATGTAACAGAAAAATATTCCATTCTGAACACTGATGCTTCTGTCTTTGATAAAATACACAGGTGCTCATGAGCCTCATGCAACAATATCCTATAACAGCTTACAAGCTTTTCAGTTTCTCTTAGAAAAGGTACTGCATGTGGCTGAGGATGCCATCAATTTTTTATTCAATAAACATCTAGTGCTCTGGGCACTTGTGAACATCCTTGAAAGAGAAGTTCCTCTTTGAGAATTTGCTCCTCAATTAGGTTGACAATGTAAGGACATCCAAGTTCCTCAGTGGTACCCCAGTGCGTTACACGTGGGCTCCAGCTGTCCTTCCACAATGACACGAGTCTCACGTCAGTCCTCTGTCATGTCAGTCACACACACAGCAAATCAGGGTGTCCTAAGTGACACCAGACTAAATGTGAGGTCCAGGCAACTGATCTTATGTGTCAGAGGAAGTCAGCCCAATGCCATGATCTTTTCCCTGCCAATGATATAATACTTAAGCCAACATTGATATACCACACAAAGTATTGTGTTTGTAAGCAGTCCAGCAGCTCACCTGGTGGTCAGTTAGGTCTTGGAAGATTTTTCCTCAGACCTGCAGAGGTCTCCTGATGTGCTGGCACTCTCACCATAATATCACTGTAAGAATGCAGTTGTTCTGCTTGTCCCAGCCCCTGGGCCTCTCTGTCTCAGTGTTCGGACCTTGTTAAACTGGATCATCTTTCTCACTCATTTCTCTGTGATGTCTATATCAGGTGACAAATTCATATAAGAACTTGTGACATGACTGCTATTTATGGCCATCATTTTTTATCTAATGACTTCAACACTAATTTTTTGTAGTGGTGGCAGCTCCCAAAAATTATGGCTTTGCTTATCTTACCTATAGCCTGATACATTAGGAAGATCAAGTGATTCTAACATTGGCATTTTATATTGCTAGAATTTTTTTTCTATTTTTACATTTAATAAAATGCTTGCAGGTACAAAATCATGTCCAGCTGATGCTCCTGTTGTATGTAACAACAATAAAGGGGTATCAGAAAAAGGCTGTCCAGCTCTTTTTTTCAGGGACAGTGCTATTTTTACACTATTTCTTTCCAAGCTGTTGAACAGAGATGATGGGAACTAGCTGCTCCATGTCTAAACTGTACTTAACTGTAAATGACTTAAGCTCATTCCCTTAAGGAGGACTTACTGTCATATTCTACTCTGTAAATTATAATGTCTAGTAAAAATAGGATATATGCATCATCAATTTAGTTCTTATCTGTTCCTGTAAAAACTGTCTGCAGAAAGTGAGACAAAAGGGCTGGAACAGGATGCAACTTTGAAGAAAAAAGGTATAAACTAAACTACACTTTCAAATAGTGCTTTTTACTGTGATATCAGCAGGAGATTTTTCTTGATGTGGCCTATATTTTTGCATATGTGACAACTCCTAAAATCTTTCCTTATGCAACTATTGATTCAAGGCAATATAACACATAAGTGAATCTTACTTTAGGGGTTCTTTTTACATGCCCTAAAATCCCTTCACATATCTTTCTTTTTTAACTCCTCATGCCAGAATACAGAAAGAGTCACCATCCTGGTTTTTTATATCTGATTTCATAATTAATTTTTCTCATGTAGTCATTAGCAGTTGTAGGGAGTACAGTGTCAGAGACACCTATGCTTAATTACTGTCTGCAGGGTCTCAATTTCAGAAATAGTTCTGTCAGCCAGAGTTTATTCCCTTTTTTTTTCCAGCTCCAGACAGAACTGTTAGGTTTTTTAGGGGGATTTGGGTGGGGTTTTCTTTCTGTTTTGGTTTGAGGGGGGTATTTTTTTACATCAAGACATATATTTCAGGATGGAGTTGATTTTTCCTATGTTTTTTCTTTAACATATTAGATACCAGTGTTTTGGAATGCAGCATCAATTTGGAAATCATATTTTTTTAGCAAAAAGAATGCCACTTTACTCTTTAAAGGGTATTTGTCAGGCCACTTTTGAAAATGACAATAAATGGCTTACATTCAGATTTTTCTACTGCTGACTTATAAAGACATGACTTTTTTTTGCTTTTTTTATGCTTAAAACATTTGCATTAAATTTAGACTGTTAGCATCCTACAATCAAATCTGAGAAGAAACCAGAGCTGTACATTGCCAAAAATTGCTCTCTTTCTTAGTGCCCTTTTTTTTTTAGCCATTCAAGGAAGTGCTGTTGGAACTTGCATGAGTTGTCGTCCACAATTTGGTGGAGCTTTCAACTCCTCGTTTTCTCTGAGGCATGCTGTTAGAGGGTGTTTAAATGACAGCCAAAGGGTTGACAACAGCTCAGGTAGACGTCCCTAATCAGCTGGTGCTGCTAACAGGGCAGCTGCCACAGCATGGAACTCCGCGTGGCTGGCTGCCAGGCTATCTGCTCAGCTTCCCGGAATAATCTGAGCTCTATCTGGGTTTCACAGAGCACTGTATCACCCAGAGTGAAAATGTCAGCTGACAGACCTTGCTATAATTAATGGAAATTCAAATTCCGTCGCTGAAATAATGTTGTCCGACCAGAAGAAAGAAAAATCCACCTTGCAGTTAGTGATGTGCATAAATGAATAAAGAACATTTAATGACCATGTTCATGCACAAAACTTTCTAAGATGTCCTACTGAGTTCCTCTGTAGTTGACTGCAATATTTGCTTTGAAAGATGAAAACTTGCAGATATCCCAGTATATTCTAATATTCCAGTATGTCAGTAGAATTAACTAGACTACATTTCAATATTTTTGTGGCCCTTTTACCACATATTTTTGTCTGAGACTAATCAGTTTTTTAAGTTGTCTCAGAAAATTTCAACATGCAAGGTAGTTTTTAGCACATGTATATATGTAATATTGTCAAATATTTTAAAAATAATACAATTTTCATTTTATCTCCTTAGGAAGGATGTATCTACAAGGAAATATCTACAATATTCATGTGACAAAGTGGCATAGTCAATTCGAGTTTTACAAGTCTGTACAACAGAACATCTAGACAGACAGATCTTGGAACCAGTTGCATAAATAAGTTAAAAAAAACTCCAAACAAAACCACAAACTTTAAAACATTTACTTCCTTACCTTTCTAACTGTCATAGTTCCTTAGCATATATTTTTCTTGCATCACAACATAACAGGTTACCAGAAGCTTGGCTCACTGGTTTTTTCACACTTAGTCATTTAAGTAGTCTGTGAAGTTTCTAGTATCACCTCAAGAAAATTTTGCTGGGGAAAAGCTTCCACATTATTTCTCAAAAGGTTCTTTAATACTTAGGCTTTGTTGGTTAGTCCCTTTTAGAAAACAGCCCCTAAGGTTTCATAACAATGTTTAGGTATGATATACCTCTATAATTAGGTTTGGTTTTGTTTTACATAAAATATAGCCTTCCTGTGAATTTATATTGTTAAACCACTCCAGAATAATTGTGACATGATATACTTTTCCATTATGTTATGTTTTTCTTTCATATTTTCCTGATTGAAGTAAACAGAAAAGAATTAAAACTTAATTTACTTTAATGGAAGAGAAACATTGTCTTTCATGTTTTTTCTTTCAGTTCTATTGGTAATTTGTAAAATTTAGTAATCTGCAATGTGACTCGCAAAGAATAGTATAAATTAAAAAGCTTTTTGTGTTCAGGCCTGCAAAGAAGTACAGGTTTTTACTGGAATTCCTAGACTCATCCTGAGAATTTTTCTTGGCCAAACTCAGGGTACTAACTGGTTCTTATTTTAGTTCTTTCTCAGGATGAGTTTAAGCCATGTGTATATTATTAGGTTGGCTACTCCAGCCTCTGGTTTTCCTGAACTCTGAGATGAACGCAATCTGGTCCTTTTGATTGATTTCAGTTGTGTTTCTGAAGTTGTTCCATCAACTCTTTTTGATCCCTTTATCTCTGTAGTGGTTTTACTCTCATTACCTGTAGAGACTAATCTGAGGATAGTAATGTCCTCTTTGGTACAGACCCATGCCAATAAATCATTTACTTTTCCTACAGACTTTTGATGCTCTTTGATTGTGCTCTGGTGGTCTAAAAGATTCAGAGTCTGGCTTGTGGGATTTGTTTGATATATTTGAAGAGTTTTTGATATGTTTGGTCTGTTTGTTCTTAAATCTTCCCAAGTTTTTTAAAACTCATGTGTCAAGCACTGTGTTTCAGAGACAGTATAAAGAAAGGGATAAAATATACAAGTAACATATTACCTAGTAATAAGGCAGCTCATCTCCCCTTTTTTACATTTCAGTATTTACCTAAAGTTGTCTCTGTTTCCATTTCTTTTATCTTAGTACCCCTAGGAACAGAGGTACATGAAGAACTATTTCAGACAGGAGAAATTGTTGTTTCCTCAGTACTAGGGAAATTGTTAAGAATGAAGGAAAGTCTTACCAGAGGAAAACACTAAAATACTGACTTAGGTAAAACATGGAGTTTTGTGATGGGACAATGACTCTTGTAGTGAAATTGCAATAGGAATGCCTGCAGATGAATATGGACTAGTTCTTTCCTGGGAAAGACACAATATTCTATTCCAAATGCAGTCTTTTCAGTTCAAGTAAACACAGAAAATAAAAAATCCTTTGGAAGCAAAAGTTCTCAAAGTATCATCTATAAATCTGTCAGGGTAGAGATGGAGTGAAAGGGAGATGTTACTCTTTAATCACAGACTACAGTGAGGGGCTGCAGAGGCAGCATTTTTTCTCTACATCCTTGCTTCCAAGATACAGGGGAAGGAAACATTCTGGGTGAGAACAGAGTAAGATAGTCACTCCATGCTACAGAAATTGAACCTGATGAGGAAAAGTGGTTCTGAATCACATTCCCTTCAGTGGGAAACCCTCACAGAAGGTTTGAAGCATAAAAACTTTGTCTAACATATGTGCTAAAATATTAATTGGCTGCTATGTAATGTTGAGTAAGGGAAGTAGCTTTTAATCACCATGTAAGTAATTTTATTCTCTTGTAAAAAAATAACAAAATAATCTTTTACCTATTTGGTTCTAAGGAAAGCAGAGAACAGAATCTCTCTATTTTAGTATAAACACTGGAGAGTAAACAGTGCAGGTTGGCATCATGTAGAAAATACTCTTTTATTATGGCTTTAAGCCAGAGATTTTAGTTTGGAATTGATATAAAAATGTCACTCACATATATATGAGGAACAAAAAAAAATTTAAATGTAGAATAGATGTAAGTGATAAATGAGTCTCTGCAAAAAGTGAAATATTAATTTATTAGTAGTACCTTCAAATGAATTGTAAGCAAGTAAAGAATTTTGAACAAAATTACAAAAAAAATACCTTGAGGGCACATTCTAAGAAGTGAGAGGGAAAAGAGTAGCTAGAGGAGTTTAAAAAAAACCCCAGCAAATCAACCAATAAACAAACGCAAACCTAAAACTTGTAACATTGTCATGGCACAGTAAAAGAGGAAATAATAGTTTTATTCCACTCACCTGGGGAACCTCAGCTGAAGTAAATTACCATAGCTCATTTTCAATGAAGCTATGTCCACTTCCAGGAGATGGAGCTTGGTCTCATTGGCTTACAAAAATAATTTCTGGGAAAATGTGAGTTAAAAATATACATTTCAATAATAAACTTTTATATAATAACATCTTTGTTTCTGTTGTTGTTCTCAGTTGCTGTTTTGTTGAATACTTCATGATAAATATGGTAAAATGATTGCACTTTTTTTAAAAAATAATTTGTTAAGTATCAGGGTCATCTAAATCTCCCACAAATACTTTGCTTTCCAAAATTTAGCAAACGTTCTGTTCATTTTAACTCTTCCCATGGTTCATAAATAGACAACTTCTCCCTCTCTGCCATAAATTAATAACCTCCCCCTCTTCATTTTGGTAATAATTTTGGTCCCTGACTCCAAAAGCACTTTATCTTGAGTTGGTTTACAGTAAATATTTGACTTTTGTTGTAGAAAAAAAAAAGACTGTTTCTTAAACAGGTATTTTCTCTTGAATAGTGCCATTTTCAATCCAGCAGATCTGATGAATTTTATTCCACTGATAGACACTGCAGTATTCAAAAAAGTGAAATTCTCATATTTATACCTCTGACCAATTTCTTTCCCAATTTTGTATAAACTTTATCTAAAAATATATGTATGTTTTCAAAATCTCTGATCAGAATGAATAACCATTACTCTCACTTAAATCTTCAGGTTTTCGTGCCAAATAGATTTGTTATAAATTCAGTTTGTGTATATCTTGTGTGTGTTTTACAGCAATGGGGCGGAATGGCATTTGTTCCTCAATTGTTATGTGCTTCATCTGACCCCAGCCCCTACATAGCTCAATATTAAGAAACAGTGGTTGGGTTTTGTAGCTTTAGAAATATGCTTGACAGCAAGAGAAGCCCTGTCTTGGGGAACAAGATTAATGTTATATGGTGTACTTTAAGCTCAGGTGCTGGCAAATGGAAATTTCTGGTCACACTGCAGGTTTGGTCTGTTTCACCTGAAATATGCTTTGAGGAGATTGAGGTATTATTATTCTTATTTTTCTTCTTCTTCCTCTTCTTCTTATTATTTTGTGTCCAGATTCCTTGATGGCAAGATTTCATGGGTGGGGAGCAGTTGAACCGCTACATTTCCAAGCGGGAATTATTTGTCAGGCTATGTATTGCATTTTCTGCAATAATGCTATATTTCAAAAAAATTGCTCATTTGATGTATGTAGTCAAAACTAAATTAATTAGTGCCGTTTTGGTGCATATAAAAGACAATCACATAATTATGATATTCCATACTCTTCTGCAAAAAAATAGATCACTTTTTTTACAGTTGTAGATAAGGCAGAATACATTTGTGATAATGGGAAATAATCTATATATTCCAGTGAAGCAGATAACATTACAGTAATTTGTGTGAGAAGCATTTTGTAAAGTGTACTGTTGTAGTGTCTCACAGAGAATATATAATGTTGGAATTACCAAGTGGTAATAAGTAGGCTTCCCTGTGAAATTTCACAGGAACAAAATGTGAAACAAATGCTCAAGACTCTATGCTTGAACCTGCTAGGGTACATTTTGTTGCCTAGTTTCTTAAGGAGTACCTGTGTTTAAGAAAACAGTGGGAAAAAATGGAAACCAAATAAATGATCAGTAAACAGTAATATGACAAGAATTTAGCTAAATCTAAATACTACTTTTACAAACTCTATGACTTTTCCTTAAAGTCAATCCAGAATACTCATGCAATTCTTTTTTGTTTGTCCAGTTAGTCTTTTTTTAACACAGAAACAAAGAGTCAGATATTTTTAAAGCTCAAAACAAGGATTTCTCAGACGTATATTCATTCTGCGCAAATTTTGGTCACAAATTTCAGTAGAGATGCTGAAATCACTTGGGATCCTAATGAAGAGCAAGTATTCCCTGCTTAACCTTGCCAGATGCAAAAATTTTCTGTTTTTTACATTACTGGCAAGAAATTCTCAGCAAAATAAACCCCAGGGACTTAACTACCATGCTCAAAATAAATCATAATTACAAGTGTACTTTGTTTTTCATAGTCTATACCTCAAGGATAAGATGAACATCTTTCTGTTTTAATGTAGCTGCAATGGTGTATTGCATTTGTAGGTTTTTGTCTCAATGTAGGCTGGCTAGGCAGACAAATATCAATCATTTTGAGCAGTATCATTTGCTGATGCCTCTTCGAAAAACTTGTTACACTCATGTTTCTGGAAGAGGTACTTTTACCTTTTGCTTCTCAAAAGACCTTTTTCTTTTGTCAAAGGAAGAAGGGAATAAAGAGATAGAGAAAGAAATGAGGGTTCTTTATGTTATAAAGAACATCTCTACATCTTGTACATCTCTACAGTGAACAACAAGTAGAAAACAGTCTGCCTAAACTGAGGTGTTTAATATTCAGTGTTAAAGTGCATGTATCTCAGTTACTGGCCCCCACTTCTAATGCAGGGTACAAAATTTTCATTTTTTTATAACATCACAAGCCCACAGAGACTCGTAGAAAAATCCCATTGTCTTCTATGAATCTTGGATCAGGTCCTAAGTAGGTAGTTCTGCTGGCCCTGGAAAGATGGTTATTTTCACATGACTTGGTGCAACGTTCTCTGAAAAAATGTGCACAAACATATTGGAAAAACTCTTCCATTCTTCACTGACTCCTGAATAATATTGGAAATACAGTCTATTGCAAAAGCTTCTTCATTGCCTGAAAATAAAAATTCAGTGAACAATCTAAAAATAATTATTGATTCAATGGTATTTGGTATTTGAAATTTGTGACTTTAAAATCTGTAGTTACAAAAATTACTTCATAGAAAAAAATCAACATTTAGGAAGAACGTAACTAATCAGAAAAAAATTAGGTGAATGCAATAATCTATACATTAGAAGCATCTTGAAAAATGTGTGCGATGTTTAGGTGAATGGGCTACGAAGGCAGCATAAAAAAAAGGGAAAACTATCAGCTCAATAGGGAAAATAAGGATTTTGGGATTTTGGTTAACAGGTTAACAGTCTGAGTGATTTATATAGCCATATCTACCTTTAAAATCTAAGATTTATGAAGACCTTTTTTCTATCAAAACATATGATATTTGAAATGAGAGGTTCAGTGGAACACCTAGGGAAAAATATGAAAGAGCTTTCTAATTTCAAATAAATATATATAACTCTGATCACCCGCAAGGATTGCATCTTTTTATTCCAGTTTTCATTGACATAGGACTTGAACTTGCTTCTTATTTGTACTGGGGACTTAAATGTTTGTGCATTCCTGGAGTTAGTAGGAAAGGCATGTTTTCTTTCCTCTCAGTTGCAGCCAGATTTTGCACTATGAGGTTCATGAAATTTTTTGTTTATGAATGGCACGCCAGTGCCACATTAAGGAGCAGCTGCTGAAGCAAGTGTAGATGTAATATACCCTACTGACTGCGGCAGAGCTGAGAAAACAGTCCAACCAGTAAATCCTGCAAAATCCAAGCACAGAAGAGTGACTTTATCCAATTTCCCCTTTTACTATTTTATCTTTTGAATTATATGTGAGAGCAGAGTCTGTCACAGACTACCAGTGTGTTCCAGAGAACTCAGGACTTAAGAACTCAGCAGAAAACAAAACAAATACAGGAGCAATTATTAGAGCCAAGGACAACAACAACTCCAAGAAAATTATTTACTTTTGTTTAATTGCCTGTACTTTAAAGTATTGCACATGGTGAAATCCATGTCTGCTAGAGACGTGGTAAAATCATTAATCATCAGAAAGGACAAAATTTTTCATTCACTTAATTTAATGAATGCCTAGTCAACCATTTTATGAAGGAGCAAAAATTTTCAGGGATGTTGCAAAAGACTAAAAATATAATCTATACTTTAAAGGGGATATTTAAACAAAAGGGCTCAAAAGTGACACCTAGCAAACATATTTTTGGTTTATGTTTTTCTCAAAGATAATAACTGTACATACATAGTAACTTCACCAAAGCTGACATTACCAGTGTCTTTTAGTAATATAGCTGGAGGGCAACAATACTACTAATAAGGATCCTTGAAATACATTCTGTATTTGAGTTTTGCTTTTTCTGAGGACAGGAACTCTTAAAAGTTGGAGTGTAAAAGTGTGGGAGGCTGGGAGAACAGATACGTTACTATTCTTCTTAGAGTCGATTTCATAAACTCAGGTTCCTTATGGTTTGCTCTACAATAATAAAAGTGACATATGAATAATAAATACATTCAGAAGCTTGATTCTTGTAATTATCTTCATAGCCTAGATCCAGAAGTATTCCCATCACATATCCAGGGATAAGGAACCAAAAAGTTCAAACATCCAGTGATCTTAACGCAAAAGATCTACCATTTGATGATTTACCTCCAGGACGAAGGCAAAACTTTAAATACCAGGGGCACTAGAAAATACTTCCTACATGGACAGAAAAGTGATTTGGTTTCAGTCAATAAAAAAATAATTACTATGTATCAACAGGTAAAAATGAAAAAGAGAGGTAGGCTTTATTGAAGGTAGATAAGAGCATAGCATCTGAATTACTTGTGGCATTTACCATCTAATATAACAATGTCGCAGGAGAAGAGGAGTGACAAAGTTGCATGCACTTAGGCAATACCAATAAACCCAGAAAATTCATATTGTCATTTTCATATGCTCATACTCTTGCAGTGCTAACACAACTGTAAAAAAAAAGTGCATACGGGTCAGAAGGAATTCCAAGAAGTAACACTCATTTCCATAATTAATAATTTTTTTTCATCAGTTTGCACCATTACTTGCATTAGTTTTTTTAGAAGTCTTTAATCTTCTTCAGCTGTATTCATGTGTTGCTGACTTCAACAGTAAGACACTTGATAATAATATCCTATGGTGACACAAACTTATTTCTCCTGTTATCCCAGTCAATAAGAAGTTTCTGGGAACACAGCTTGGAGTGATTAATAGCACTCTATCTATAGAGGTTTCAATTGTTCATAACACTAATGTAATTGACTACTCATAAAGCCAGGTTTTGTGGTGTGATAGTAACCATCACAACAGGCATTTCATGACCTTTTTGAACCTTTGCTCATTTGAGAATGGAAGATAGCATGACTAACATATACTCCCTTGAAAAGTATAATATTCACCTACAAACACATTCTTCTTAAAAGTCATTGAAATAAGTTGGACCTGTTGCTCTTCTAAAAGCAAATACATGGTCAGAATGTAAGAGGAAATTTTTTTCTAAGCTGAATCCTGCTTATCACCAGGATTGTATGGATAGAACTGTTTCATATACCAGGAAATACACATAATAGTTTTGCATACTGGCAGCTTGAGACTATTCATTGTTTAAACAAATACGTGAGACGTCACTTAAAATGAGACTGAAATCTAATGCCAAGCCAAATATGGATCTTTTAAACTTCAAAAGTACATCTGAGTTATCCATAGTGAAAAATTGGAAAGAAAAATGTAATTGTTTTCATGGCTTTTTTTTAATAAAGATTCTTTTCACGCCTGGAAAATACGTTTACTAGAAACTTCAGGATATGGTCGTCATTATTTGAGCAAACCTTCAACAGTAATTCAAAATTGTTCAAATTAAAAAGCTGTTGAACCTTTCTTAAAGTGTTTAACAAGCTGTCAACGTCTGCAGAGTTGTATTTATGTGCCTTTTCACTCTGAACCACATCAGTGATATTCCGTTCTTCACAGTGAAAGATAAATTGTAATACAATCCACAGAGGGCAAAAGAATCATAAACACCTCATATGAGAAAGGGAATGATTTCTGAGATGGGGAAAGGTACAGAAAAACTTTTGGTAATATATTTTGCTACCTGAAGATCTTATATGGGTGGTCCAGACACTGCTGTACAAGGATAGATACTGCTGTGCTATAATACCGCCACATTATCTAAAATATGTACCTTATAGATGGAGTGTGAAAAGCTGAAGTACTTTTTAAATTGTAGAGTCCTTTTGATGACTGGGACTGTAAATCAAGTACCAAGATATTTTACTCAATCTATGGCATGTCCATCCAACAGAGCCAAATAATTTCAGGGTTTTTTTTTTGTCTACTTAATTCCAGTCAATTAGATGATTTAATTAAGAATTCATTCCACAATTTCAGACATATTCTTAAGATTTTCTGACATTACTATATATTACTGAAGAACATATGAAAACTCTGTCTTTTCTCAGGCAGTTTTACCACAGTTAAAATAGTCTTTTATCAGTAATGATAAAAGACTGGCTCTTCTTTTTTGGGATTTCCTTTTCTTTTTGACATATAAGAGTTATTATGGATGTAATGATATTGGCATATAGGAAGTATTAGCAGAAAACCTATTTTAAAATTATAATTAAAGCTTTTATATGCAGTACTTAAATTTACTGCTGGATCTCAGAATGCTTAAAAACTGTTTCCTCTTCTTTGAAACCTTTTATTATGTGTACATCAAAAATATTGTACCTTTATCTTCTCTTCCACTTTTAGAAAGGCAATATAATATGAATACAATAGTCAGATGAAGCACAGTGACTGGTTTACTAGGGCTCCCACAGCCAAATAGTAAATGTAATATAAATTTAAGATCATTTCACATCCTTGAAAATCCCTAAAGAAACATACCTGACAAACAAGCCTACCTTATATGTGTGACAGTCTTACCTTTGCCCCTTCAAATGCCCCCACAGCCAAGACTGAATTTAATTTAATGTGGATTGTATTTTAATTTTTTTTTTCACATCCACGAAAATCATAAAGTCAGTTTTATCATTCTTCTGTTCCAACCTGCTCTGGAGGTTATACCAGGGAATTAATGCTTAAAAAAATCTCAAGGGATAATTTCTTCCTTCTTCATAAAAAGACACCACCTTCACACTGTTGCTATCAAGTCTTGTGGGATTTTGTGTGTCTTGACACTAGCAAACTATATGTAATATGCGATTAGGATGTAATAGTAAAAGACAAGCTGTGTTTCAGACTGATATGTCTCTATTTATTGTTCCCTGCCTTTCACTTCATGCCAATAGTTGTTACTGCCTTATAGTACATACCCACATGGCCTCTCATTTCCTTTATTGTGCATATGGTGTGAAACAGCTATCCTTTTTATTTAGAGTACTGTAAATTATTCTTAACTGCGTTACAGATTCCAGAAGTGATTAATTTATATTAAAATGGGTAGTCTGCTGTGGGTAAACAGAGATTTTGTTCAGAGTTCACCAAAACATTCTCTGTNTATATATGTAAAATATCTAGATATGTATATGAGTGTATTTCAAAGCTTCTCTTTCTAGTTGTCAATGCAAATAATGCTTAGTTTACAAATGACTTTAAAATGCTGAAACATTTGGTTTTGGTTGCCTACGTGAAGCAGATTTGTGTAGCAGCCTGCTTATGTTAGAAAGCAGATCACAGATCATATTGAGTGCAACTAGCACTAATTGGCAAACTTGGCAGGTTGATCAGAAAGGCTAAAAACTAAGTGGGCAACGGAACTGACCTTCTTTTATGAGTTAACACCAAAACACTCTGCTGAGCTAGTGCAGAGAAATCTGTTGACCCTATCACTTTTCTGTGTAGGGTTTGCTTCTCTGGGGCTGTCAATCCAATCTTCTTCAGTAGCACTAAAACTAATAATAAACAAGTGTAGAAATATATAGCAAAAGAGTAGAAATGTCCACATTCCCAGAATTACTTAGAAGGTGAGATTCTAAATACATATATCTAAAATATATATGATGGAATAGTGTGTATGGTAATATATTGCAATTGTCATGTATCTTCAGTGAACCTTTGTTGAGTAAAGTGTGTCCTGTGAGTTATATTTAGGAAGGGGGAGATGGAGATAAGAGATCTTTTTCTTCAGAATTTTGTGTCATTTTTGAGGGGGAACTTCAGAGTATACTGAGTTGTAAAATAATGAATCAGTATCTTGATACTGCTAAGCCTCCGCAGGTGGGAAATACACTACATAAATACTGTATTACTCCACCTTACTAGGAAAAAGAGAGTTTCTGCCTCACTAAAATCCTTTGTCCACAGCAGCTGTTCTCCTAGTTATGCCACAGACATATTTTAGCGGAAAACTTTCGTGTCTGTGTACATTATGTCTCAATAACTATGTTTGTATCTTGTATTTTAGCACACAGAACTGAAGCTGATATTTTTGTTTGGCATTTGGTTTGCAGATTCAGTTGTTCTTGAGTACTTCCAGATCAGTCTTTCTAGCCTGTTATCTTATATTTATTCAATGGTTTTGTAGTACCTCTGGTGAAAAGATGTAAATACATCTGTATTCCTAAATATCATAATACTTCTTTTCTTCTTTACTCTCCATAGGCATTATTAGCCCTAGAATTGCTGTGCTTTGTTGTTTGGGAAATCACCCTAGGAAGGCAATCTCTTCAGATGAATGACAAGCCTTTATCACCTCCACAACCCCCTACCATTTTTCTGGCTGCTTAAGGGACTCCAGAATTTCTGCTTCAACGAATGGCAAATACCTTTGCAGAACTTGCACAATGTCCTTGTTTAGAGAAGAAATACAGGTGAAATTTGGAGATACGGATTTTACTGTCTGAATACATTAATGATGTGTTTTCCTGCACCTGTGAATGAAAAGAGGAAATAATGAAAGTAAAAATCTTTATTTTGTGGAAGCCAGACCCCAAATCTAAGAAAACATCATGCGCAAATTGTGGAGATTCAGGCCATGTCCCTCTCAAACACAATCAGCAAAAATTCTTTTCCATCACAGAAGAAAAAAATGGATGCAAAAACCATCAGCCAATGTGCTGTTTGTAGTCCTTTGACCAGCCATTTCTCTTTAAAGTTTATTGCTTATGCATTCAGTTTTATCTAGGAAAATGTTTTGGTTTTCATTTCAGTTTTGGCTTTATTTTTTTCCCCTAGTGAATGCAAGTGAGCAATTTTAGTTCATGATTTGTTAATTTATTTGTTCAGATTTATACACATACTCTAAGCATTTTGAAGGCCTTTACTTGGGCCTGCAGTTTATGCTATTTTCTATCCTTTTTAATTTACATAATATTTACTGCTAATGATTTGTAGAGCAGAACAACAAACTACCTTACCTCTGCATAAATTGCAATTCTATTAGACTACAACAGGTAGGAATCTAGTCCAAGAATTTAATGTCAAACAGTATTACATGGCTGCTTCCTTGGGCTTAAAGTGCTATATATTTTTAGAAAGTAGGATTTTTCTGCACGAACCCTCCCTATTTCTGTGTTGCATTTCCTGTAAAATTCTTTGAGTTTCACTGAATATTACAGTCCAAGTAAACTTTGGTTCATTGACTTCAAAGCTACAAGGAAAGATTATTTAGCAGAATTTGCTATTTTAACTGTTACAGATATGCACATATCCTATATTATAATCTAATCATATCTGAAATATGTACAAAAAGTCATCTGTACACAAACTGCATTTTCTGAATTGCAGAATTAGAAACATTGCGCAAAACCACAGAGCAAGCCAGGCCATATTCCAAGATATTTATACAACCTTTCCCTGTTTTAAAATCCTCTGACATGTTTTTACAGGAAACCTTTTGGTCGCACTTTAAAGAACCTGTGTCTGTCCATGGGAAATATACAATATTGGAACCATTGTCTCATCTGTGAAGATGACATTTGGGATTTTTATTTGCCTCAAGGCATCTGTTGGCCTTTTACAACATTTTCTTTTTATTGGTGTCCCTAATCGAATATAAGTGCATATTGAAAAGAAAGTTTTATTACATCAACAATGCCTCCTTTATTTAGAGTAGTTAATTTATATATTTAATCTGTCACTCTCTCATCTTTTTTGCTGCTCTGCAGAGTCCCTTATTTTGAATTTCTGTATCTCTTGCTGGCCGTAAAAACCTTCTTTGCACATCCTGGTGATCATCACACTAAACTTTGTGATAGGTAATTAGTGATCAAAACTGTGATTAGCATTTAAATGTTAGCTTTTTGAAATGAAAGCAAGTCAGCAAGAAAGCAAGAAAGAAAGAANATTATTAATATATGTTTGTATATATGTACTGTGGACCTCCATCCTTCTCGGGCTGTTGGTGCTTTTGTGCCCATTTGAGTGCTCTGGCTGTCTGGGATTTGTGTGGCTGGGTGAATACATATGTGGTGCACACAGGCGCTGTGTGTTTGTGCCTGCTGGGAGCACACCCCTACTGCTGGCTGGACCAGGGACACAGAGGTGCTGCAGCTTCTCACCTCTGGAGCTGTCGAGTGCAGTGTGGTACATTTTCTTCTGACTGTCAATGATGACAATGATGATGATGATAACAATAAGGACAGCAATAGTAAATGTTGTAGAAGACATGTTTTTATCTATGTGCTTAGTTCAGGAACTGGGATCCCAGCAGTCAGTCTGATGTGTGTTTCAAACAAACCAGTCCAAAATCTTTTGAGTTTAGGAAGAAGTATGATGAAGTCTGTGCTCTTCTTTCACTTTCTTTCAACACCAGTGAAAGCTATCTTGATTAAAGATACCCCAGGTACATCTGTGAGACAGCTAGACAACTGCTTTTGAAACAATACCCTAACTGCAGTAGCCTAAGGTATGTAAGTGGAGCAAATTTTTCAAGAAGCAGTAGATTTATTGGATGTAGCTGGAATATGTAAGCCAGCCTTTGGACATATTTTGCTCCCTTGTCAAGCTGCAGCTTAGCAAATTTGTTCAGGCTAATGCTCCCTGGTCAAACACACTGAGCAATGAGATTGGGTACCTTTGGGCAGCATCTATGCTGTCAGAGAGCTGAAATCTCTTGGATATCTCCCACCTTTCTGCTACCTGCCTAGCTCTGCAGTAGCACTTGCTGAGCTAATAAAGCTGTGTGAAGGACCTGAGCTGTCTTTTAGGACCTCTGAGGGCTTAGAATTCAAAGCTCTTTTTAGCATGTGCCTCTGTTCTGTGTTTGCATACCTAGCTCTTTACTGTTGGCCTACTATTGTTTTAGCATAAGGCCAAAAAATGGAGCACACTTCCAAAAAGTACTACAAGAATCATTTCATGTTGTACATGTGAATGTGAATATTATAGACATAGCCTATATAGCTCACTGGAGACTTTTGTTTATATATTAAAAATCTTATTTTTCCCAATCCTAGCTGAACTTTAAGAAGTAACTTGCCTTTAAATTTCTCAATATTTAAGGAACAGTTTCACCGACTTTCTCCAAATACTGAATATTGTGATAATTATCAGTTTTGATACAAAAAAATTCTAGAAAGTTAAACACTGCTTGTTATTTTTAAAACACCTTTTAATTTACTTCTCATCATTGATACTCTACTTTGGACTGATCAAGCCAGTTTTTAGACAACTGTTATGTTCAAAACTGTTGGTTTTAAAATACCATGATGAAGGCTGATTAGTGTATAAATCCAGTCCCAAATTACCTCTAAAGTTGAAAAGATTTCTAATATATTGAAAATGGTTTTGGTCTACCAAGTGTAGTAGTATTTACAGAAGGGTTAGTCTGATATATCAAGAATCCCTTCCTTTTATTTTCAAAGCTCAGGAATTATACTTGTTTGACTGTTTGCCTGCTTGCCTATGAAAAATGTGTATTATAAAATTAAAACTGTTTCTGTTTGTCCTCCTGTCTATTTTCCATGGTTAGCCTAAGGTTTTGCTGAGAATAAATTCAATTAGTAGTATTTAAAATAAATAATAACTTAAATTGTTTTGCTGAATTTTATTTTTGGACTCACAAATGAAAAGAATATTGATTGCTGCATTTTTGGGTGTATGGAATTAAAGAATTATAGAATTTGAATGTCTTTTAATTTTCTCATGCTTAGATTATATTGCATACTAAACAAAAAACACGGCTTTAGAGGCAGAGCATACTGTGAGCTTTGAGCGCACTGTTAGCTGACACCGGTGAGTTAATTAATTGAGAGGATAGCAGTATGATAAATGGGGTATGAGTAGCAACTCCAACAGGATTTGATCTGCAAAGAACTCTATCCTGTCTAATCAGAAGAGGAAGCTATCGGTCAGTTTTGAATATGCTAGGAGACATGCAGTATTGCACAATGATAAAAGAGCCTTCAGTCTCACAAAATCAGGAGAGAGTCATCTAAATTTTCCATTATATAGTTATGTAGTTATTATCCCATTATACAGTGAACTGGACTTCCATTAGCAAGTCACTCCTATCCCATAGCAGGATTTAAAATTGTAAACAAAGTATGGTAAACCTGAAGCCTTGTAATCCATCTGTGGATTGATGGGGTGAATGCTGTTCTTCGATCTTGTCTTTGTGTGTATTTTCAGAACTCAGCCAGGTAATCCAATCTTTATGTATGAAAGAAGGGAATTCAGCAAAATGGATAAGACAAATGGACATTATCACTTCTCCAGATAGTTACATTTTTATAAGGCCCCTTCAGACTACAAAGGTATCTTGAGTTTTGCTACATGAAACATAAATAAAACAGCTGATTTCAATATTGTTATCAAAAATCTCCTGATAAAAATACATATATATATATATTAATTGTCTTAAAATAATCTTTTCTTCTAGGTTCTTCTTGAATATCTTAAGGATAAATGAAACTGGCAGCAATCAAATACTCCCTGAATACCTAAGCAGATTGCAAGTATTTGCAAGGTGTTGCATTGCAGTATATCCTAGGAACACAGTAATGTTCTCATGGAATTTTGATGAAGGTTATGCTATTGTTCTTCCAAATTCTTCATGTACCTATCTTGAAGAAATGCTAAGAGACTCAAGCTTAGCATCTTACTCTTTCTGCTTTGATTGAAATTTCCTACTGAATTTGATCTTTTGCATTTCTAATAGAATCATGGTGGTCATTAATAACTTCACATTTTTTCAAAACTGTCACCACACAGAGAGGTTAATTACCCTTGGTGAAAATGAAAAGGTATAAAAAGAACAAGGTTGCCAACAAGGCTGAATCTAAAAAAAGACGGACAGGACACCTTTGTTAAAACTTCACAACTCCACAATATATGTTCTATAAAATTTTAATGTTAATACATATCCTTTAGATAGAGACTTAAAATGCAGTCCAGTGAAGAGTCTTTAGGACATGCATATCAGATGCTCAGCAGAGTATCGGAGGCTAAAAATTAATGACACTGACTGGATTGAAAGAGAGGTGAGAAGGACAGGTGAAGGTAAGTTTATTTTCATCTTGCCTGACTTTGTCTTTAAACAATATCGGTTGCTTTCTCTTTTTTATTTTTTAGTATTGTCAATTATCCTGTTCTTAATTCTCCATTCACACGTAATTTATTTTTTCTGCCTTTTTTTCCTTTGTTTACAGGATCTCTTAACTTGGTCATTAGAGTTCCTCTATTTTCTGGGTCAGCATCTCCAACAAAAATAACAAACAACAGCATCCCAGTTTATGCTTTAAAAAAATCTATTAATCTTGCTAAAGCTATACAATTTTCCTAACATAATAACCATTACCAGGTTCTCTTTACTGGATGTTGTAATTTAGGAGTAGCACCTGCTAATTCAGTGCTCTCTTCTCCTCACAGGCTCACTCACTACCCTTCCTGCTCTGGTGGGAGATACAAAAGGCAGAGAATACACATTGAGATATAAACATTTTACTGGAAATGGCTATGAGATAAGTAAAAATAAATAGTAACAGAAACAATATTAAAAGTGTACAAAAGAGGGTGATTTATATGGTAAATGCTCACTGAGTCCAACCCAAAGCTACGAGACTGCAGCCAGCACCACCCCTCTGCTCCCTCCACGTTTTTTCCTATATGGAAAGGATGCCAGTTTTCTTGGAAATGCATAGTCCCTTCTTGCTGGCCCCTGACCATGAGGCAGGATGGTCTTGAATAACCTCTTAGAAGTGCCCACAGCCATGCTCCCTCAGTTAGTGCAAAAATTAACTCTGTCCTGGCCAAAACAGGACACGGGACTTGTTATACATCTTGTTAAATTCCTTTGTTCTTAAATTGCAGCTAACAGAATCATGTACATACTATAAATAAGTTTATAAGATCTAGGCAGCCAAAGGCTTTCAATCAGTCCATTTAATTCTACAAATTTACTAAAAAATATGGCACTTAAGAAATATAATTCAATTCTTTTTTAACATATTTGAGTTTAGATGTAGCTTTCAAACAACACATGACAAATTTTTTCACTAATGTTAGAACTTCAGGGTATATATTATTTTTAGTCATAGGAGTTAGAGATTTACGTTGAGGTTTTGACTCAATTGAAATTAATATCAGCATTCCCAGTAATGTCAGTAGGAGCAGATTTTTACCCTTATTTATTTCAGAAGAAAAATGCATTTTTCCTATTATATTAAGAAAGAACTGTTATTTAAAATACTGTATCCTTGGAAGCTTATGAGCGAGGAATAGGTTAAAGCATATATAACATAACTGTGGCTCTGCACTTTTTTTTTCAATTTTAAGTTTATTGATTTGAAGTACGCAAGGCCAGAAGGCATCGTTGCATCAGCTAGTCTGTTGTGTTATATATCACAGGCCATTACATTTCAAACAACCTCCACTGAACTTGATAATCTGCATTTGGATATGGATCATTGGCTAATACTTGTCTTCCAAGAAATATAATCTTCACTAAAAGACACCAGAAGACAGAGAATCTATCACTTTGTTGCTTGTTACCAAGGTTAATAATACTATTAAAATATATTGTGCTTTACTTCTAATTTCAATTTTTCTCACTTCAGCATTGATTCTTGTTATGCCTTTCTGTTCCAGGCAAAGAAGCCCTGTAATAGCTACATTTTTCCCCATAAAAATTGGTAACTCCCTTCTTTTCTGTAGGTATTCAGTGTCTTCATCTGAAGTTGTGATGCCCAAAATACTGTTGTGCAAATCTGCTTTTCTTTGTCTTTTCAGCAGACTACCGGTCCACAGTGGATTTTTGAAAAGCCTGTAACTATTTTTTATGTCTTTTAAGTTCTGTTAGTTTGTAATAGGCCCATGATGAGAAAGACGTTCTCCAATCTCTTCCCCTGTCCCCCCAAAATTTGACATATTAATTCCTCATTCTCCAATCCCAGTGTGGGGTTTTGAGCTGTTCTTCCAGAATCTTATAAATTTCCCTTACAGAGAGAGCAGAAGAACGATTTCTAGGTAAGAACATAACTTGATTTTGAAAGTAAATGTGGTATATTATTAAAGTCTCTTGAGCCAGTAATGTTAGCTCCTCGAAACAACCCATATAAATAATGAATCAAAGAAGGGATGTACAAGCTCTTTCAGCAAGCACTTACAACTACTGAGGTTTTTACCTGAAAGTCTGATTATATCTGTTTTAGAGGTGGAAAACTCTGTTCCACAGCAGAATACCTTCAACACTTCACTGTACAGGACTGAAGCACTGTAAGTCTGAAGCAAAAAAAAGGCATCTATAGTTATTAACTATTCATGCATAAAATTTGTTACAATTTTCTCAATATGTTCCATTTTACATGATTTTTATTTTTTTCATCTCTGTTGATGCCTAGATTTTTAGCTTTTTCATATATTTCTAGCTTTGTAGATTTTTAATATACAGTTGTATAGTTTCTAGTACCTTTCGTGTCCTTTCTCACATTTTAGAACAATAAGCTGACCCTTTCTAACACTTTCTGTTTAGTCTTATTCCCAAGAAGAGAATTTCTAACAAAGACATCTTGTTTTCCACCAGAATTTGAAAGACATAACAAGATATAGGACAAAGAACCCCTTGGACTAGCTCCAAAGGGCTGACCCAAGGGTGTGTTGCTGGGGCAACTGATCTCTTATTGGATGTACCTGCTAGATATACAAATTAGTTTACCTTATAAAAACTGTAGAAATCCTGTATCATGTGTGTGCATAGCCCTATTTGTGCATCTGAAACCTTTCAATAAAGAATTGCTTTTTATCTTACCATCCAATACTATTTCGAAAGCTTTTGTCTTTTGATTCTAGGCAGCACTGAAAAGATCAGAGGCTGAAGAGTCAAAATAAACAATTAAAACTTGTAAGCAACTTTTAAGAGTTTTCTTACATGGTGAGAATAAAAAAAAAATTCAGGAAAAGATTCTACTCGTCTGGTATTTTTCTATTCAGTTATATTTTTTCTGCATCCCTATGGCCATTTTAGTTTGGGCTGACTTGAGGGGTCAGGCCTGAGGTCCATACCCCATGTGTGTTTTTCTCTAGTCTGGCTTCTCAGCCAGGGCATTCCCTGTGCTTGAGAGAAACAGCGATTTGCCTTGGCAGAGAAATTCATGTTTATGCTGAACAGCTACAGAGAGCTTGGCTAAACTAAGCTGCCCAGCTTTGACAGCTTGAGGTGTAAATCAAGGATATGTGTTCATTAGAGCAGTAAAGATGTAACTAAGAAATTAACCAGGAAGCAGGGCAGCAAAATTTTGGGAATTGTAGGTAGTATTGCATTAATTGAAGCTGTCTGTACCTAGGTGTATGGAAAGCCAGATGTGTTTTACTGTGAAGGTTTAAGAGTTTATCTAAAAGAGTGGACTAATTAATTCTGAAAGTTAATTGTTAGTTAAAGCTTTGCAAAACAGAGCCTCAGATATTGTGGACATTCCAAGTGTTAAAAGTCCGGAAACAGTAGCAGAAATATTAATCGGTTATTAATTACTCTTTTATAATAACTTCACTTGAAAATTGAATTTATCTAGTTATTATAAATCCAATAAAAATGTCTTGGAGGAAGAAAAAAATTATAAATACCGAGACAAACTTCCTTTTCAATAGCTGCTATATAATTATATTGATTCAAAATAAGTGAAATAGGGTAGACAAAGTTTTCAAATATCGTGGAACTGTTTAACAATTACTGTTCTATATAGTCAACCTATAAGAGTCAAAATTTGACATTGTGCCACACTGCTGACAAGGCTGTATGCAGTTTTCCTCTATCTGTCAATGTTTTTTCCAGTTAGTTTGCCCCACTCAATTCAAGTACCATTACTTCAATTCCAAGTGCAGTGGAAATAATTTTTAAATTACAGGGTATAAAGGCAGAAACTTCTTGCATGTGTTAACTTTCTGAAGAAATGTTCTAACATTTTTTCACCCACTGCAGCATAAAACTTATTTTATCAGGAATTTCCAATATTTTACAGGCTAAAGCATATAGTTTTTTAAATATTTCAATTTATTTTCTCTTCTTGATTCCATTATGTGAGTGTGATAACTGAATCAATTATCACATTGGAGAAGTCTTGCTGAAAAAAATGTTTACTCCCTTAAGTGATAGTACAGCAAACAGGTAGAGAGTCAGCTTCTGGTGACAGCCCAGGTCTGCATGAGCCTTAAACAAACATTCTTTGAATTTCATTAAGAAAAAGGTGACATAAAGCAATTGGGAAGGGATCTACCTTATACGTCCAGCATCACATTCTAATGTTTAGAGGTACTGTAGTATCCCCTTTACTCGTAGTCCTAGTGCTGTAGAAGGGTACTCCTGATATTAGGACTCCTTTCAATTCCACTTGTTGTATTGCCTTCTGTCACCATTCTGTCTGCTGCCTTACTAACTGCACAGCTGGAGCTCTGATTGGAAGGGAGAATTTTATTTGAATTCTTCACATGAGATCTCCTTTCACATCTTTAGTTTTAACACCTAAAATAAAAACAATCATTACAAATTAATTTGCTGGGGAAATATATCCTGCAAGAGAGACACATAAATTAAAATATTCAGAACTAGTATTTCTCATTTTGATATAAAGTGACAGAAATTATTAATCTGCTCATCATGAACACGATATGGCTCATTGACCTCAAAATACTTATCAAAAATAAGAACAATTGTCAGTAAGACACACCACATCTGAAATCTGATGAATGACATGTACTACCCAGGAAAGTAAACTTAGAATGATTGTGGCAATAGTTTTGAGAGCCAGAGCTAAATTAAGAGGCATTTAAACTCAATTAAGTAAATGGAGAGCAGAGAGATACAGAAGAACTTGATAATTTCATTCCACTAATTATTTGTCACTCACTGAATATTTTCCAGCAAACCTCATTAATCAATGAGTAGTATCTCACAATAAGCACAATGGTCAGTAAGTTCAAAGCTGCAATACAGCTATATTTGCTCATTATAAAACTGCCCATTTCTCTTTTCATCCAGTAATCAGGCAAAGTCAGGCACTGAATGTGCTCAGAAGGACATTTTTCTTTGATATTGGACCTCAGCATGCAGACTGCTCTTCTGCAGATCTCTTTATTCAAAAATGTTTGTAGTTCAGAGTTGTTTGCTTTTATAACCTCACCCTTTTAGACCTCTTTACTTTTTTTTTC
>VXBC01002316.1:719665-754137 GCA_013399945.1 Ploceus nigricollis
GGAGCCACACTGCAGAAAGGGACCTACATTGTGACCCTAGGAGGGACCTATGCTTGAGCAGTTTGATCCTGACCAGCTGCACCCCATGGAAGGGACACAGGCTGGAGCAGTTTGTGCATAAGTGCAGCCTGTGGGAAGGAGAAGTTTGTGGAGGACTGACTTCCATGGGAGGGACCCCACAATGTAGCAGAGAAGGAGTGTAAGGAGTCCTTCCACTGAGGAGCAAGGACTGACAGAAAGAACATGTGGTAGCAAGGGTCCAGATATGAGAAAACAAAGCTAGCATGTAGTGAGACAGCTTTTGTTTGAATCTTGCTTACAACTGGCAAGCTTGAGTGTGAAAATCTGAGACTGGGTTTACCATAAACTGTAATTTCTATTACAATTTCTCATAGATACCTTAAATTCAAATTCACTTTTCATTGATGGCTTTAACCACACAGGTAAATCAAAGATGGGGACAAGAGCTTTTAACTTACTCGTTTTAAATTTAATAAATTACACCCCATAACCACAACAGGGATAGCTGGATGAGAAAGAGCTTTGACCTTTGCATGTGAAACTAATTATCAAAAAGCTTGTCCATGAAACAGATAATGGAATTTGTATGATAAACAAGTAATAAAATCATATATCTAGTGTACCCCAGAACAGTATCCACATCATTAAATGTAGTCTGCATATACATGCACACACTTGAACACCTTCATAAACACCCATAGGTATATGAGTGGAAAAGAGGGAAATTGGGAAATTCTCATTTATATTTGTCCATCCAGAAATGAAGAACATAAAAGAAATAATGATTTAGCTTTGAGATGAGAATGAGAGCAAATCTGAAATGCATCAACACTTTGGATCATATGCAAAAATAGACACAGTCCTTTCCTTTCCTTCAGATATCTTGCCAAAGACCATTAGGAAAGAAGTATTTTTAGCACAAGCAAAGAAAGGAACTTAAAAAGGGATACACAATTCAAACTGCCACTTAACAGTGAAAGTTCAATAGACAGAAAATATATATTCTTCTCTGTTAGACATTCCATATTTATTTGAGGCATCTTATTCCAAGCATACAGGGGAATGTGAATGCTATTCTGAGATATTTAACTTTGGTCATTCAATAAGTACACATTTTAAACACCCACTCTAATATGTTTACTCTCACTTGCAGAATTTACTATAATGCAAGTTAACTGCCTGCATTGATCCAATATTATTTTTTCTTTGTTAATGGGCAACATGTTTCTGTTTGGGTTTATTTCTTTATCTGGGTTTTATAATAGTGGACTATTTTGCATGTTTGGGGCAGGGGGGTTGACAGTTTAGGTAAAATATACTATTTTGATTCAAACTCTTTTCTAAAAGTAGAATTAAAAGATATACCAGGAGAATAGTTTCTGACTGGAATCCCAAAGCCTAGGAACTACTCTTACATTAATCACTTTAGGAATCAGATTTAATACTGGTGCTACTTGCACAGAAGCTTGATAGACCCATTAAAAATGATAACATATTTGTCCTGGTTTGGAGCAAATTTGGGAGGAAACTTCTAAAGGGGTCTCTCTAGGAAGCAGATTCAAGCAGTCTCTCCCCCAAATAGTTCAGGAAAACATTTCCTTGGAGAAAAGTGGGAAAAACCTGTTTATTTAACAAGCAAAGTATTCACAAGCATAAAAAATGAATAATATTAGACAATAAAACCTCTTGCTGTTCTGAAGAAATGGCAAATTCAGAAAGTCCCCTGCCTGGGCTGCAGCTTGGCTCACTCAGTGTTTTTCAGTCCTGCTAGCATTGGAAATGCTGCGGCCCAGGCCTGGCCCAGTGGTGGAAGCTGCTGGTGTTCTGCTGGATGTTCAGTCCAGAGCAGGGCCAATCAGTTCCAAGAAAAAGAAAAAAACACAGTCCAGGGAACTTCTCTGCCTCAGCTAGCTAAAAAAACTAACTAAAAGCAAAGGAGAACTCTCTCCCACTGTCCCTGCTGCAGACAACAAAGTGTGTGAAAGAGAGCTGAAGCTTTTATCTCTATATTTTTGAATGCAACCGCCTCAGACATTCCACCACTTCTCCTTCTCCCTGCTACTTCACTGTCAAATCTAGTTTTAAAGGTGCACAACCTATTTCTGTGCTAAACATATGAATGAGGATACAATCAGCATCATAAAGTCACCTCTGGACAATGAGTCAACACTTCACATATAAAATAAAAAATTGTAGTGTAACTAAAGGTCTGGAAATGGAAGTGATTCACTGGTAGGTAGATCTTTCTTAATGTTTTATTCTGTGGAGAAGACTCAGAGGCACTAATTACCAAAATAATTGTTCGTTTTCTCAGACTATGTATAATAGACAAGTTGACAAAAGCAGAAGACCCAAAAAGAAAAAAAAATAGCATCTTGGAAAACAGCTTTTACTGAACAGCTATATCTACAGAGTAGTGGAGAAGAGGATTATGACAATACTCAGTAAACAAGGTTATAAGGGACTGAAAATGTAACCAGATGATTCTGAGATTGTTGTGCACAAATTTGCCCTATATGTCTGTCTGAATGAAATCTGGCTAACTTCTGCTAACTATTATATTGTGCTAATTGCAGTAGGTCTGCTTTTGTCAATCAGGGAGATGTTTGTGTTGGATCTGCACTCTCACATCAGCCTTACTAAGACTTTCTAAATTGTTTTAAGTATGGTAGCTGCTATCAGTATTTTATTTATTGACATAATTTCTCTGAACCTAGCATAGTCCAGTAACCTGATCAAATATTTAGATCTGGAATCCAAATTCTGAATTCTGCAAATTGCTATGTAGATGGTGGAAATACATGAAAGCAAAGGTTGAACACCAGCAGCCTCCTTCACCACAACAGCATTACCATGGATAAGAGAATTTCTACTTTATATAACCTGGCAACAGTCTATATATTTTTTAGGTTTTAAGAGTTTCCATCCTTTATGGGAAAATTTCTCTCATGATAGTAATAATGAAGACAGCTGTATAAACAAAATGTTTGCAGCCATCAATGCTAAACATACTAAAACTCATCTTAGTAAAAAAAGTTAAAATATAAAAGCTGGTCTGATCAGTTCTGGCTCTAAAATGATGACTTGAAGTGGAGATAAAAAACCATAAGGCTTGTGAGGAGCTGGTTGTATTACCTCAACCTCAGGGGAGAGAATGGGCAGTCAGGCTTTTTCCAGGTAAACCCAAACTTCTCAGCATGTAACTCTAGCCTCTTGTTATGATCAATGAAGATTTTTTTCCTACAGCTGTACCTGCCTTTATCCTTCCATGTTATTGATGGGGTACTGATCCCTGTCAGGAAAATGAACATGCAGAGGATCATAAGAAAAAAATAGTAAACAAATAAAAATCCCATTGTGAGACAAAAATAAAATGATTGAAACTGTTTCAGTTAGACCCTTATATAAGTAATAAAAACTGTAAGCATACAATAAGGACTAAGAAAAATAGATTTTTGGTACTACTTAACCTCTCATCATAGCTTTAAAAAGCGCTGTTAAACAGAAAGGAACTAACAGTATGATGCTTTCTAGCAACACATCAAAAATCCTTGGAACTCATCACTCCAGGTGGAACTAAGAAGTTATATGTTAGACATATTTACTAAATAATTAAGTAGTTTGGAAAATGTAAGCGTATGATTCCTATGCACCCTCTAAAGACAAATATATGTTTCTTATAGAAAAAGCTTGTGTGCTTTTTTAGGCAACTTCAAGAAATTTTGAGAAGAAGTAACTTTTTAATCAATCCACTTCTCACATTAATACCCAGAAGTTAGGAATGCTATTCTTCCTAATAGATTGGAGGACTCAGTAAGAGTGGGAGTTGGTAAGAGAGAACCTTAACATTCTCACACATAACTTACTAGGTGCAGTAGAATTATATTCCTTTATCTATGCATGGATATCTCTTAAACCTTGAGTTATTTTTTCTCTGTTAAAGCAAAAACCAAATTCAAGTATAATTTTATGTAGTACGTGTAAAAAGTTGCACAAAATTGTCAGCTTAGTTGCAGTACTGTTCTCTTATCTGTAGAAAAATTAGTGTAAGAGACATTTGGAAAAGGAGGCATCAAAGTGTCACAGAGTTTTTGACATTTTAGCAATGATAGGAAATACTGTTTTCATGAAGTATATATATTCTGTCCTAACACAAAACAGAAATAGGTGGCTACTCTTGGTGAATTCTCTCATCTCAGCTAAGCTTACACTTCCATGGACAGCCATCAATATTTGTGTTATTGTTGTTGTCTTTTTGGTTAATTAGCATCTGTTACATCCTTCCATTTTGTGACTGCAGGTTATTGGAAACAAATATAAGCATCAAAAATCATTCTTATTTTCATATTTTATTTCCCAAGCCCCTAAATCTGTGCTTTTTAATTTCATCACCCATATTGACATCTCTCTCATATCTACGTTATTTGGCAGACTAATTTTGAAGAAAACGGAATTAAAATTTAACAGACAGCTAAATGGATAATGTTAACTTATAGAAGTCAAAAAAAAAAAACTTTTAAGAAAGTATATGCATGATTTGTATTAAATCAATCTGCATTTTTTGTGAACAGTTTACAGGGAAAAAACCCCAGCATTTAATTTGAACTGGTGGCATTGCTCTCCTCCTGTCATGAAAATTTCTATTTACATTTTTTTAGTGCCAGATCAGATCTTGAACTAATTTGTGCTGAATCTATTAATTTGGGCTTATTCTTGTCTAGAGTATGATGCACTTGTTCTTTGAGATGCTTACTTTCCTAAATGTTAAACCTAAGGCATTTATTCACCACTGGCACCTTCAGGGAGTTATATGAAAAATCTCTGTGAAGAATACCTTGTAATTGGTATTTAATTCTTTGGCAAATATCTCTGGAGGCTACAGATGTGTGACATTTATTGTATATATTGATTTCTTAACTTAGTATGCTTATTAGACAACATCTGCAAAAGACAGTAAAACCCCTGATGGTTTAATTTAAAACTAAATTATATAAAAAAATACAAAACTTAAAAATCGGTGGGCTTCAAAGACTAGAAGAGCCCAAAATCTAGTCCCAGTAATTCTCAGGAAAATAATAAGCAGTTTTACCCTAAGAGTTAAAGACATACTATTTGACATACTGCTATCATACCATCCAAGTCCTTACCTAAACCTGTAAAATTATCCACTGCAAATAGCACATAATATTGCAATTAGTATTGTTTGAGTATATTAGCCATTTATTACTAAAACTGATTAGTTTTGAAATGAGAGTCAAGTAAAAAAAATTAAAACTCCACATATTTTTTCATGAAAGGTTGAGAATTCAGGCATTTAATCTAAAAACTAAGTACATGATAATTTCAGATTAAAAGGAGTAAAGCATGTATGAAAAAAACCTTTCTAATGTGCAGTATGATTAAGGTAGAAGTCATAAGTTGCCTGATTTGTAAGAAAATAAATAAATTTCAGGGTTTTTTTCTACTAGGTGTTTCAAACCTGATTTTGATAAATGTCCCTGAGTTTAGGTTTCTATTCTCAAGCCAAATTGTGTGTCAGTAGGACCCAATGTTCATGGGACTCCTCCCAATCACACCCATACCAGTCCTCAGCAGGAAAGAACTGGGACTTGCCAAACATACCCAAATCCTTTGCTACTCACACTAATTAGTGAGTATGCCTGACCTTACTTGTTAAGGCTATTAGATAAACCTACACCATGATATCTGTAAGGAGAAGGCATTTTTCTGTGAGTATCCACACAGAAATGATGTCAGCTGTGGTTGTTGGGACAGGCAGTGACTAAGAAAGGTGCTTTAGTCTGTTTTCTATAACTGGAGGCAGAACTCCCACCATGATACTGGCCCTAATGCCTAACACATGCAGCACTGGGAGCACATACTTCTTTTGATGCAGTCTAACAAGTCTTTCTGGAATTAAGAAGATACCAGGGTGCAAATATGTATTATACATTGTACCTCACACATTTTCTTCCCTTTCGTCATGCATCCCAATCTGAGCAACGCACCTCAAAAGTTAGTTATCAGATTATTTTAGGATAATAAGAAGCTCAGAGGGTTAAATCTCATACACAGTTTTGTATTGGAAATGTTTATTAGAGTATTTTGGTGTGTTTACTGAGGACATCAGAAAGGTGTTCCAGGGGGACAAGGAATTTTAGATGCCGGTTGTCACAGGAATGTTTCAGCAGCCTGAACTTCAGGTGAATGGGCTACTTCTAATTTGCATTCACACATGCCAGCTTGTCAAACTGCATCACATACCAAATTGCTATACCTAGGGGGCATGGGCAGGAACATGTTCTCTCCAGTAAATCTGTAATTTGCTCTGACTTCCTTTACATACAGAATGGATCATGTCCCCTTTTTTACTTCTTTCAAGCAGTGGTCTCTCTGACTCCCTTTCATGACCTATTTCAGCCAGCTTCAGCCTGTGGGCAAACATCAAGTCATGTCATCCAATGTAATAAATCCTAGAATCCAGGTTATTATACAGTGGTCTTTGGCTGACTCTCAAAATAATGTTTCACACTTCTAATAGCCCTCACGTGCTCTCTCTCTTTCTTGGCACATAAGATATCCCTTGAATCTTGAAATGCCACATATATCACCTCTAAAATCTCTCTGTTCCAGACTTTACCTCATAGGAATTTTCAACAAACTGTCAGACAGGGAAAATGAAAACTTAAATGCTTTCAAAAAAGTTTGAATAGTATGAATTCTTCAAAAGGCCAAACACATCTGATTTTTCATCAGCATTTGCACATATGTCTAACAATACGCATAAAGGAAATGTATGCTGACAAGGGCATTCCATGACAGAATGAAACTGAAAAGTCAGCAAATATAAAGCTACTTTACTCCTTCAGGAGTTCCTGAAATAGATTTTCTGGGGTCATTTTTATGCCAACATGTGGCCTTCTGTAGTCGAACAATTCCGTATTTTTATCAAATTGTAAGGAATCATTCAGGCTTTGAAAATAGTATAGTTAAAAAGGTCTCTACAGTTAAAAAAGGTTTTTTTAAAAAGTCTTTTAAATAGACTATTTAAAATAAATAAATAAGTTCCGTTTTGCTCTGCTCATTGTGGTGTTGTGGCCTGATTGTCTGCCAAAGTCTAAACAAATTGGGGAAGTAATTTAATCTTTTATGTTCAATTCATTCATAAAAAACATTTGTGGGGGAAACAGTGACATCATTCGCCCTATTTACACATTGGTATTCTAGCTCTGATCCTCAGCCGATGTTTTCTCTTTGTATTTTTAGCCTTTTTGCCAAAAGGTAAGTCCATAGCAGAAGATCATTTCTATGTGCTTACCCTATCTTAAGGAGTGGTTTTGTCTTCCCTTGCTTCTTTGAAAAAGCAGGAAAGAAATCGAGAGGAAATATGCCTGCCTGAGACACCAGTAACAGGAATGAGTTTGATAAGTTACAGTTGTTGCTTAGCCATTGATTTGGGCCCAGGGCTGAGAATCCCTCTCAGGATCTATATGTCTGGCTTGATGTTCTCCTTCAAATGTGTCAGCAGAAAAAAAAAAGAAAGGAAGATATATTAGCCTTTCCAGTAATATGAAGTTATAAAATATGACTCACTTTTAGCCAGCTACAGTCTGCTGACACCCTAACCCATGGCTGTATTCGTAACTTGCTATCTATATATTCTGGCAGATTCATCCCTTTGCAGACCTTTCTCAGAAAGACTGGCGAACAGCTCTGGAGAAAGCAGCATAGCACTCCAGCAGGTCTTAGGAATGTTCTCACATGAAGATAAAGGCATTGAAGATTATCATTTTGGCTCTTCATAGATGCAGCATTACAGTTCAGAGCCTTGTCCCCCATAATGGATCATGAGACAGGAAGACAACCCAATGAAACAATGGCTAGTGAAAGCACCTTGTTTTGATGTGAATAAAAAAACCACTCGGTTTTTTACACAGAAATAATACTTAACTGTTAAATATATATTTTTTTCTAATTAAAGTCACTTTTACATTATCAATTTGCTTCCATAAGTGCAGTGACTGCATTTCAAGGGTCTGTTTAGGGTCTGGGATCTTTCTGAGCAAAGGTTGTTGAAAGAATTACTGTGTATCACAAGAACATGTTGTAGAACATGAAAACATTACCTTCAACAAAATATTTTAAGAAGTTAGTTTTCTTGCTTTCACTGAGTTTTTTTCAGTTTTATAAAGTTTATTTGCTGTAGACTGTTATGAATTTCCTGCACAACAGCTAAATAGGAAAGAATCAAGTGAGTAGATGAATATGAAATAAACACTTGCAAGGTATCTCTGTTATGACTTTAGGAAAAGTCTATTTTGCAATTACACAGTGATTAACAATTGTATTTGTATTTTCTTATCTTGGTGTCATAAACATCCCCCTTTTTGAAGCTGGCATTAATATGAGCTTTGAAAAAGAATACCGATAGGTCTTTTGAATGTTGAACAATATTTTCTTTGAGGATTATGGAAATTAGTTTTAAAGTCTCATTAAATGATAAATTTTAAACTAACTCTAAAACCAAACTCTAAAAATTCTTAGCTAAAATTCAGATCAGTGGAGCATGAAGTTGGTAGGTAACACATTGTTAGATGTGGTGCTTATACTTCTATATTCTATAAATATTTTATTTGCATTCAGTATTTTCAATGTACTAATTGTCTGATATGTCCTTCAATTATTTCCATAATATATTTATGAAGCAATTTATATATTCTTGATCTTAAACACAATTCTCACTTTTTTTAGGCAAATTAGACTAAGCATCAAGAGAACATGTAGTCTGATAGCCCGATACTGACAGGAATATAAGTAATTGGTTTTTAATATAGTGTAATGGTATTTAAAAATACTTAACTATATATTGGATTCTTTAATCATCCAATCACTGCTTACAATCCTAGTACTGTAATAACACTGTATTTTTCAAACAGACCAAATTTCAACTGTTCATAAGCTTCTTTTGTTATTATGTGAAATGTTAAATGTGTGACAATTGACTATGTCAAAATGTGTGTCAAATTAGACAGCCACTAAACAGATTTATTGTAAAGCAATTTAAAATATCTTTTTAAGGAGCCAGGAGGGAACTGTGGAAATACTTGATAAATCATAGTAATATTAAAGAATGTCAGAAGTAAGCTTGTGGGGATTTGAGTTTGAGTGTCTACTCACTTATTATCAAAACACATGAAATTTCCTGCCACATCTGAGAGGGAGAGAACTTGCACTAGTCAATGCATGTATTAAAGAAAATAAGAAAGCAGCAGCCCCCAAAAGGCAAATAAAACCAAGAAAGATGTTGGAAGATGAAGATAACACGGTATTCCCAGATGAATCTTGCAATATTTGTTTTCCATTCATTTTTATTTATAGACAATTGGGTTCCTTCATAAATATAGAAACAAAATTACACATAAATGAAGAAAAAAAGATAAATAACCTTGGACACTTTGTAGACTGTTTACAACAATCTGTTTCAACTGAGTACTAAATCAAAAGCTGCTTTGTTTAATGTCAACAGATTTCAGAACTTGTGCTTCGGTCTAGAATTTATTAACTATGTAAATATTGTTAATTGTAAATACATTATTAAATAGAAACACTAAACAAATCTTTTTATGTTCACATTTCATTCCTCTTTGAAGATCTCCTTATTGTTTGCCAGGAATTACTTTTATTCTTTGGAACATTTCAGTGATGAGTGAACCTTTCAAAAAGAATACCAGTGATTTGATTTATTTTGAAGGCATTCTCATTAAACTGTGTACTGCTATATTGAAATACATGATTACTCTAAAAGTGCTGACACAAATATTTTTTCATATTACTCTTTAAGTTTGTTGATTTTCTGTGAATGTTAAATCAAGGACATGGACATACACTTCATCTGCATAGAGATGAAGATGCTTCATACATTCATTATCTCTTCCTCTGCTGTCATTTTTATGTATATAGATTTTTTAAAGCAAATGTACTAAGCAAGTTCTTAATAAAACTAACAGTTTTATAAACCTACAGCACTGTAATTTTTTTTTAAGTTCAATTAGAGGAATAAACATCTCTATTAGCAATAACTGTACTGATAGACTTCCCAGTAAATATTTCAGCACAACTGAATAAACTAACACCAACATTTATTTTTAGCCTTGATGTGTCTTACTTTTAGTTGACAGTTTTTTCTAATTTAGCACCTGCTTAAGGCATTTGTAATTTTCTTTGAAATATTTGGAACAAAGTCTTTTAGTCTTGTTCTCAATACAAATTATTCCTTCTTTTTTTTTTTTTTTCCTTGATAGTGTTTTTCAGATGAATATGAACTATACAAAAAGGACTTTCTGTATTTTGAACATTGACTATAAACAAGTTTAGAGTGTGTTAGAAGCATGCAGACTGATTTAAAATGCATTTTAACAGAGGTTTGTTAAGACATTGGTCAGTTAATGTTTTTAAAGCCAGGTACTGTATGTACTCGTGGTTTGCATGGCTGATTGCACACTGATCTGCTAGTAGTGACTGAATAACATTTATTTAACTGGAATACCACATCCTGGGGGTGTGAATGAGGTTGGACTTTATGATGAATATTCTGGTTATTGTGTCTGATTCGGAACATTTGCATATATGAAATTGTCAGGAAAGTTAGGAAGAAAAAAATTATTATTATACTAAAGAGTCATATTTTATTTAACAGAATTTTTCCTTCAATCTGTAACCAAAAAATTGTATCAGTAAACATATGTGGTGAAAAAATTTAAATGCCAACATAGCAATTACCTTTAGTATTACGATTTCTCCAGTAGGTTTTGATTTCTTCACATCCTGCAGAACATATAGACAGAGAATTTTGGCAAATTTATTCTGTTTTTAACTTATGAGTTCTCCATGCTCTGACACTGTCATGAGGATTTAGGCATTTTTCCAAATTTTCTGAATTTTTTGATATCCTTCATCATTATCATAAAAGTAATTATCTGGTCATTTGTTAGAGATTTGGTTGGTTGGTTTGTTTCTGGGGTTTTTTTTTGTTTGTTTTGGTTTTTTTGGGTTTTTTTTTGTTTGTTTGTTTGTTTGTTTTGGTTTTTTTTTGGTTTTTTTTGTAAAGTAAACCAATTTGCTTTTCGTTCTTTGGTTATCACTACTTCTTGAATCTCACCTGACAAGCTGGGAGGTAAATTAGCATGGTTCTTTGGGTGTCATTAGTGAGGGCAAGTGTCAGAGAGCACTGAATATTTTTCTCACTTGTGTAGTGCTAGATACATATGCTCAGTAAACTTTTTATTTTTACTAAAAAGAAATATTGTTTTGCTTATCTTCTAAAGATGGTTTAATCTTTTTCCAGCTACAACAATACAGAAGATTTCGTGGCACCACTGATATTCTCCAATATATATCTACAAATAAGACTAATCATTCTTCCAACTTCCTTCTACAATATATGACTTGCTCAAATATTCTGGGAAATGTACAAAAGCAACAGTACTATCTATCAAGTTTTTATATCTGAATTCCTTAACTTATCTGAAGATTTTTCATTATTTTCTTTGTGGTAATACAGGCCTTTGCTTCTTGAATAATACAGTTTTGGAGAAAAAAGTAATCTCTCCTTTAGCAAAAGAGGTCTCATTAATTCTACTACTAGCAGCAATAATTTCTGCACTAACCACTTGCATACCATTTGTACCTCCAAGCACTCAAACTTTTTCTGCATTCTAGATGAAAATACTGAAGACTTACAAGCTAGTAAAGTGGAGATTTGCAGATTGCCACAAGATGAAAAAAAAGGTGTGGACATCTAATTAAAGAGAAAAGGTAAATGAGGAAGGCTAGTAGAAATGAAAGGACACAGAAGCAGGGCCAAAATTAGTGGAGACTCTGAGATATCACTTTGACAAAGATAATTTCAAGAAGAAAGGGAAAAGGTAATAGATAGGAAAGAAACAAAGTAGCAGAGACTAGCAGGATTTGTAGTACAGGACTGTCTTTCAACACAGTGCAGAACAAAAGCATCTGACTTATCACATGGAATACCTTCCTTCAAACACAGAAAATAGATGGAAGCTCAAGGACTGCTTATTGGGTTTTGGTTGAATTTTATTATACTGGTCCAAATCCCTAAGCCTCCAGTGATGTGGGTTCTGCTTGTGTGAGAGACTCTCGTTAGCATAGCACTGCTACAGATTTTATGTGTGTTTAACAGCTTTCAAAGTAATTAATTTTATCTCAGAATGAAAGCAAAACATTTTGTGATTTTGAGTGAAACAGAGTCAGATCCTCTGACTTGATCCTCAAGTTTCAAGTTAGTCCTTCTGGTCAGAAGCAAAAAACTGTCAAAAATTTTGTAACAGAAATCTTCATAAAAATCAATACCTCACTGCAGAACAACTTGAACTTGAAAAACCATGTATTTTGACAGATTACATGTTGTCAAAAGTATTTTGGCCACTTAAAATTTAGCTAAACATTTTCTGTGGGGTTGTGAAACTCACTCCTTCCTTTACACTCTTCCTCAGACATGTCAGTTCTGAAGACAAATTTCTACATTTTAGTTTTCTGTAAGCTTAGGAGGTCTGAGACAACAGGTCTCTGTGACTGGATCCAGAAGAGGAACAATAAAAGTTTTGTGAAGCAAAAAATGTAGCAAAAGATGAAGAAGCATTTGGAAAATTATTTTCTTTAATGAAATACTACCCTGAAAGATTTAAAATGCTTACATCAAGTTCTAGCTCACTTCATTCAAATACATAGGAATAAAATGTAGATCTTTGAATTTACTATATAGGAATACTGGGTCTTCACCCTGCCTAAAGCTTTTATGCAAATAGATGAAAATGCACAGGTATGCACAGACACACACACACACATATTTTTTATAATTGTGTCTGTGCTTTCAATTTTCAGTGATTTTGTTTTCTTTAAACTGTGGAGGTAAAAATAATAGATTGATATCATATGATACAGACATTAGAGAAGTTTCCTTGAATATTACAGAAGTCCCTGTGCTTTAAATGGCAGATAATGAAGCAAACATTTGTTGTAGGGGGTTTTCATGGACAGCACAATCTCTTTCAGTGTAGCCAAACACTCAGAAAAGTTAGAACTTATATTATGGCACCAGTAATAGATTTTTGTGCTGAATATACTTTCCATATGATTAAAGTTTCTGGTTCTTATGTCTGGTATTCAAACATTGAAAACTATGATAATGCATGGTAAATGAATATGCCTATGAATAACTATTTACAGCACATATAAGCAAATATATTAGATGGACTACAGCAATATTAGCCAATGTAATATGCACACAAGCTAGTATATTTTTCTACCATGCCACAATGCCAAAAGTACATTTAGAAATGTAGAAGGCACAGAATATACTGTTCCTTCATGCAGGCTCTCATAATTTAAAATTGAATTTATATATGAATGCTTCTTAGCAGTAAAAATCCACAATTTGGAATTATATATGTATACACAGAAAAAAAAAGTTGTAGCATCCTTTGCTTTGGCTTTCTCCATTGGCTTTAGAGACACTTTCTGGATTCATTTTTAAAGAACAGGAAGAAATCCTCAGGATTGGCTACATAAAAAATTATAGAGGATTAGAATGCTACCAAAAGTGTTCACACAAACTCAAAAAAAATGTCAATTAATGTTGCAAATTTTTAAGATAAATTTCTGCTTGATGTTATGCAATAATCTCCCTGAGATAATTTTTAAAATGCACTAAAATCTTTATGCTATGGACATTAAGCAAATACGACATAAGTGTTATAGCTTTGAAAAGACAAAATAAATAATATTTTTCTCCTTTCTTATAAACAAGTACATTGTTCTTCACTCCTATTAATACTTATCACATGAAATTGCCAACAAAAATCAGTCAGGTTGCATCAGTATAAAGGCAAACTGAGTTTATAATGAGGCATGAAAAGCTCTTTCATCACTTTCCAAAACATTAAAAAAATAAACACTCCCCCTAAGATCTTCTGTTTTCTTTTGAATCCTTTATTACTCAAAAGTTGTGCTTCTAGAATAAAGAAGAAAAACCCTTTTGTGTAAGTGACTACTTACAAAAATAGTCTGGATACTAATTTTAACATAAAACATTAATATTTAAATAAATCAAACAAATTTTTACAAATAACAAATGTGCATTGGTTGTAAAGTTTTAGGATATATATAATTTACTAAAAATTATCTTCAAACTATTTTCTTTTTGTTTTTAAATTAAGGTTTATACCTCATAATTTTTTTAGGAGAAGAATTACAAATAATATCCTAGAGTTTATAAAAGAATCTTTCCTGGATTTGTCTAGTAAAATAGTGTAAAGTCACAGACTTGGACAGACAAAACCAAGGATTTCCTTCAATTGAATACAGAAACATGTTGAAGAAATAGGTGTTTCACAGAATCACAGAGTCACAGAATGGGTAAATTTGGATGGGACCACATTGAATCATCTGGTCCAGCCTCCCTGCTCAAGCAGTGTCATCCCAGAGCACATGGCACAGGATTGCATCCAGATCATTCCTGAATATTGGGGAGACTCCACAACCTCTCTGGAAATCTATTGCACAGTCCAATGCTTTTCCTAATGCACCCCAGGTGCACCCCTTCTTGGCCACAAGGTCACACTGCTGGCTCATGAACAGCTTGGTGTCCACCAGAACCCCCAGGACCTTCTCCACTGAGCTGCTTCCCAGCGGATCAGCCCCAGCCTGTGCTGGTACATGAGTCTATTCTTTCCCAGGTGCAGGACCCTGCAGTTGCCTTTGCTGAATTTCAGTTGGTTCCTCTCTGCCCATCTCTCCAACCTGCCAAGGTCCCTCTGAAGGGCTGCACAGCACTGGGTTATCGGCCACTCCTCCCAGCTTTGTGTCGTCAGTCAACTTGCTGAGGAGGCATCTGCCCCTTCATCAAGTCATTGATGAACAAGTTAAAAGATAGTGAGCCCAGTACTGACAAACTTGTCAGTAGTCTTACCTAAATTTCCATAAGGTTCTTCCTCTCAGCATTGACTTTCTTTTCTGACAGAACTCGCAAAACCTTTATCTTTAGAAGACGCCTTCTAAGTGCTGAAGCCTATTTGAAAGAATGCAAAGCGTCTTAATTTTTTTAATTTTAAATTTATTTTCTAGAGCTAAAACCAACATAATTAATAAATACCATTTAATAATATAAAATTTATATAGCCAGAATACAGAAATTATAACTATACCCCATCCAATTTCAGGAAAACTCTTTTTGCTACTTTTGTGGATTTGGGTAGTGTAAGATATTCCTAATGTCTTTGGGGCATCATTTTATATCAGGACATATGCATTTCCAAGGGCATCCAGTTTTAAAGAATTTCTCTTACTTGTCTTTCAAGGCCCATGTAGAAGTCTGTTCAATGAACACGTTAGTTTGTCCAACAGAAAAAAATGGCTTTGGTACATAAATTTATCTTTTTTGCAGCCATCTTTGCCTTAGGAAGCCCCAAGGCCATGCAATTCAAACAATATCTGAGAGCATCGCTTTGGTTCCTTAAGTTTCAGCTGACAAGGTGCCCTTGGTGCAAAAAAGCTTAGGGCATTAGACTAACACAGTTTTAGAAAACTGCCCTTGAGAAAACAGAAAGAAGGGATATCTTTAGGAAAACTGGGAGGCCAGTGGACTTGAACTCCCATATTAAGTCAGATCATTATATTAAACCCCTCAGTTATAGCCAATGAAATGTGCACTTTAGGGTGTTAATCTATACCAAATAAAAATACAGCTAAATGAACAAACAAATAAACAACAAACTTCCCCGAAGTTGCCTTAGGGCATCAGCTTTGTTCAGGTAGCTCTTTGCTAGGATACCCCAATGGCATAAATGAATAATAAAAAGCAGTAGACAGACCATATCCCAGGTGGACCACACACACATGAAGTGAAAGATAAAGAAGCTCTGTTTTCTTTTTTTTTTTTTTTTTTTTTTTTTTTGGGAAGGTAGGAAGAATGGGAATTGAAAAAGAAAAAAGAAATGGATGTTAATAAAGACAACTTGAAACAGAAGTGAAGAAGGCAGAAGGCACAGCCCAGGATGAGGATAAGAAAATAGAGGAAGAAGTAGTTAAAATAGAGAAGGAAGGAAGGCAGATGGTTCAGGAGGGAATGACATGAGGCTCTCTGTATGTTATGGTATTATACACTATAGCAGAACTGTATTATTGTCATATCCTATATTATATGTTTAATAACATTTTTACAGAAAAAAATCTGATATAAGCTGACTAAACTTTTCAAAACAGAAATTAAATTTTCATCTTCAAAAGATTATACTTTTACTGAGATATAAGAAAAGTACGCAATTATAGATCAGCCAGAACACAAGAATTACAAATAGGACAAAATACATGGCAAAAAGTAGCTTGTATTCAGGCAGGTCATGTGTAAAAACAGAACATACAAAATAGCACCAGAAAGGATTCCCATATTTTATGTTTGTTGATTCTTGTAGGGATTATGGCAATTCTCTTTACTGAGACTTATGAGAGACAGATGAAGGTAGAAGAAAAAAAGAAGAGGAAAAATGTTACTATGACAAAAAAAAAGACATTAATTCACTGTTTCTAGTCCCATCTTTAAAATAATGATAATAAACATTTTTCCTCCTTCTTGTATTAAACTAAATGATGATTATGCAATAATTCAGTTCAGTTTAAGCTATTAACCTCTCCAATAATTGGTTGTTAACATCCCAACAATAATATAAATGTTTTTCTGCTGTTGTAATCCACTTCTGTATTACTACCCCATGTGATTTTATTTATATTTTTTTTCTGAAGATATGAATGCAGAAGACACTGAGTTTTCCTATCTAATATTTCGTCTCTGTCCTTATACAGAATATAAAATAGAGTGTTTCCTCTCAGGAACATCCAAAAGTAGTTTGCAATAACTCTGGAATTTGCTTTGTGAAGCACACTGCATATTATTTAAGCCATATAGCAGAGAGTTCTTGTACACAGGCAGTAATTATGTTTATCCCACTGATATTTACCACCTCAAGCAATGCCATGAGAGCTTGAGCGAGAAGGGCAAAGGACAGTTCTTCCCACCTTGCAGGATCAAGCAAGCTGATAATACTAAAGGTTGAGATAAGCACTTCTGACATGTAAAATATGGGATATACTATCAGTCTTACCAATTTTAATCATCCTCATTGAGTAAGGAAATGCTTCATAGAAAGAATGTTGCTCCAAATTAATACACTTAAAATTTTAAGGCAAAAAGCTGGTATTATCCCAAGTATCCCATTCTTGTGGCTTGCAGAATTTTTATTTAGCTACAAGCTAGTTGCTTTAAATTAGAATTTAGCCACTGTTCCAAAGAGATCAAAGCAGACATGAAGAAAGATGACATATACATTTTTAATTGACTTTTCTGAACATGAGGAAATAAGGGCTTTTGAAGTGAGAACCTCAGAAAAATAGACTTCTCTTATACAGACTCCATATAAGATATTGATTCCTTATTTGGTGGTAACTGGGGCAAGTTAAATGTTATCTGAAGGACTGGATTTCTGCTAGCTGCTGAAAACCTCAGACATACAGCTTTCTGAAAGAATCCTGAAGTGTTTAGAGAAGAAATATTACGATGTCGTTCTTCTCAAAAGCATTCATGTGATACATGCTACATAATACTATTGCAGGAAGTAAATAAAGTTATAAGTAAATAAAGAAAGTAAATAAGAAAAAAGCATTCTGAATGAATTATGTTTGTTTCACAGTAAATCTGCCATTTTCGTCACATTGCTAAAGGTTTGCATTTAAAATCATTTACTAAGAGAATGAAGATGAGGAAATCTATATAAAGATCATTAGAGTATTTGTAGAGTATAAAGAATATTTATGTTTGTATCATATCTATTTGTATGCATATTTGTATGCATAACACATGTAGAATATACATAAAGTAAAAGTATAAATCATAATGAATTATAGCATGTTTTAAAAGTATTCACAGAATTAATAATATATTTGTAAAAATTTACATCAGTTTCAATGTTTTGGGTGTACATTAAATCCTGAGTATCAACATAAATGGAGAAATTAAAAAGGAATATTATTAGAATAATTATTTCTTGTATGTACTTTTCAGACTTATATTTTAATAAATAAAGGAGCATTCAGTTGAACTTTTAAGTTTATTTCAGTCATTAACTTTTAATCATACAAACTTGCAGGGGCCTCTATTGTTTGCTAGAGGAAAAATAGAGCCTGCTTCTATGTATCTACACGGTAAACCAGAAAATTCTAGGTGAATTATTTAACTGTCCTTTAACACTTCTAAATCTAAAAAGATTTCAAGGGTCACAAAGAATGCAGAAAAAAATTGCAAATACTATTAAGTTAAAATTGTATTTACAGGGAAGATCTATATTCTTTGTGGTTATTCATTATTCTATTTTTTTTAAAAATTGCTGGTGTTTAAACTCTTTAACACAATATTCCTGCCAGACAGATAATCAATCCATCTCCTTTTATGATCCAGTTACTTATTTCCCTAATTCTTGGTTAGCATGGCATCTAGACATAAAGTACTATTTATGTTTAGTGTTACCAAAACCATCCAAATTATGCTGAAGGAAAAATGGGGAAAAAATATTATATTAAGGCCGTTAGATGAAGCCTCTATATTCAGAACAGTGAAAGGAATTTAAACTGGAACCATCTGCATAAAAGTGACATCTGTGTAAGATTGAGAAAGGAAGTATTGAAAGGCTGTTAGATAAATGAGGGATTAAGACAAGGATTAAACCCTGGAAGACAGATAGCATGAAAATTCTAGTACATGGTGCAGGTCATAGCATCAGAGAATATCTCAAGTTGGAAGAGAGCCTTAAGAGACCAACTTCCTGCTCCTCACAGGAGTACCTCAGACTAAACTGTATGACTAAGAACATCATGCAGATGCTCCTTGGACTCTGCCAGGTTTGGTGCTGCCACCACTTCCCTGTGCCAGTGACTGACCACCCTCTCAGTGAAGAATGCTTTCCTAATGTCCAACCTGAACTTCCCCTGATGCAGCTTCATTCCATTTTCTTGTATCCTATTGTTGGTCACCAGAGAGTAGATACCAGCATGACCCTCTCCACTGTTACCTTTCACAGCTGTAGGCTGTGATGAGGCTACCCCTCAGCTTTCTCAGAGCACCCTACAAAGTTGTCACTTAATGGAAAGAATTGGTGGCAACAGCTGACTCAGAATCACAACATGGAGTAATTGGACAGACAAAGACAGATAACAGGACAGTAAGGGTCGCAACACTAAGGATGTAATATTACGTATTTTTTCAAATACTTTGTATAAAAAAATGTGAAAGGCTGTGTTCAGTTCAGTCAGCCAGATAAGCAGTGACAGCAGCAACAGCAGTGGCAACTCTGCTAAATTCTGGGGCAAAACACTACACAGGGGGTTCCCAGAGTCACAGAAACCTGAGACAGCAGAGATGTGGCAAGCCCCATCAGCTCTCCGAGTGAGGCTGACATCATGAGGATGTTGACAGAGCAACTGTGGGAGATGGAAATGGCTCTAGGGAGCATGAGTGACCAGGAACACGACAAATGGGGCAGGCAAACAGGACGTAGTGTGTTAGAAGTACTTGACGTGGCAGTTTGTGTGACAGTCTGTATAGGATGGCACAGTCACCCTCCTGACTCCCAGGGCAAGCTCACCTGGTGGTTTTTGCCAACTCAGCTAGAACAGACCCAGGGGTGGTTTCCACAGAGTCAAATGCCATCACTTAGAAAGAGCATGGAGACCCAGAGCTCCATTAGAAACGTGCAGCTGCTCTGGTCTCTGGCTGTAGGGAGTATTTGAGCCTGATGTAAGTACCAGAGGGCAGCAGAGGTCACACCTGTGTGCAGGTGGATGATCAGCTCAGCCTGGTGGCAGAGCTGGAAGTGGAGAGCCTGAGGAGTATCAGGGTGTGAGAGACTGGTGGAATCACACTCTTCCATTCCTGGGAAGTGCAGCAGATGGAAGCTTTGCAAGAGTCAGAGGAATCTGGACGCTCTTGTCATCAGGCAGAAGGAGACAACCTAAAAGACAAGGGGAAATGAAAACAGGTCCCTGCTTGGAGCAGCAGAAGTTCCTTCTGGCCTCCGGTACCTTTGCAGATGCCCTTACAGAATAGAAGGTATGAGGCTCTGGAACTTGATAGTGAAGATGAAGCTCTAGCCTGGGGGTTTCCTTGAGGAAGTCAGTCAACCTCAGAAAATTATATTTCATGTATTTAATAACATATTAAGGAATAACACACGGTTTTATAATAAATTTTTTCTTTTGTTTATCTTGGTTTGAGCCCATACGTTCTACTTTCTCAATCACTACTTCTGTCCACTAATTATGCTTTGCAAAAACAGGACTGCTTTAGGAATAACTTGGAATTTGAATATGGATGGTCTCTATTAGGTAGTTTTATGGTTTCTGAAACCATAAAATAATAGCAGGGACATAACTTTTGCGGTCAGTAAATGTAGATGTCCCCAAACAGTCATTATAGACACCACTGGTTTATTTGATGGAGACAGCTCATTATTTGTGGCTGAAGTATCTGGCCAAGCACTCTTAATATTATTTGAGAGTTTATTGTGAAAGTATTCAAATGCTATGAACCCTATTTCTCCCTATAGATGCAGACGATTTTCTTAGAAGAGCAGAGCAGCTTTTTGCTTTGTGAGACATAAAATGGCACTTACATATACAAAACAAAACAAAAAAACCCCACTGGAAATCTACTACAGATGTTTATTTTTTTAATATAATGTGGTTTCCATTTTGGTAAATATTTGTGAGGGGATGGGTTAAAACAGTTATGACAATAAAATGCTACGAATAGCATGAACACAAAGGTAAGTTTGTATATTTTTGCCATATTTCAGTGATACTGAATTTGAGTACTAAAGATGCATACAATCTGATGACTTATAGGCAAAAACATGTAAATGTAATCCTGCCAACGTTTATGCATGTGCTTACTCAGGTCAGTGAGACAATTTATGAACTGCAGCCAATAGGTCTATTTTTATAAGCAGTTACTACCTGGCATTGTGCTCGCTACTCAAAGGGTAATGGATTATTCATGGCAGCAAACACATAATCTACAACCAAGTGATGGCGGGATGCTTCTTAAGACCATTTACAGGATTCATGTTGTCCGTTACTAAATTGTCTCTCCAAGTAAAATGAAGTTTCAATAAGAAATGAGTTGCATAGGTATAGAGTAATCAATGGGTTTTGAAGCTTATCCTTTTACATTGCATTAGCCTCTATGGAAACCTGGGCTACATTTACAAGAAGTCCCTAAGGTATTTTTCAAACTAAAAATATGGGTTTTTTTCAAACACTATTAGAAAAATAAAGTTGAGCAAAAGTTGAAAATGTTAACATCATTGTAAATAAATTCATTTTGTGTCCTTTCCATTTTTTACATATACTATGGTGAACAGAGCAACTCATCATCAGAGTATCAAAAACAGATGTAAACTAATGGGAAATGGGTGTAATTTGCAGGAATATATATTTATAGATATGTAAACACATATATATGTAAAAAAATATTTTTACTGATTAGTATCATGCCATAAAATCTTGGTTAACAAGAAAATCAAACAGTGCCTAAACACATATTTATGTTGTTTAGGTATTAGTAATGTAGTTATAGCCATGATGGTTAGAATGTCCTTAAATGAGAGAAGATGCATGCAGAAAGGTTAGACCAGTTTTTGTTAGACCAGCTGAGAAAGACTGAGAAAAAGGAAAGAATTGGTGGGGTTTTTTGAAAGATTTTCTTCAGACCTCTAAGCCAAAACCTCTGCTTATTTTCTATTTTGCAGGAGTAGCTATTAGCTATTAATTTGTCTTTCAATCCACACTTCATTCATTTGTTTCTCTATAGCTGTGAAAAGTGGTAAATCTGATTCAAGCTCATTTATTTGTGCCTGGAAATCTAAATCCAGCTGCATGTTCCATCATCATACAGCAAGGTGTCAACTGGATCCAAGAAGGACTTTGGAATCCTGACAAACCACTTTGCAGTCTTTTAATCAAAAATGTATAGAAAATAATACATATTTATGATTAAAAAAGAAAAGAAAATAATTATTCAGTAAGTTTGAAATTTATTTCCAAGAAGAGGGGGAGAAAAATAAAAAATATTCTAATAGGTTATTTTGTAAAAAATATTTTTACTATCCATGAAAAACTACTTGCTGTCAATTAAATTGTTAGTAGAAAGAAAATATGTGCCTCTCAGAAAAGTGTGAGCAGTGATGCAAGTTCCTTTCTGCCACCAAAATTAATATCCACCTGAGACCCATCATTCAAAAGTAGAAGCCTGCAGAATGTATGCAACTGCAGGTTTATACCCTGCAATTCATTAAAGTATCTTCTAGAAGTAGAGACTCTCTGTTTTTATTCAGAATACAAAGAGTATATACAAAGCCCTAAAGAGCAGAGTCAAGAGACTCATGGCTCTAGGTCCCAAATTCAGAAGCAGTTTAATTCTTTTTCATAAAGTGAAGCACATTCCTACATTTTACTTTGTCCTACTCTGTGTTTATCAGAACTGTCTGAAATACTGATATTGAAGAAGATAAACAACATTATAAAGTTATGTCATAAATCAATCAGAAAAACTGAGAGGACTAAAGCACAGAAAACCATCAAAAGAGTGAAGCTGTTAAGGATGCATTGAGCCGTGGGTGAGGAAACTAACTGAACTCCCAAACACAAGAATCCTGTCTTCCCAAGAAGTTTCCAGGTGTGCTGGTACAATAAGAGATACAGCCTAAAGGCATGGGGGGTGCTGGTGATGCCTAATCAAAGAGAGGAGCAGGTGCTGTGCTAGAATCCCCCTCAGGCTCTAGAGAGCAATGCTAGAAATCTTTTGCAGCCATAGTGTACCACAGGGAGGAATTCATTGCTAATGTGTGTTTTGGGTAAGAAAGTGAGGCTAATTGTATTTTTCATGTCAAGACACGGTGTTGGCAAAATGAAAGCTGTATGAGGATGTATTTTAGGATGTGAGTTTATTCATACCTTCATACCTGAATTATCCCTTTTTAATGCAGCTCCAGACTTAGTTCTACGTATTCAGTTTTGAATGTTGCTCATCAAGATCTTGTGAAAAGTCAATAGACACATATAACAGAATTTCTAACGATGAAGCATAATTTCATAACATTTTCTGTGATGCTTCCACAAGATAAATTGCATACATGTAAATACACATCTGGGGTTCATAAAAGCTTTAGGAATGCATTCCACAAAGTGTTGCTTTCAAAAGTATCATTATGTTTCCTCTCACTTTAAATTGAAATAATTTCTGATGAAAGGTGTTTGTAATTAACAAAAATGGATTGGGAACTAAATGAAAGTGAACTTTATGTGAGCCAAGGGAGCAGGAGTAGAAGCAAAAAGCCAGCAGCAGTAGCAGATATATATCACAGCACCCACAAAACCTGCTTTAGTTTTCTAAAAATACATAGCAGTGCACTGATGTTTATAAAATATGTTTGAAAGCACAATGCCATTACAGAAATGTACAAAGTTGCATGCTGAAAGCTGTGGTTAAGACCATAAAAATACAAATGAGGGCATACTCAGCAGCAACACCATCAACATTGCATTTCAGATCTTGTGCAAATCAGCATGAACATTACACAAATTCATATCAAGGTATGTTCAGAGTAGTATCTTGGACTCTTACTGTTGCAGCTAGCCATTTCCTTTTATGCCTCCTGCCTTTCTTCATAATATTTTGCGGTGTGTTAAATTTATAGTTCTCATAAAACAGAAACTGGTCCTCCTAATTTACGTGTAAAGCCAGATTATCCTATGGTGAAATTCAGATCACAACAGATGTTCACATAAGCAAACACACAAAATGTGTGTGAAATCCATAATGAAAAAACTGTATTTACACAAACTCCACTTACCTTGAAAATGTGTATATTTAATCTACTTAATAAGAACTTCACTGAACAATTTGTTATGAACTTTTTGGTAGTGAGGCTTTAAAATAAATGCTGTTCTTGCTACTTCAGCTTAGTGGAAAAGCATATATGCATGAAAAAATTGACTAAACAGAGATTTCTTTTTCTTTCAGGGTTTGTTATGTTAACATCTCAAGGTATTAGCATTTCTGTGACCACAAGAAGATTTTCAGTAACTTTATGCATGTGTGATTTAAAACTTGAGTTTCTCTATGCTATTGGTCACTTTCAGTTTATGCAGAGCTGTTGAAGAAACTGTGGATCTTGCATGGCAAGATTGTTATCTCTAGAAATCACTAGGTTTCTTGTTACATGCAGTTTGTCATAGGATAATACAAACAGCTAGCACGTTGTCACTGAAAGAAAACTCATGAACCCAAACCCTTTCTTAATAATAGAATTTTTACATTAGAAATTGGGCTAGGGAGAATCCTCATATAAACAGTATCTCACATAAAGAAATTATGTTTTGCAAGTAGGTTGGCTGCTGCATAATAAGAGCACAGTTTAGGAGAAGATAATGTGTCCAGTTCTGTGTCTTTATGTCACACACACAGTTATGAGTCTTAATAGAGCTGCACCACCTATATCAAAACTGTTGTTGTATGCAGACCCCAACAACCATCAACCAGGGCAGTCAGGCTGTGGTCTCAGCTCCTGGTAGAGACTTCTTCACAGAAACACTACAGAAATATGAAATACATGTGAAGAACTGGGTTAAAGTTCACTTGAGACTACATTATCTCAAAGAGTATTTTTGGAGACATATATTCTGCAATCCTTGTATTGTTTGCATAGTCCAAAGGAAGAAAATTCTTTTAGGATGCCTGATGCTTTGGGATGTATATAGACAAGAAAATTTCCAAACCAGTATTTGTTTCACCTGAAGTAAGCCAGTCACTATCATTGCAGAGTCTTACATCAAATATCTCAGGGTACAGCATTTTTTTTTTAAGTGTTTATTTCATGGTTACAGCTGGCTGCTACTGCTGGATTTTAGAGACATTAGTCTTTAGAACACCATAGCCTCTTCCTGACTTTTCTGAGGACAATTTTAAAAAAACACTGGATATGGCACTCAGTGCCATGGTTTAGTTGGGTTAGTCTCGATGACCTTGAAAGTTTCTTCCAACCTAGTCATTCAGTGAATTGTGTGAATTCTGTGAACTTCCTGACAGGCTGAAGTGCTATCAGAAGTAGATAAAGTTTAGGAACCACACTAAAAGCATGATCCTAATTCTTATGTGTCCTCTCTCAAGATGAACAAAATGTTTGTCTTTTGCTTTTTTTCTTTTCTGTCTCTTTTAGGCAATTTGAACATCAGATGACAGGATAATATTTCTATACCTAAAATGACTTTTAGCAAAATTTGACCTGGAAAACCCTCGTTAAGGCTGTGGCCCCTTGTCAGAAAAAGACATTTGGGTCTAATTCAATAGCAAAGAACTCTCAGAAAGCCCTCAGCATCTCCATCAGATGGAGATATTAATGAATAGAATAGAATAGAATAGAATAGAATAGAATAGAATAGAATAGAATAGAATAGAATAGAATAGAAAAGAAAAAGTGCTGGATTTGTCAAATTCTTGCCTAGTAATCTGCAGGTATCAGAGACAAGAGAAAACAAAAAAGAAAAGCAGCATTAAATGGTACAGGAGAGGAAAAGTCAAGATATGTGACAGGGTTGAACAGGACCTGCCAATAGAACAAAAGTGTTGTTTCCAACTGTTAATGCATACAAATATTTTATTCTGTTCAGAAGAAAACCTGCATTTTATATTACTTACATGGATGGTAACTCAACTTGACAGACATATACCAAAATTTTTTTCCAGTGGCAGAAAAGGAAATAGAAATTAAAAAAAAAAATTATCTACCAAGAGGATAATTGATTCCAAAAGAAAAAAAAAAAAAACCCACCCTCTCTTTAGTGCTGTCTGTTGGCTGATAAATCACAGATCAAAATCCCTCCTATAAAACACTGAAGCAAGCCTTATACTCCTCAAGCATAGATTAGCACTTTCAAGATTTGCACATACTAAAGCCCATTTAAATCCAAAATAAATTCAAAATGCTGTACTGGTGTCTGATTTCACTTCAATTTTATGGTCATCTGCTTATGACAACTCCAATAATAATATTTCTGAAAAGAAGATGAACATTCATAAAGAGTGCTTTTAAATATGCAAACCATAGGAATTTTCACTTTAACAGAATGCTTAGTTTTACTCCCTTATATACCTCCAGATATAAGCCAGATATATGGTCAATAGCTCATGTGTCTAACCTTTTCAGCATACAAACCACCTTTAATCTTCAACAGAATTTTTTTTCTACTTTATTTTCTGGAATAATTGGCTATTGTTTTCAGGCAGCAAAATTACCTTTTTATTCTGCAGATATTCCTTCTGTTGAAAGAGTTCTCCTGTCTGTTCACAAATGGCATGCCTTGTTTTTTGCAATAAAAAATGTGCAAACTTATGCAGGTCAAACATATCAAACAGATAATAAATTGCTGTCAGGATTGGCTTGCCAATGATAAGAACTTGAACTAAGGTTGTGACAAATTTTCCTGGAGGCCTTAATTGTGTACTTGAATAGAAAGCCAAGAATTTTTTTTAATAGGTGACATTTGCAAAATACTCTAGTTGTCCTCTACTCTTTCATTGAATTTTCTTTGGCCTCAGAAGATACACATAGATTTTAATTCTTTGTTCACTTGATTAAAAGGCAGAACCCATGAACACAATTAAACTACAATCAGTCCTCAAACAAACCATGTGTTCATTTTTTCGTCATTACATAAAAGAAGTTGCAGACCATTAAGTACCAAACCTTTGCACTTAGACATATTTTTACGCTTTTATGAGACCAACTGTTATTATATATATCTGAAACTGTGTATGAAAATCCTGTGAAATAAAGAGCACTTCATACTTGTTCACACTTTAAAAAGTTTGACCACCATATTCAAACTGCTTGGAGCAATGGTCCCTGGGGACCGATTTTTCATTATTTAAATTGATGAATTTTGTTAAAGAAAATCTCTGATTGTATTTAATACAGAAGAATGAGGCAATAGCATGTTTTAATTTAATTTTGAGTCCCAAAGCAAAAAAAGTTATTTAAATTCTGCAATGATATTATGGCAAAATTATCATTTTTCAACTATCACAATACAATTCTTACACTAGATTTTTCAAGTTTAGTCTTAAATCAAGAAGTCCTGTGCTCACAATATTTGATTTTAGGATAGTGTCAGTATATTAATTATTTGTTTATTCTCAGGTAACGGATAAATAATTTCATCCATAAGATACTCTAAATGATATTTTTGTCATGGAGTAAATTTTGGGCATGTTCTCTGCTTGGATAAATTGTTCCAGTGCCATCAGACAGTCTGTTCTATAAAGTTATGATAATACCAGAGCGAATACATTTTGCATCTTGGCAGGCAGATTTTCATAAGAATTTTCTAAGAGTGAGCTACATGAAGCAGGACTTGCTAGAAACAGCCATTGTGAGCTTCCAAGACATTAAAGAATATGCATTGGCAAAGAGAAGAGTGTTATCCTGGAATTATCCATCAAGTCCTGGCGCATTCATAGCTTCATCTGAATCTGTGTGTAATTTGCAAGGTAAGTCTGACAAGTTCAAAGAATTACTGGCTTTCCCACAGGGACATCTCTTCCTCTGAAACACTATTTTCCTCCTGCTGTCCTCTTTGAAGAGCAGTATTCACGACCAGCAGTTGAACTGTGGTCATTCTTAATACAGTCATGTGTCAATTAGCCCATTCTTTTACCACTGTTTTTCTCCTTTTTGTGTCAAATATAAGAAATTCTGTCCTTAAGTCTATGGTAAAGGCTGGCGGATGTTTGCAGCTATTGCTTGTAAGTATCTGTTCCAAAGATGCTTGTTGTTTGTTCACTAGCTCTTGTGTTTTGGAATCAGGAATTTCTCTGAGTAAGACAATGTCACAAAAGATTTTCTTCCCTAAAGGTGTTTCTGCATAACCAATTTCCTTTTGTTGCCTTTTTTAAGGTATTTTTAAAATTTTGTCTACTCACATCTGGCAACTCTCTGCTGTATTCAGCAGGTAAGGGGAAAGACCTCATCATGGTTCCAGAGCTTATGACTCCCAGGGCTGTACTAATGCTTTCCCCCATATATTGCTGAAAAGATTACTTATTGCTAATGCCAACATGAGCACTAAAGCCAGTCTCCATATCTTAGATGAGCATTGCTATTTCTCATGCAGAGTCAGATTCCAAACTATTTCTCTTTCCAGCACAATTTGTAGGTGCTAACACAGACAAATGAGGATGGCCAGACATGAAAAAAATACTTGTTAAAGAGTTTTTTACTTTTTTAGTGCCCCCACATCACTCAGTGATATCTGACCCATCCTAGAACAGCTATGGCAGTATGTGTGAGTGTGCCACTATATCAGCTAATGGCATTCTAGGTATTTCAGGGGAAGTATTAATATGAATTTGTAGAGCTGTCATGATTTTAATTTCTTAAACATGACATGATTTGGAAGTGCTTCTGATAAGGAAAATAGGTAAATATATGAAGCCTGAAGAGTCCTAAAGGCACTTAAGACAGTTTCAGGTCCTGGCACTATTCCTTTACCTAAGGCAATTCTGGCTATGACGGTAGTAGGATGCTTTACAGTCTTTAGCTCCACAATAAACTTTTCTGATGCCAGCACCTGTGGCACGATTAGAGTTTTAGGATTGAAGACATCAAGTACAAAGTTCTTTGGGGCCAAATAAACTGATGGACTAAGATACCACATATAATATTGGAATGTAATTAATGCAAAAAACCTCAAAGCTCATTCAGCTGCCATCCCACTGTAAGGATTTAATGTCCAAAGACATTTGGGTGGTTTATGTCCTACAGTTCTACTTTAGGAAAAGTCTTGAAAAGCCTGAAGCTTCACCTAATTGAACAATTGAATATTGAGCATGTCCAAATCTCACTAACATTCACAATTTGGATGTCTCTGTACAAGAGAAAGAGCCTGTTCCACCTGGTATCCTCAGAGCATGTCTGCCCTGAGAGAACTGCCAGATAAACAGATCCATTCTTCTTCTTAAAACATAACTGCTGAGGGAAAATACAGTGGAGGTTGTAATGTCCCACTCTTTCTATAAAGGCGAGAGTAAAACAGCCTGGCAGGATGAGAAGAGTCAGGATCAGCTCTGCTCTTTACCTGCCCTCCCCACTTGAAAGAAATGGGAGCCATACCACCTACCTTACAAATGAAGGCTATTCTAGGGCATGTGAGGCAAGGAACATCTCAAAATCTTCATACTGAAGTGCTTCTGCTTTACATGAAATATTCAAAAACTTGTGTGAAATTTGAAGATGTCATAAGAATTAGAGAGTCTTATCGCCCAGGAAGAGCATCCTTGTTCCAGTTCCAGCTCCAAATATTGTGTATTTCAGTTGCAGGGGATATATGAGACTCTTAAAGGACAAAATGGAAATCAGAAATTTTGCTTTCATGTCATTGTCTTTTTTGCTAAATAACATTAGAGACATGTACTGAACCCTGGTTCCCTTATGTCATAGTACAATCAAAAAAGGTAGAGACTAGATAGCTCTGTCAGCTTTCTTGGCAAAAACACCTGAGTTTTAAAGAAAGAAAAGAGACATTGGAGAGGGGCTAGACCTTTTTTCAATATTTTCCTACCAGGTTTTCTAGATTAGTGCTTAAGCACAGTGCTGTTGCTGCTGTGGTTCCTATCTAACACCCCTGAGTCCTTCCATCTCAGAGGGAGTTTCATCATCCACAGCAGCAACCAAAGCTGCAGGAAGAAAACATTCAACAGAGAGCAAGTTTATTATGAATACCTTTTTTAAAATCCTTTATGCCAGTACTATTACAAAATATGTTAACATGGTTTCACTACAACAATTTAACAGAGGTTTCCTCCCAGTTTTCATGCGTTTTGCATGAAAGTGGTCTGATGAGATAGATCTGAAAATTATGAATTTCTAGTGTCCATGTAATATTCATAGTTTTTATCATCCTATATATGGTCTTGTTGCATGCTAGTCTGTCATATATCTTACAAGAACTGAAAAGCAGACTTGTTTTTCTAGAATTTTAAATTACATTTTCCATGATATTAAACATTGTGTTATATCACAGAAAAAACATTTTTACCAAGCAATCTATCATCAATTTCTTATTTGGGCTAAATAGCATTAGTTCATAAGAAAAGGCACCAGAGCAAGAAAAACTCTAAAAGTCTTTACTGTGTTATTTTTATTTAAAAAATAAGTAGAAAACATAAAAAAGAAAAAAGAAAAAAGAAAAAGGAAAAAAGAAAAAAGAAAAAAGAAAAAAGAAAAAAGAAAAAAGAAAAAAGAAACCGTACAGAATACAGTAATTTTGCTCAATTCTTAAGTGAACATGAACTCCAACACTGCTTAAAGACTGCTGACACTAAAATGGCTGAATGAAAAATGTTATTGAATGTCTCTGATCTCTAAACTTTGACCTTACAGTAATTATATTTTCATTTTCTGAGACATAAACATCTTTGTTATATGTCTCTTTATTTGATCCCTGTACCGATGCTTTCATATCTGACTATTCAGCATTGTATTTGTACTTTTCCTGCTGATAACACAGTAGCTGCTGGATTGCAATGAAACTGCAAGATGCTCCAGTTCAGAGCCTTGCTAATGCTGACAATTGATTTAGCATTGTAAGCTACCTCAACAGAGCTGGGCTGGTTTTTGCTCAGAGATTTCAGTAGGGAGTTATTTTAAGGGATATATTTCCTTTGTTGGGGCAAAAAAGCACAGTTTGTCTTAATTATCCCTGACGTTTCAAACCTCATACCAGGCACTTCCTCCAGGGACAGAAACAAACCAGTCTCCTCCAGAAACCAAGTGTGAAATGAATAAATAGGGCTCTGGTTTCTTAATGGCATAGTGCGGTTACTATTTTTACTGTGGGGGAAGAGGCTGTCTAGATTGTCCCTTTTTATCTCTGAGGAAATTCAGGGCATTGATAGGTGAAATATTGTGGACAATTAAGAGAGGAAAAAAGCTGGTCTAAAAAAGCAATATTTGGTAGGTACTTGGTTGGCTGGTATATTCAATCTGAGAGCTAAGTTTTTCTCAAAGGAAAGAGCAGGAGCAGAGCAGCTATGTCTCACAAACAGAGGCTGCCGCTGTTTTCATCTGCAGTCTGCTGAAGATTATAGTAATTAGAAGCTTCTCTTCATCATTTTCTACTTTTTTTTGGTGTAGATTTTAAGGCAGTTTTTGTTTATATTTCATGTATGTTTTTAATGAAATGTCTGGTTGGGGACCTACTATTGTCACATCTGCAAATTCACAAAATCTTGCAAAGAATGAGGCTAAGCATAATGATTCCAGTGAAGAAGATGATTATGGAAAAATAAGGTTTTTTTTGTTTAGTGCTGGTAGATCAATAGATAAATTGAAGAGCTCCTTTTCTGAGCTAAAGGTAACTATTAGGTCTTGATTAGAAAGGTCTTAGGGCTCTTTCATCTGGTTAGGAAATCCTGTGTTTCATGACAAATATTAAACTTCATTGAAAAACAATGATCTAGGAGAAAAAAAAAGAAAAAAAGGTGCTTCTGTATTTTTAGGGTTTTTCCTATGTTTGTGAAGGTGATGCTCTGTCAGAAGGAAGTCTGTATTGCTGCTGCTCACTGTGATGATTTAAATGAAGGCAGCTCTAAACTGAAACCTCGGTGCAAGGGCATTTGTAACCAGATTCTCAAGGCTATTCCTAACCAGATTCAAGGGCATTTCTCAAGGGCATTTCTAGTCAGATTCTGTAGGGGACTAGTTCCAGGGCATAGAGGACAGTCTGGTGTCTTTATTTTACTGAGTATCATGCTCATGCTTGCAGTGTCCATATGAATGCAATGCTTGCTTGTAAATAATCAGAGAAGTTCTGTGTTTTAATTATTCATTAAATCTATTTCATAGCATTTCATCACCACAAAACAAACTTCAGATGGTGGCCAACTAAGATTCAAGATTTTTGGCTCTCACAAAATTGTCAGGGGCAAACTCAGAAAATGTGGATTGGATGAGTGAACAGTGAGATGAGTTAAAATTTGGTTGAATCCCAGAGGGTCATAATCTACACAGGTTCTAGTTGAAGGCCTGTTACTGATGATGATCTCCTCCAAGGTTCAATGCTGGGTCCAGTATTTACCTTATCCTTGAATTTAGATGAAGAGGCAGGTGCCCCCTCAGCAAGTTGACTGATGACACAAAGCTTGGAGGAGTGGCCAATAACCCAGAGGGCTGTGCAGCCCTTCAGAGTGACCTTGGCAGGTTGGAGAGATGGGCAGGGAAGAACCAACTAAAGTTCAATGAAGACAAATGCAGAGTCCTTCACCTGGGGAAGAACAACCCCAGGCACCAGCACAGGCTGGACCTGAGCTGGTGGAAAGCAGCTCTGCAGAGAGCAGTCTGGGGGTCCTGGTTAACACCAAGCTGTCCATGAGCCAGCAGAGTGTCCTTGTGGCTAAGAAGGCCAATGGCATCCTGGGGTGCGTTAGGAAGAGCATTCCAGCCGGGTGACACAGGTGATCCTGCCCCTCTGGTTGGTTCTAGTGAAGCCACATCTGGAGTGCTGTGTGTANTGTCTGTGACTCTCTGCCTCTGAGTCTGCAATGTTTGTGGATTACTTTTATAAAAAGACAGTCTTTGAGTACAGAGAGCTGAAATAAGCAGCTCTGCCAAGACTTAATTCAATTTTATGACAAAGCATGTCATTTGGCACAATCTGCCAAATGAAACTGGTGAGGGCATAGTGCTGCTGTCTTTGTGGATCTGTATTTGTTGAAGAATCTGGACCTTTCTCTACTGAGACAAAACCTTAAGCTAATGCTGACAAGGGAAAAAAACAGCTATGGAAGAGAGAGATTTCAAGGATTTCAATGTATCCACTACCATGATAATTAAATTCAGTTAGTTCCTTCTATACCCACAGTTTCTACTGTTAGTGCTTAATGAGGGTATAAAATTTGCTAGTAAAGGTTTGCAGAGAAAGTGGGGAAGCATCATGCAGAAAATCCATACCTGGCTCTGAGCATTTCTAACACACTGAAATTCATACACACATCCTGAGAGGATTGTATGCAAACTTTGTACCCAAACTCATGCGTGCATGTCTGAATTCTAGTTACAGCAGTATTCAAGCACTTCTAACCCCATATAATAGAAAAGAATACCAGATGCATTTGGTGTGAAATGAATAAAATGCAAAACAGCTTTGAAAGGTCCTTGCCTGAAGACAGAAATCTAAGAATGAGTATTTATTTGCTATGAGGATACATATGAGCTGAAGTTCTCTAAATACCAGATATTTTCAAGGTCGTTAAAAACATGTTATCTTTTTTTTGTTAATATTACCAGTAGCAGAAGACTGGCAAAAAGACAGATGAGGTTTTAAGGACTGTAGCACCACTTTATTTAGTGTTTAATATGCATTATTTTATAAGCCTTAATCTATAAATATATAGTTGGATATAGTACTGTCATTATATCTTGTCCATGATTATCTTTTCTGTCTTGTTGGTAGAGAAATTTTGTGCTTATAATTTTTTCCATAATTATTGAAAATTTGGCTTCAATAAGAGTCAGTTGAATGTACCAATTTTCATTTTATTAATTTAATAATGATTTTTATTCCCATATGGTGCTAGGCATACAGTAGAAGTTACAATTAATTTAGGGGTGACGAGTTAAAATTTAGTCCAATACTCAATGTTTTAAAAATATGACCATGACCTCTATGAAAGTGCTGTCTACTAAAGTTAGACATCCATGCTTTGAAGATGGGGTAGGTGTGCTCAATTGCACAAAAGTTGCATTACTCATCAACCTATATTAATATCATAGTCTATGAAAATACTTCAAAATTATAATATTGTTATGTGCCAAGAGATTATTAAAGGATATTAAAAATTCTGTAAAATATAAAAAATAGTGATTATCTGCTCAATGGCTAAAATAGTGAGACAATTACCTTGCTTCCATTCATAGCAAGGTCAATAAAAATTTTTCTTTGTTATTTTGACCTTACCCATTACAGAAAATTAATTTCAAATGACAAAATAACACCGTGGTTAATTCTGAAATCTTAAGTGCTACAGAACAGAAAGCAAATATTAGCCTTAAGCTATATTAACTAAAATTATTTTAGATAAAAACTATATTCAACTGTTTATTTAATAGTGAGGCCTAAGATACTGAGAGAAAGTCACTGATAAATCTTTGGTTTTTTTCAGCTCCTTGTTTTTGTAAATGAGCTCTGGTGCCAAAAAAAAAATCCAGATATATTTCTTTGTCAAACATTATCACATTTTTAGTTTATACATACATTTTTTTAAATTTAAAAAA
>VXBC01002319.1:0-33820 GCA_013399945.1 Ploceus nigricollis
GTATTTTATCACTTACAAAATAATTCCAAGTATTCCTATCAATATTAGAAGTAGGTAGGGATAGGTGCCTCTAGTGCACTTTGGGAAGGGACCAGGTGTGCTTGGTACAGGAAACATGGACCTAGGAAAAAACCTGTCCTGTGCTGAGGCAGCTATAGAGTCTAATTTGGAACAGTCAAAAGTGAGGTTTGAATGGAAAATTGGATTTGTGACTAAATTAAGTTTTGTGTCTTTCTGTTCCTCAGGCACTTGATTGGTGGAGGTTTTTGGTTGTTTGTTTTTGTTGGGGGAGAGACTGCAAAAGTCAGCATGTTTTAACAGAGAAATATTTCAACTGAAAATGTTTTGATTGGGAAGTACCATCATCCTGGCACTTGGAAGTGCTGGTTCAGGTACCCTGCTCAGCCAGCCATCACCTCCCCTGGCCTGCAGTGCAGTGTGGGGCACACCAGCTAGCTCAGGTCATAGGGCAACAGGAGGCTTTTTACATGTGATTTTGAAAGAATTCACTGACTTGTCCACCACACTGAACGCTGTGTTAGGAGAATCCAACATCCTCTGACCACACCACAAGGGTTTGCTTGATATTGGTGGGGTCCTTGCCTCATTCCTGTGCCAAAGCCCTGCTGATGTTTGGAAGTCCCAACCATAACATGAATATTCCCACTCACACAGTGTTGGGAAAGAAGCCTGCCTGTGATGTGAGTCATGGTTTAACCTCAGTCAGCTGCTCAGCCCCACAGAGCCACTTGCTGACTTCCCCTCAGTGGGACAAGGGGGAGAATTAGAAAGGTAAAAGGGAGAAATCTCACTGGGTTGGGTTGAGATAAAGACAATTTAATAGGTAAAGCAAAAGGTGCACGTGCAGAGAAAGCAAAACAAGGAATTCATTCCCCACCTCCCATGGGCAGGCAGGTGTTCAGCCATCCCCAGGAAAGCAGGGCTCCAGCACACATGAACAGTGACTTGGGAAGACAAACACCATCATTCCCAACATCCCTCTTCCTCCTTCTTCCCCAGCATGGCCACAAGTGTGAGGCACTGAGTTATCCTCAGCATAGGCTTGTAGTAACTATAACTTAATTCATCTTGGTCCTATTTTGGAGTTTAAGAGACAAGCTAAATCAAAGCAGATAGACCCAAAGGATGCACCTGGGAATTGGTGTAATTCCTGAAACTGTGGTGCCCATAGAGGGTATCCATCAACCAAGATGATGATGATGGGGATCACTTGGATATTTACTATGCACCTAATGCACCTGGGAATGCTGGCTTAAGTGGGCTGTTTTGGATTCTTGAGGGGGAGAATGAGGGATACAGAAAGGTGGGGTGGGTTAAAGTGAGCCACTGTGAGTTATTGTGAGTAAGAGCCCTTTCCATTACAACAAATGAGCACTGTAATGAGATTCATTGAGGCAAGTTGTAGCTCTGCTGTACTCCAGGCTTACTTAATAGATGAAGCTAACAAGACTAGAGATTAGAGTTGTCTGTTCTATATGTCTGTATAGATCCAGGCCACAGCATTTCTTTCCACTGCACACCTTTGTGCACGACTTTTGGTTTTAGTTGTCTAGTTGTCAGATGGAAATCATTCTTTTTGATATTTTGGAACAGGAGTCTGGGGTATTTATTTGGCTCTTTTTTTTGTTTGTCATGGGTATAACAATACTGCACTGTTAGCTGGCATTAAACGTATTTTGAGATTGTTAATTTATAATCTGTAAAACTCTTCCACCCAGGCTAGACTATAATGACAGAGTTTCTTATGACTTTTTGTCTCTTACCTGTTGAATTTATTTTCGTGACCTCTACTTACCTTCATTGTACAGCTTTTCCCTCTGATGGATATTGTTTGAAACTCCAGTGTGGTCACTGTGTCCCTCTTTTCTGAGGTATTAATGTTCTATGTTTGCTGCAAGGCTAGGAAGGACTCCCATATAATGGCATTTTTGTACTCCCCTGTGGTTGAATTCTAGCATATTGCAGATTCTTCTGGATTTAAATTGCATTTTTAACACAATGTAATATGGGTGCTGCCTCAAGACATGGGGAAGATCTCGAAGAGGGAGATGCAAAATCCTATTTAGTTCCTCCTGCTCAACCATGTCAGTCCAGTGGCTGTGGGTACCACAAATGTTATCAGCAGACACCTGTCAGGACCATTCTGTCAGTGTTTGCTTCACAGTAGGGGACATGAGTGAAACCCTGTCCCCCAGAGGGTCTCTCCCTGTGCTTTCTGAGACGATTCTTTCCACTCAACCCACCAGCCACCTTCAGCTGTAATCTGTCTCTTCCCCGCCATCCTGCCCCGTTCCCAAAGCCTCTTTGTCCTTGCCCAGTGCCCATTTACACCATTCCCAATCAATCTTCATTGAATGCTGTGGTACATCATTAACTTGTCTTCCGGCAGGGCACTTAACCCCCTCCACCCTGGAGCAGATCCATTACCTTGCCACCTTCCCGTGAGCACACTTGACTCGAGCTGTTACTGAGGCACGCGATTCATCATCCACATGGGTGGTTCTCTGCTCCTGGCCAAATTGGCCTGACTTCATCTGGGAGATATCCCACAAGGAGATATCCTGAGGAAAGGGCCCTGCTCAGGACAGAAGAAACTCGTGCTGACCCTGCTCCTCTCTGTTGTCACCCCTCAGACACAGGAGTTGTGATGCAGCCCTTCCTTCTCCATGGTCATGGCTGCTTTTGGCGTGCTCTGAACCAGGGCCGGGCTTTGTATAGGGTACATGATGCAGAATGCATCCAAATTTTGGTATTTCTCAAATTTACACGTTTTCTTCCATTTTCTATATTATTATCCAGACAAATTTGTAAGACTTATGGGTGTAATGCACAGTAGTTTTATACTTGGATTGGTATCAGACCTGAAATCCAGAAAACCAATACTTCACTCTCATGAGTGGATAAATATTAATCTATTTTTTTTTTTTGTTTCATCACTCTAGAGGCCTTATTTTACTCATACTTTGCTCTTTTTATTTTCTATTTCTTCATGCTAGTTTCAAAGGAAATTGAGCAGCTGAGGTAGTTCTTTTATTGCTGAAAAGCCCCTCAATAATTCTGAGTTGATAGCCCACTCTACAATTGCTGATCTGACTTTGGTAATCACGCATCACATTATGATTACCAAGAAATAACTGAAGAGTGATTATGCAAATCCTGGAGTTCTAATTGGCTAATAATGACTTTAAGACAGAGTACAATGATTCATATGTTGTGTGTTTTTGAGGGGAAAAATCCAAAGTAATTATGTAAATCATTTGCCTGTAACAACTAGTCAGATGCAAAGCTTTGTTTGGATACGGAGGGCGCTCGGTAATGCATCAAAACTGGAGCATTCCTGTGATGCACAGAGGCAGCTCCACTTCAAATGTGCTGTATTGTGAATAGGGACTGATTTCATTCCTATTATTTCTTGCACTATCCTTGAGGAAGCTAAAACAACCCTCCAAGCTCACATATATGCTTAAGGCGATTGTTTAGCCCAGGAGATAAATGGGAAAAGAAAAATTCCATTTTCTAGAGAAGGATTGTAAAGAGATAATATAGTCCTTCTTCTGGGTTTTTTTTTTTTTTTTTCTGTTTAAGATTCTGTGTCACAGCCAAATTTATTCACTATTAAAGATACTCTTCATTAGTAACCTTATAATAAAAGCTTCTCTTTAGCTTTTCTCCTGCCATGCTGTTATAGGACCTTTAGGCTCTCTTTGTAAATTCTACATGTTATTCTTATTAACGCTGATTTAAAAAAATAATCCTCATGTGGGTTGTAGATTTTTTTTTTGAGATTCATTGAAGAAGTCCTGCTCTGTCTTCCTCACACTGAAGCCCAATTATTGGCAGTTTGGTGCAATTTCTGTACAATGCATTAGGAATTGTAAATAACTTTCACAACCTTTTATCCTACTTAAAATAAGCATAGTTTAGGTGATATCATGGTGAATACAAAAATTTCACATCCGATTTCTCTTAGGAAACATGCTTGGAGTAGGAAGCTGGAGAGAAGATAGTGGTTTCATGATAGCCATGAAGAGATGGTTTAACCTTAAAGAGGTTTCAGCCAAGGCTCTGGTTGAGGACACTGCTGCCCAGTCTTCGTGTGACTCATGGCTTGGATGCCCACTGTATATATTTAATGGAAAACCTAGCTTTAATATAGGTGTATTCTCTATCCTAGCCCTTGAAAGTAGTGTGTCTCCACTGACTTTATTGGTCCACTCTGGGTGTTGGCTTTGTTCATCTGTCAGTCCTCTGTCTGTCTGTCTCTCTACAATGGGAGAAGCTCAGACCCACAGACAAGGTGCATAAGAGAAGAGTGAGGCAACACAGTCATCACATTCAGAATGTCCTCTGTGCAGACATAAACTTTGCTTTTATATTTCTCCTAGATCACAGTTTGGGCCTCTCTGTAGAATGGGAATGGCTTTACAACTTCAGTTTGCACTTTCCAAAAAAGAGTTTCCACTTGCTACTGTAGTAAATCAGACACACAGATGTGAATCCTTAGAGGAGCAGATTAGTTTATACGTAGGAAACTGGCACCCTTTTAATGCTGCTGATAGAGGGTAATGAATGTGAGATGGAGAGGAAGAAGGAAGAGAAAGGGGGAATGTGTTCCCCATGAAGGGCACTTGGGGGAAAAGTGGTCTTTACATGCCTGAAAAAATGTTGAGACAGAAGAGAAGGAATGGGGGAAAAAAAATAAAAGGTAGGTGAGGAAAGGTGGAGACCCAACACATTGTAAAGCCCCTGCAGGCCAGTGAAGAAGTTTTTAGTGATTCAGTGCAGTTTTGGTCTGACACACTGTGAGCAGTTGAGCAATACCCTGAAGCTGATGTATTTGTCTGCACAATGTGCAGACCTGGCAATGCCAAAACATTTTGCAGGTGGGTCTGTGCTTTGCTGGACTGATTGTGTAGGTGGGGTTCTTGGGTGTCAAAATTAATTTTATTTCAGTCTAAAATTTCCACACTTTGTTTAGAAAGAAAAAATAATGGAAAAAAAAATTCCCATGTGATGGTTGTAAGAGGAATTGAGAATTTATCTGCATTTTTAGGCTTATCCATACAAAAATAATTCAGCATTTGGAAATTAAACGTCCATGAAAATTTAATAGCTTTCATTTTTTATTGGAATGACACGTGTCATTTCACAGTTTAGTGGTAATGGAGAAGAGCAGGGATCTGGGAGTTTGTTGTGCAGACAGTGTACAAGCAATTTTATGCCTGTTGTATCATGAGGGGGGCAGGACAGGATGTGCATATTCCATTTTCTTCCTGTAAAGGCACCTGATGCCATGAAGTCTGTAGATTCTGTGAGATTATAGCCCTGCTCTTTGTGCCTTGGCCTCAAAAAGACAACTTCACCCCCTTTTCTGCCTGAGACTTTTAAGGGAACATATTTTCTTTCAAAATTTCAGGCACTGGCTCCTGCTCTCCTCTGGCTTGGCATTTGTGGGTAAAGGTGGATGTGGATGTTCCAGTTGGGATTGGCAAGGCATTCTGTTCCCCTGGTGTTTGCTTTGCATAGGTATGAATAAATGTGCCAAATTTCAGATGTGAGTGATGTGCCTGGGGACTGTACTTCCCTCCCACAGGTGAAGATATTAAAAAATGTAGAAGCCATCAGTTTTCTAGATATTTTAAAGCAGGAGGAGGATGAAATGTCAGGACCCTGAAGCAGTGCAAACAGGGCTGCCAACCTATCTCTAGACCATCCCACCCTGTAATCAAATTGTGCTTTTCTGATTGATCCACTCAGCCATGCCCAAGCAACTGTCTGCTGAATCAAATTCAATGCTGAGTGTGGTTCAGTCATGTGAAAATAGTGCCCTAAAAGTGATAAAGTTTAAAAATATAATGAAACCAAAGAAGAGTTTAAAAAACAGTCTTTAAGAAAATTGATGGGGGTATTTATTTCTTTTTTTACTTGTTGACCAGAATTTTGTTCTGACATAAGACTACACTTGAGATGCAAAATGCTAGTTTTTCAAAGCAGCAGCAGAGGTGTGTAAATAAAGAAGTAGTTTTGGGACATTGGTCATTAATTTGAGACATAAAGGAAAAAGATGGAGATGGAAATGAGAGAAGTAGGAGAGCTGACTATTTAATTGTTGCAAAAAGGGTGAAGAGAAGATGACAGGGCTTGTGTGGAGCTTCTAGGCATAAGGATTTTTGCGCTGGCATGTTCCCCAAATTGTCCAGATCCCCTTCCCACGCCCTGCTTCCCAAATCTCACCCCATTCAGGCTGTGCTGCTGTGTGCCCATTTATTGTGTTGAACAGAGGTTATGTTTCAGTAATGCTTTATTTATGTCTCTGGCTTGGAAAAGCCTTTGGCTGAAAGTCACAATTTCAATGAAGATTTTTTTTTTTTCCCCAGCTTGCCACTTAAAATATGATCAAGCATTACGGGTGAGCTACACAAAATTTTTTTCAGCGAACATTTGAAATCAGAGCAAAACCTGATTGTTCCATCTTATTAGCCACGTCTTGTTTGATGTAGCATGTTTTTCTAACCCGATATCACTTCCATCTGAAGCTGCACCACAGAGAACACAAAGGTTTCAGTATTGAAGTTGAAGGAGCACTGAAGGGCATCTTACAAATGCTACTTTGTCACCTAGCAGGAGTTCTTGGAAATTTTTCAATGTTTTTCTTTTCTTTTGTGAACGGACATAAAGTGCCTCTTTCAAACCCAGCTAGGGTTTCATTCCTGCTTCTGTGATTCTCTGAGGTGCATTAGTTGAGGCTGGCAAACTTTTAGACTCCAGGGAATACAAAGCAAGATAATCAGTGCAAACTCAGTCCTTGCGGCAACTCTGGGTGGCTGAGTTTCCCGACAGGGGCTGGGGTGGGGGGAGGAAAACTCCTGCCCTAAAGATGTGGAGGAGTGACAAAATTAAAGCAAGAAGAAATCCCTCATTTATAAAAATCGGAATAAAGACAGAAAAGGATCCAGGGCCATTCAGAGACTGGTAGGAGCTGAGAAAGACACTTATGCAGGTTTGCCTCCCAGATTTTTGCTTCACTCGAAACTTTTATTTATGTGCCTTTTCCTGTGCCACTTTTACCAGTGTTTCTCGACAACACATTAACTTCCCTCCCGGTACAATAATCGACTCCAATCTGCTATTATCACGGAAATAGAAGAGGTAAAGTGCCTGTAATAGGATCCAAATCAAATCACTTTCACTTCAGCCGGCTTTTGCTGTGAAGCCGAAGATTCCCCAGGGAGATTCAATCCAGAGAAACACCTGCAGACACAGGCTGAGGCCCGGAGATGATATAGAACACGACAGGCCGAGCTCTGCACTAGCATTTCCTTCCTTACGAGCCGGTCACATTGGCAGTAATAACCAGAGGCAGGACCTGATAAAGTTGTGACTCATTGGCAAAGCCAGGATCTGACTTTCAGCTGATTTGACCCATCCTGAAGCAACACATCACTTGACAATTTACTGTAGGAACAGCTTTAGTTATTTTTTTTTTTCTTCCCTGTCCCCCTGAAGCACTTGCCTTAGTCTTAAATGGTTTTGCATGAATCCCTGGTTGTGTTTAAGCACAGTCCTGCCTGAAGAGAAGAAATATATCATCCTCTCCCAGCGGCTAGGAAAGGCCAGACTAAATTGAATTTAATAAGCTTCAGGTTTAGGGGAAAATAAACCCAGAATCTTTCCTGTGGCATAGGGAACAACTTCAACAAGGGTTGGAGATGGAAATACACATTTGCAGCCATGCACTGTAGCTTAGAGTCTTGATGCCTTATTCCCTGTGAATATTAGTTTATTAATTCAAGTGCTTTCCCCCTGCATTTATGTTTTTGTGTAAGTAATTTTTAGGGGTGTTAAGAGACTCTATGCCAGTTACAGGTTATTATTTAATTTTGTGTTTATCTCAGGAAAACACTAATATCATCTTAGCTGGATGAAAGCAAATACAAGTCCTCTCCATAACTGTCACCTAAGATTTGACAGGTTTGGCCTTATGGGAGAAATAACAATAGTGGTAAAAACAGCAAGAAAAACAAAGAGAAGCAATTATTATTATTATTCCTGAATTATTATAATTATTCCCGAATTTAAAAAACTGTGAAGAAATTTTAGGGGAATGGAGTTCAGCTGCCATTTTTTTTTCCACTTTGAAATATCTGCTAGTGACCCAAGCTGCTGCTGCAAATGTTATTTAGTAGCTGACAGTACAGAAAGTTCCTCATGTAGTGGCTTTGGTGAGCACACACTGAGCCAATACCTGCATAAAACTCAGCCTTAGCTCCCACCCCAGTATAATAAAAAGGACAAGAACATTTTATAGAATTCGGTTTAAATAGATTGGTATAAAATAAAAAACAATAGACTAAGGGAAAAAATGGTGATGATTGTCAATATTTTTGCAACTGGTTTCTTCTGGCAAGTGTTGTATGGTTTTTGATTGTGTCCTCTTCTCTGTGGTGTTTGAGCACTGTTAGTGTATTAGGGAAAGAGAGTGAGAGATATCGTGTAGAGTTTACTCTTAGACTTCTTTTTTCTCATGAGGAGAATTGATTTTTCACTAAAAGTACAGTTGATAAGGTTTAGTTAAAGTATTTGCTGTAAAGCCAGGATTTTTCATGGAGTGGCAAATGAAAATAACCATTTTACTCCTCTCTCACTTTAGGCTTTTATTATAGCATGAAAACTATTGTCTTTGTTGTTGTTTTAGAAAAACCTTCAGAAAAAAAGGAGCGCTGTTTGGAAATGTGTTTTGACTCCACATTACAGTCACATTAATGTGATGTATAAAAAACCCATATGTTAAACACTAACATGGGATCAAAACTCCTGCTGTGAGAGATACAGAAGTCACATTATCTTGTCAGCTCAAATGCACATTCTTAATTGCTAAATATGAGCCAGAATCCCATGTCCAAACATTTTCTCACTGGAAACCAAACCTTAATTTTACAGTTCAATTGCAGCTGCAACTCTAAGGGAGTTTGGGAAGCTCTAATGGAAAGGAGCAAAGTATTTAAATTACGGGGCATCAGAATTTGAGATGATAGTTTGCAAATTCAAAACTGAAAATATGGTGCTGATGAACAGTGAGAACATGGCAAACAGCATTGTCCAGCCTCTCTAGATTTGGGAGCAGGTAGGGCATTTAAAAGCAAAATAAAAGAAAGACTGAGAGGGCTACCTAAGTATCTGTTTGTGGATGGAGTATTAAATAGTGAAAGATTTCTATTCTGAATAAATGGGGTTTTTTAGTCCTCTGTGCAAATCAAAGGTTTATATGCAGGAGAGCAGAGGCAAGGAGAAGAAGGGGAAGAAGGGAGGAATTAGGTCACTCTGTCAAAACATCTTTAGCTTTCCCTCATTAAAAAAAAAGTTATATTCATTACAAAAATATTTTTCTTTTAATATAAAGCTGTATGAATTTTATGATCTGAAATTAAATACTTTCTGTAATTTTCAGGGCTGCTTTATATAGCTAAAAAAAAGGCAATAATTCAACTTTAGACTGAAAGCATCTACCTAATTGAGTGGGATTTTGTGAGCGTTTCGGTCAATCCAAAACGTGCTTTATTTGGCATAAAAAAAAAAAATATCCTGACTTCATCAGCTTCTTATGGTCACTGTTTTGAGAGAGAACCTTTGGTTTGCAACTCGTTTGTGTGGGTTGCAGTGTGATATTTCCCAGATCTGGGAGCAGGGAGCAGGGACAGAGCCGTGCTGCTGGGTGCTCCCAGGGATGCTCCGGAGCTGCTCTGTCTGTGGGAGCTCTCAGACACATCTCTCTCCCTCCCTCCCTCCAAAGTCTCGCTTTGCTGACCAGGAAAAAAACAATGGGCTGGGAAAACAACAAGAGGTATTTTTAGTAGCCGCCATCTGTTTTTTAAAAAGCAGCCAGAGCAATGATAGTATTACTTTTGGTCTTTTTTTAGGGGCTTAGAGGCTAAAGCCTGGAGGATTTGAAGGTGTGATCTCTGACACTGCCTTCAAGAAATGCAGAGGCTTCTTTCTCATGTGTTTCCAGGTGTAGCTGTGTCTCAGGTGTTAGTTCATCAGCTTCATTTATAGGAAGCTTCAGGGCTGAGTGTGAGGAGAATGAAAATGCCTCTTGCAGCTTGACGAAAAGTTCCTCTGCCTTTTTCTCGGACCTTACACTCAATACGGCACCGAGCAATTTGCTTAAACATTGAGGGGAGAAAATGATTTTTCTACACTTATATGCCCAGGCAGTAGATTTCACAGAACCCTAATTCACCTGATACTGAGTAAGAAAACTGAATTTCCTTTTGCTGTACCTCTCACCTTAAATAAGATTTTTGAATTTCTTGTTGGAACTTCTTTTTGGACAAACAGCCAACTTTTCCTTACAGTGCATTACCCAACACAGCATTTATATTATTAGAAAATTAAACCGGTGACTGAGAGATTTTGACTAATTAGGTTTCTTGGATAATAAGAGCTTTTTAATAAGGTACATATCACTTACAATATTGCTAATGAAATGTGAAAGCGATTCAGTACTCTGTAAGATAATGGCTAACTTGTTTTAATTGTTAACATTTTTTCTTGCCTGCAATGACACAGTCATTATTTCGCAGTCACCGCTTATCGTGAAATCCAAGAGGATTAATGGTTTCACTTATACTGGCGAAAATGTTTAAGCTGTCCCGATTATCAGTGCAGTTGGAAAGAATAATGGTTATTTGTCATTGCGTTTAGCCCCAGAATGAATTGTCCTCCAGCCAAGAGAATCATTAACCCTTTGAGTGACAGTAATAGAGTTTTACAATTAAAAATAAGGAAGCAAAGATTTATGGCTGGATTTTTTTTTTTTCCTTCTGTAGGTAGTTTATAAGCTTATGAGTCCCACGAAAACTAAATATATTTCTCCTGGAAAATAAACCACACAATATATCTTATTCTCCAGAATAGTACTTCTGCTAGTTGGAATTAGATTACACTGAAACATTCTTTTGGTGAAGGAACAAATCTCCCAACTAGCTAAAAAAAGTAAAAAGACTGAACATACATTCTGGAGGGGGAAAAAAAGAAGATTCACATTGCTTTTTTTCTTACTAGACTGCTATATATATTTAAGCACTGCATTTCAAGGAGAATTTTGTCTGTAAGTCCCTGTAATTCTAAACAATTTACTACATATAAGCAACTTAAAAACCACAAGATTTCTTCACAAAGTAATTAATATTGTAAATTTGGTTCATCTGGGAAGAGTTTAAAATTGCATTGTGAGCGAATGAGTATTCTTTAAATTCTGTACATGGCACTGCACTAGCTGCCAAAACTATAAAAGGCATCATAAAACAAACAATTGAGTGTTTAAAGTTTTGGGTATAAAAGGATAATATAAAAAAGAAAAGAGAGAGAAATAAAACCATTACTTGGGAAGTTATTTTAAATCAGGGGGAAATGCATCCCCAGTGTGGCTGTTGGTGAGCTGGTTTGGAACACTGTGGTTCCTTCCTTGTGGGTTTATGTTGGTTTATGTTGGGGTAACTTCCAGGGGATGGTTGTGTGGGGTTTGGTTCAACCCTGAAGCAGCATTTTGGAGTTGCTTCTGCACTGGAGCAGTGGTGATTTCCAGCAGCACAGAATCCAGCTCATGGCATGGATATGAGGATAAGGAATGCCTGTGAAATATTTTTTTCTTCATGAATTGGTGGGGATGGAAGGGCGATTGGTATTTAACTGGAGATGTTCAGCTCCTTATAAGATTAGGTCCTGTTGGAATTTTTTCACCTAAGAAATACATTAAAGTGAGTCTCACATGATAAAAACACATTAAAAAAAGCACAGAGCATTTCTGCTCCTCAGCAGCTCATTCTTGTCCAAGTGTTTGAGAACGCAGCCGCCAAGGACAAGGAAATTTACTTGTGGAAGACACAGGTTCATTAGTTTACCTTCCTTCCAAGAAAGATAAAACACAAAGAGAATAACACTGTGTAGCTCAGGGGCTGATCCCCAGCCTGTGGGAGGTGATGGAAAGGGCTCTGCCCAGGCTCACATCAGTTGGTGTGCCAGACCCAGCACCTGGGTGAGACATAAAATGTCATTTCTTTTTCTGGGGTGGAACCTTCTCGCAGGTTTCTCTGGACTGCTTTTCTAAGGAGGAAAGGACAGCTACTCCCTTCAGCTGTAATAATAAATATAAATGGACTGGATTATGAAAAGAAAGCTTGCTCATCATTAGAGAGACTACATTAATGAAGTCTGTCTGGGGAAGAGCACCTCCACATAAGTAGCCAAGGTGTGAATGGAAATTATATTATTCCACAATTATTTTTTAAAAAAAATATGTTACTTCAGGTGCTTCTTCAGTCTGTGTCATGAAGATCAGTGCATATGAGCTCAGAGCATGATCGTTATCATTATTATGTGTGATCTGTGCACAAAAAAGCATTTTCTATGAGATGGTAAACAACAGTTTTCCAGGGCTGAAGCCCCCTGAGGTCTGCTGGAACTGCACACAGTCCCAGCAGTTTTAGATGGGAGAGCTCACAAGAAACAGCTGCCACCAGGAGAAAAGACATGGCAAACACATGCAGAAAAAAGATAAAAAGGCAAAAAAAACCCGACAAAAAACCCCCACCACCATCCACTCCACGAAACCCCACGTGCACTAACCCACGCATGCATGAATTCCCAGTGCTCCATATTGCAACATTTATAGATGCAGGAATGTAGGGCTGCAGAAGTGGATGGTGGAATTTAGCTCTGGTTTGGAATTTATGATTGACGCTTTTGAGGAGCCACTGTTAACCATGGCTTTAATGAAAATTGGTTTTTTTCTCTTGGTTTTTCTTTTGCAGCAGCCCCTGAGTGTATGGTATATGTAACTCCCTCCCCCAGCCCAAAAATGTTGATAATGGTGGCTATTTTGGGGAAGACAGTTACTGATGAAAAGAACTGAATGGATTTTCCCTCCTCACTGGATGGGGGTTCAAATGCTTTTCAGAAAGCCTGAAGCAAAAATCCTGCTGCACCTCTGTGGCTGGTCAGCTGTGTTTGTTGTCCTTTGGCTCCAGCTGGAATTAGCTTGGAATGTCAACTCCATCCCTGCCTTTTGCATTTTAATTACAAATGAAGCAGCCTACAAAAAAAAAAAAAAGTGTGGTGTACAACTTGTAAATGGACCCTTTCTTAAATGTTAGCTGGAGCTCAGAGGCTTAAGATGCAAGAGGTGGGAAGGAGCTGACATCCAGCGGTGAAATTGTCAGAGGAAAAAAAATCAGGCATTCAAAATTGGGAAGAATTCTTAATTAATTTTAATATAATCTCCCCACTGGATCTGCAGGAGTACAGTTAGAAAGAAGCAGACATATTTAATGGTAATATTTTATTCCTAGTAGAGGGAGCTGGCGTCTCTGATCCTTCTGTCCATGTGAACAAATGCTTGACAGGAAAAACAGAGTTCTTGGGCCTGTTCTTGGCTCCTGAGCACTGATTATTTCTGTAATTAGAATTATTTTTAAGGGACTGTGCTCAAATGCTCTCCTGTACCCACAGGAGTTCTTCTGTTGCAGGAAGGCTTTGGGAAGGGAAGCTCCTCCTGTCTGAGACTTGTAGTTTTAGCCATTCCTGTCAAATATTAAAAGTCTTGTGGTTTCTTTTGTTTTATTTTAAATTTTTTTAGCACAAATACTGTTTAAACATTGCACACAAAGAAGGCATAGAAGCCTTGAAAGTAACTGGCTGGGGTCAGCCATGCTCTCTGTGAGCTGGGTAAAACACAGGAAGAAAACAAAGTACAGAAGAGCAAAGTATTGATTTGATTTAATTTTGTTGCATAGAAATATTTTGAACCATAACTGTGGAAGGACCTTCTCTGTACTACAGAAAAGTTGTTATATATAGAAATAGTTTGTGGCATTTTTGAAATAACTATTTCCCCGTTGTTTAACTATCATGTGGTAGGGAGGTAGTTCTAAATCAGGGGTTATGTATTATATATACATTATATATCCTGAAGGGATGGCTTTGCTATTTTGCCTCCTATATTCTCCCTTTGTTAGAAGAAACAAGAGCAGGACAATCCAACAAAACAAAATACCAGAGAATGGAGAGTGAAATGTCTGAGATTGGAGGAGCAGCAAGTCGTACCAAATTCTGTGTGTTTGGGGTTTGTTTTGTTTCTTTTTCTTTTCTTTTTTTTTTGTTGGCTTCTTTATTTCTTTAAAATTTTAGCCTCTCTTACTGTGCCAGCTGGAAACCAATATTCTGATTTTATTCCCAGTATTTAATAGCTTTGATTTCATAGTCTTTCTTCCCCTCTTCCAAAAGGCTAAAATTTTAATTGACACATTCCTGGAAATGTATTAGGTCAATTTAGAGTAAAGCATGTCGTTTATGCAGTGTGTGGAGCCTTGGTTTTCGTGTAAAATACTGCTCTTAATTGATTATCATATACATGAATTTTCTGCATCATTTACACTTACAAATGTGCATTGCACAAAAAGCTAATAAATCTCAGAGGTTTGAATATTAACAACATTTTATCCCCCTTGTGTTATTAGCAGAGAAATCAGCACTAGGGGCTGGCAAACTGTTGCTCCCATGAGTGGCCTTTCCCAGCACAAGGAGCCCTTTGTCACGTAAATGGTTTGGTTGGGGAAAATGACAATATCTGACCAGTGTCAGCAGCAGAAGTGGGAAGAAGCAGAGCTGCTCGTGTGTGTGCAGGCGTGGAGGTCCAGGTCAGTGTCCTGCTCTTTAGTTTGCTTCCAAGGAGTGAGAGAAAAATCCCTCTCTATGAAGCGGAAGGGAGGAATTGCCCAAACCATCCAAATATTCCCACTGCGGGATAAGGCTGCAGTGCACAAGCAGAAGAGCAGGAGATTGTCCAAAAGGCACAGTGCTGCCCCAAAAATTGTTACTGTATGCTCAAGGGAAGGATAGTTGTGTTCCCATCCCTGAATCAGCTCAAGGCTGTGCTGCTGGGTGATTTGAGGATGTGGAAGGCCGTGGAGTCGTATCATCACTGCTTCCCAGATTTTAGCTGGAGCAGGAGGTTTTGTGGCTCTCTGAGACTCTTGCTGATTTGGGTTGGAGGGGACCTTAAAGATCATCTCATTCCAACCCCCAAAGGAAGGAAGAATGTCATCTTAAGGGAAATGACAGATCAGAATGTGATGTAACGGTGATCTCCTGTGGACTTTGTTATGGTCTAGCTGGGAATACCAAGAATATCTTTGCATATCAGATCCTTGTTGGTCATATTCCAGCCCTGATCAGATCCTGCACATGCTGGTGATGCTGTTCCTGAAGGATTTGGTCACAGAGTCTCAGTGTCTGAAAGTGTGGGGCTTTGTTTTACTACTTGATATTGCTGTAATCAGTGGCTGAGCACAATTCTGTGGTGCCCTGCTCCATGAATAGCTGCATTTTATCACTGGAAATAATGATTTCCTTTTGCATATACCTGCTTTTATTCTTTTTTTTTTTTTCTTTAAATTGGGCAGTGTAATTTACTACAATTTTTCCACTGAACTGAATTGCTGAAAAATAGTTGCCCTTAAAAACATGTAAAACAAAGGGAAGCAAGCCTTCTCTCTTAGTTTTTCACTTAGAGGCGCACAAAGAAATGGGGGCATTGCTTCGCCTGCGTGTCTGACCATCAGTCAGAAAACTCTAAGTAACCCTAATGGAAGCTGAGGATTAGACATGTTTATGGAGGGAGTAGAATTATGCCCCTTAGAAGGGATGCTAGCTCGGGATCACTGCGGTATGAATCACTGGGACTGTGGCCAAAGGTGGGAAAGAACACGGCTGACATTCGCAACCCTCCCAGCTATCAGTAAGTACAGCCAAAATAATTACCCCAAGGCATCTGGATAACCCAGCCTAATTAGCGGTGCCTGAAAACGAGTGGGTTGCATGTTTATACCTGAAGAAATCAAATTACCCTCATACATTTCACCAGGGGCTCTTCCAATTCATTGCTCTGTTGATGAAAGAGGCAGCTATTTACCATAAAGTCACAACCCCACAGCCTGTGGCTATTCGCCACGTTGAAGAGTGTTACTGCCCTGCAGGGAAATTATTCCTTTTACTGGAGTTGAAGGCAATATTCTTTGCACTGATGAGCTCTAATACTTTTATGGTAGGTGGCATGGACTGTGGAATATACACAAACATAGTAATATGCACTTAATTAGATTACTTGTTAATATCGTTCATTCATTTAATTTGGTCAAAACTGCTGTAGCCAAATGTTCACCCTGAGCTGCAGATCTCCGTTCCCAGATCTGAGAGCAAGATTTAGAGAGAGTTTTAACATCCTTGTGGATAATAATATCCATAATTAAAACGTTTGAGGCTAACCCGTTTGGAAGGGAATGTAAAGCCTTGCATTTTAGCCAACTGAGTAAATAGTAAAATCAAATCTTTGAGGTTGTAAGGTTACCCCAAACCATCATAATTTCTTGCATCTCCTATGGAAATATCTCAACCTGATGATTTGAAGAGATCACATAACATCAGCAACTATGAACCAGATCAAGTCTGGCCAATTCTTAGTTCATTAGTACAGCCCAGCTTCCCTCTGTTGCAATCAAATGCGAAAACTCAGAGCAGCACTACTGCACAATCCAAATATCAGTGTTAGGAAGCTGCCATTTAGAAACAATGACTAAAAAAGACACAGATCTAAATTGTACATGAAACAGGGTTTAGGTAGAACATTCATATATTTAAGAATGGCTTTATTTGTTCCTTAATTGTTATTATAAGAACTGTCACGTACTTGTGTGGGTAACAAATGTAGTGATTATCACAGTTAAAATGCTTTGAGTGGATTTTGAGTCCAGTTAAGGGAAGACACAGTGATTTACAAATCTACTTCTGTCAATATTATAGAGTTTACTCTGAAGAAACATGGCACATCTTGCCACCCCATCATGGAACTCAGTCCTGAGGGATATATAGTTGGCAAACTGTCTTGTACAGACAGATCCATCCTTGGGCACTCTGCACCAGAGTTTAGAACCAGAAATTCCCAGGGTCAGAGAAAGTTCTGAAGGGAGAGACACAAAACCTCACGCCTTGTTCTGAATTGACTTTAAATGCAGATTTGTTCTGCTTACTTTTGTTGTGTGAGTGAAGTATAAAGGAGATGGGGCTCATAAAATGGTGCCTGGGAATATTAAAGCAGTTCTTCACCTCCAGAAGGCAAGGTTTGGATTGGAGTTTAGTGGCCCCAGGCTAGTCACTAGTGGGCAGTTGCCCACACTGCTAAGCATAACACACAATTTAGCAGAAATCAGAACAATTGACAGTTTCTTCTCAAGAGATGCTGTAGACTCATTACTGGAATTGAAAGGGTGTTGGAGGTCAGAGCTGAAGTGCATTGGCAGATCTGTGTGGAGGAAGTTTGCGGCACTCTGTGTGGTAGGACAGATGGTGCTGTTGCTGTCTAACTTTCATGAGCACTAAAATTCACCAAATATCCCTCTTGCCCCAAAACAAACAAACACGCGCACTCACAGACATGCACAAGTAGTCCCACACAGTTGAGAGCAGTCAGTGTCCCTGGCATCCTTACCAACTTTCCTACTCATTTAACACCAGCACAGATTAGAGGACACGGGAACGCAACACTCCGGGCTATTTGCTGAGTGTAGCTCATAATGATTGACACTCCTGCCTGCGTCCCCACTTTGAACTACATGTTGTATATTATTATTTTTTGTTATTGTCCTTTAAAATGCTCTGAGATATAACATATGGCAAGTGCCAATGCACCACGGTGCAATGTAATTTAGTCAAATATCAGAAGCGTAGACAGTGCAAATGGAAAGCAGGAGAAATATCTGATCCAAGTGCCTACTGGTGTAATTGACTCAGTCGAGCCAGCCTGTGTCATTAGTCCTATAAAGAGTTGCATTTACAACAATAAAACTGAAAAGCATGGAAATTAAAAGCTGTTAGAATTTCCTCTTGTGTGTATTTATCTGCACGAGTGCTGTATACTCCCTGCACAATTTTGTAATCTGTTTGGTAAAGTGGCATTACAGTAACCTGTGTCAGCCCTGCACTGTATATCAAACAATATCACACTCCAAAGGAGGATTAATCAAAGTAACGGATGCGCTGGTTTAGTGCTCCATGTCTGCTGTCAATTACACACGCAGTAAGCGCACAAATTTAAGCTGCTGAACAGAATAAAATCAAGGGTCTCTTTTGCTTCCTACCCTTGTGTGCTAAACCACCCCCAGCTGACCGACCTGTGAATTTTGCCAAGGATTTCTGGGCAGGTGAAGCGAGTCCAGCGCCAGGCGACGCGCGGGGACTGTTTGTGTTTGGCTGTGTTGGAGCTGAGTGGCAAAGGCAGTTGACGGACAAGTGCACCCCAACAAGGTTTCACTTATTAAAGAAGCCTTGTCAAACAAGCTGAAAGCCCTGCATATAAGTGACCTTTCTGTTCACCTCCCATTACAATGAAGATTTGAGCATTCCTTGCGAGCCTTCCAGTGTCGACATTAAAGAATCAGAGTGTCTTTCCATCTCTGCTGATGTGCCACTAGACCACTTAACAGAAAATTGAGAGAGTATATTACAGGGTGAAAGAGCAGAGTTCAGAGGTCACTATCATTCTCATTAAGAGATGTTTCTATGCAGTGCCCATAGGTGGATGAATCAATACTTTCTGTCTGAAAATGATCACGCTTGGTAAAGAGTGCTTTAATTGGGCTGTTACTGTTTATGGAGAGTGAGTATTTATGGGGTTTCATGACAATAAACAGCAGAGTGGATGATGGCTTCCATGTTCCTTTGTGGGATGTGATGTGACAAGTGGGATGACAGAAGATTTTGACATTTCAGACCTCCCTTGAGTGAGGGGAGCGCAAACTCGTAGCAATTGGCCAGGAGCTCCCAAGGTCCCAAATTGTTTGATGCACACATTGTTTGAATAGAGAGGCCTTTATTTCAGATATCTTTTTAAATGTTACACATTCAAGTAACTAAACATGAAGGGTCTGATAGACAACCCTTTTTTCCCTCTTTTCTTTCTCCCCCACTTTTAGTGGCACTGGGTGGGTCTGTTTAATGCACAGCATTTTCACTGTCAGAACAGAGGCAGAGAGAAACAAAGGTTACAGGGAAAAGGAGAGCCTGAGATCTCTGGATCTCACAGAGAAACAATCAAACAAAAACAGGAGAACTGCAAAACAAAAGCTTTCCTGGCTGTGGAGGACAGGAACACTAAACTCAAGCAGAATCAGTCTTCAAACAAAAATCCTGAAAATGCTGCCCAGCATCATCATCTGGTGCAACCCAAAGGAAAGAGTGAGGCCATGCACATGCAAAACTGGGGGCACGTGGCAGGCTGGGATCTTCAGCCACCCTCATTCCTTCAGACAGAAGAGTGTTACACTAACCTTCAATAAATCTCCCTGATGCAGATGTAGTGTACACATCCTGACAAGTTATTTATTTTGAACATGTTTTAGTTGAGATTCTTGGGTCTGACAGTCCCACTGCATTGTATCTCTACTTTCCCAGTTTGAAATGTGTATGTTTTCCAACTTTTTTTTTTGAATGAAGTCCAGGCATTTGGGGTAAGATGTGTGTGGAGAAAATAATAGAAAGTTTCAGAGAATCTAGACATGAATCAAACCAGCTGTCAGGATTTTAACTGAGACATGCAGTAGTGATTGTAATGCCTTAAAATCAGCACGGTGTATTTCCAGAATTCCCCCATACTTTGAAAAGTATTCAGATGGAAGTGTGTTGTCCCCAGTACTGGCTCCAGTCTGGCAAGGTAGGAAAGGGAGTTGGACCCTGAGGATGTGACCACACACTGGTCTGTGCTGTGCTGGGCAGTTTGCAGAGCTGAGGATGTGATGTTTAAGATACACACACACATTGAAATGCATAATTTCTGATTATTGTTTTGCTGGTTATTTGGTGTGGTGAGCTTTTTATCGAGGTGACGTTTGGCCTTTTGGCTTCTGGCTGATGTAGCAAACAGCTGCTAAAGGAAATTCCATTTAAACTAGGAAAATCTTTCCGAGCAATACTAGAATATGTGCCCAAAGAAGCTGTGGGGCCGCCAGCACTGGAGAAAATCAAAACTCAGCTGGACACAACCTTGGGCAACCTGCTGTGCTTGAGTTGGATAGGGAAGCACCAGAGGTTCCTTTCCCCAGCTTCAGCTATTTTGGCATTCTGTGATTCCATTATATTACACATTTTTGCAGGTGAATGGATAAAGGACCATAGGAAAGGAAATTGAAAGACTTCTGTGGTCCCTGTTGTCACTGAAATATTGACATTTAATGGAATTTCTGTTGCAAGGAGCATCTGTGTTATATTATATATAATATTCTATATTTATATTATATATGTATTGTGTGTGTTTTGCTGGTGGGAAACTCAGACACAGACATTACCCTTCAGAGCCCCAGAAGCATTTAGGTGACCAACTTTTCCTAGTTTCAGAAGGAGTTAAGCACTGCTATGTCTTCATGGGTTTGTGTTCTGGTAATTTACTGTAACATGGGGTATTTTGGCCAGGGCTCTGTGGCCTGCACCATCTTCTCTTGCGTCACTACTGAACAGCCTAGACAGGATTGCTACTGCTCAATCTTTTCTCTTTTTGTCTCTTAACTTCTTTTCATTATATTTTAAATGTATGTCATGCATGATTTTTAATATGTTATGTCTTTTCAAAAGCCCAAGACTTCTGCAGGGTAGTAGCTGCAGTAGAGGTTGTCTACTAAACACATCCAGCCTTAGATGGTTTTCTTTAGCAAACAGAAATGCTAAATTTTCCAAGTCCAAAGACTGACAATTCTGTGTTTTCAACAGAAGCGAATTATAGACTTTTGCTTAAAAAAAGTCCATTATGAATTTAATTATATTTTCAGGGGTTGTTTGTATAGGATTGCAAATTACATATAAATGAAGGCAAAGCCTTTCTGAAAGCATGTGTTGTTAAGAGAAAAATAACAACAACAACAAAAACCCCAGGCTCCAGTTTTGATGGGAAAATATTACTTCTGGTTATTGTTTCATCAGTAATCCATAATACCTCCAAGGGAACTGCTACAGTCTGTCATCTCATGGACAGCTTAAAAAAAATGGCATGCTATAGAACTGGTATGCCCTGAGGAAACTTTTGAATAGCTGATACCCTATTTGTGCAATAGATATTTTCCTTGATAACTGGAAATTAAGCTTGCCTGGAAGAAATGTAAATATCATCTCTAATTTGCGCTCTGAATTACCATTAAAAATTATGTGTGCACATAATGATATCAAACATTTCAGAGCTTAGAAACCACGATAACACTTGGCACTCTCAGCATCTTCAAAGCACTTCACAAATATTACCAGTACATCCTTCTTCCACCCCATATTGTTATCCCCACTTTACAGATGAGGCAAAGGGGTCAGCGAGGTTCCTTAGTGCCTTGGGATCAGGCTGACTATAAGTAACACTGCTGGGATAGGGACTCGAATTTGCCTGTGATTAAGCCACTCTAGGTAGACTGCTGGTGGTGCTAATTTACTTACAAGTTGGCAAAAATAATATATGCAGTGACTGAAGTGCACATGATACCACGACATAGCTGTTGTGCCTCCTAACCTAGTTAAGATATAGCTGCAGGACAAAGATTTTGTTTACATCAAAAGAATGACTGGAAATAAGTGGACTTTTCCTACATAGGTGCCAGTAAAGAGCTTGAATTAGAACCAGACTGATACATGATTTAAATGTAAACAGGCTAAATCAGAGCAAGCTCATTCACATGAGACCCTGTTCCTAATATGTAGAATTATTGCAATTGCAATTGGAGGGGGAAGAGCATTGTAAAGATATTTTTAAATCATAAAAATTGTAGATACTCAGCCAAAATTGACCTTGACCATAGTTAATGCCATGCCAAAAGCAATGCAAGCTGCTAAATCCTTTACTGCCTTGGGTTTAGGTTCTCACTGGGTGAATTCCCAGAGGTTGCATTAAATATTTGATCACAAATTTGCAGTCTGGAGGGGATTTTATGATGGGTGATGTTCCTGCATTTGGGGTCTGGTTCTGGCCTATGGAAGCCAATAAGGAGTTTTCTGGTCTTGTGGTGACAAACCAGATTTGGCAGAGAGTTTCCAGCAGAATTCCCTGTTGCCTGATCTCAGCATGCAAGTCAGCACTACAAGCTCTTGCAAATCTTCCATGAAATTCATTCTCAAGAGAAGTTCCTTTCCATGTGTCTACAAGTCAGGAAAGCTAAAAATGTAGTTTTTGCACCATGTCCCATTTTCTTGAACTCTCCACTAGATCCCTCTCCTTCCTGGCCTGCTGCTGAACGGGTTTTACTGGTGTTAATGGCATGTCTCTTGCTCAGACACAAACCTTAGCCAGGGCACAAGCTGAACCTGTCTTCAAACCAGACAGAAGGATCTCAGGTAACCTCCAAGATGTAGTGAAGTGTCTTTTCTCATTTGTTGGATCCAGATGTGACCAGCTGACACTGCTTGCTGCTGGGGGAGCAGCGAGATGCAGGACTCCTGAAGGGTCCTGCCTTCCTTTGTGTCCTAAAGATGTCTGTGGCTGAGCTGTGACTCCATAAACTCCATGAAGTTTGTTTTTGCATTGCTATGGAAGGGCCCCAGTGCTTCCTGCAGGTTGTCACTGCTGTTTTATAGCCATAGACAGCCTTTGATGGAAATTCCCCCTCCTGCCACCTCTCAGCACCACGGGGTTGTTTGGGCTGCATTACAGGACTGTGTTCCGAGCAAAGCTTGTGCAGGCTGTGGTCAAACATATGGTACAGATTCTGTGCAGATTCTAAATCTTGGGATCATAAACTGGTAGAAGGGAGCCATAATTCCCTCCCCTTCCTAAATCATAAGATAAAAGGCAGCTTTGGCTTGGCGGACATGTCTGGATGTTTTAGGAACGACATTCCTGACGGGGGATGTTTGACATCTTAGCAGATAGAATTAGCAGCATTAAGAGACCCTAACACCAGCATAAAATGTGAGAAGTAATAAAGCCATCCTAAAAGATCTCATGTGAGGAACTTAATGCACGAGCCTAACACTTGGCTGTGAGCTGCTCAGATGCAGTCGGAGGGGATTGATGGACTCTCAGGATTCATCCTGGCTTATCGTTCTTCCTGAGGAGATAGCCATAATGTCACTTCCGCAGTTCAAAATGTATTGTAATTACTGTTAGAAATCCCAGATGTCCCCTCCAGATAACCCGACTTCCAAAGATTTGGCAGAAAAGCTGCAGCTGCAGAGAAGTGACACTCATGGTAACTTTCAAAGTTTTAGTGACACTACAAGAGAAAAATAATTTATTTCTTCTTTGAGCCTTTCATATTCCATAATTTTGAGCCTCATATCAGACAAATATTTTTCCAAGATTGTCAGAGACATAATAGCATGGCTTTAGAATTCTGTGTTTTCATGGCAAAATTTGCAGTGATTATGAAGGGGCGAGGATTTTCTCTCTGTTAAATGGAAAAACAATGTTGATAATTATGTAAAGTGCAGAAACATCCTATTTACAGTAGACAAACAGTACAGTGATTGAATTTGAAAGGAAAAAAAAAAAAAATACCAGCCAAGGATGCGAGCTTGGATTTGGTAGTTGCAATTCACTAATCACAAAATAATTCAGTAGCGCTGAACAAAAAAGGCGTTTTTATCGCCATCTCCTCTCAGTTCACAGGCGGCATTGTCTGTCCCACCGTTTCATGTCAGAGAAGAAGGAATTTTACCAAATGTTTGATTTATTAGAAAGTGAATGATTCTTTGCAGCCATGTGGGGCTAGCCCATGTTTCAATAAGACAAATTGCATTGTAGCATTCCACTGGCAGCCAATGATAACTCATGATCCAGACAGAGTCGGTTATACCAGAATGGATGAAAAGCAGGAGCAAAAGGACACAGAGTAGAAGAAAAGAAAATGCTTCAAGAGCTGTTATTTAAAAGAACACAACAAAACAACAACAAAACCTAAACAATGTTTTAGCTACTATTTAAAAATCTTTCAATTAAGATTCTGCGCAGCATTGCAAGCAGAGCATGGCAGAATAAAGAGGATCATGTTATCTCTTTCCCAGTAGTAAATTATCATATTTATACTCAAAAACATGCCACTGTCAACTTCAGTCATTTGTGTAATTGGAAAAAGGTAAATGATGTAGTAAATGAGACCCTACAGTCAGGTTTTGTTCCAAAAAGGGGAAAAAAAAAAAAAAACCAAAAAAGGCAGTGGCAAATGGTGCAGGTTTTAAATGAATTAATGTCAACTGCAAAAAGCAATGTCTAAGACAAACAAAATCTGACTGTTCTTGACCTTTAGTTAATATTGATAGTTTATCACTGGAGAACTCATTGATTTATTTTTTCACTTCATATCTGATTATCACTTCAAAATAGGACTGAATATTTTAAAACAGCTCAGCCACCCGCCTTTCAGTTCCTGCTATTCCAGATTCCATCTAAATGTTTCTTTATTTCCAAATGCTGCTTTTTAAGTAGGCAACCCCTGGGCAGCAACCCCCAAGGTGATGGGTTGTTTCCTGCTCGCAGAGATGTGTGTCATGAAGTGCTGCCTCTGCCCGTTGGCTTTGTTCTTGGGGATCCACGGAGCAGGAAGGGTATTGAAATATACAGGAATCTTGTTCCCAGGGAGCTGACAGCCAGACCTGAGGGACAGTGTGAAGTGCATACCTGGTATGTCTAATTTTAGGCCTGCCAGCCCTGACAGCGGTCCTGGAAAAAAAAAAAAAATCTATACTAATTTCTCAGTGACATACTGCTGTAAACTGCAGCATTTTTCATTCCACTACCAAAATGTTCTTGTGCATTTTTTTCCCCAGTATTATTTAAAGGAACTGTCAAGCCTTCAGCATTTAACAAGTATTTTTAAACCGTGTTTTTCAGTGTAAACCTGCCATGTATTCAAGGTATTGTTGCATGAAAAAGCATAAACTAAAGTATCATATCAGAAAAGAAATCAGCATTAGACATAAAACCAACTCCATTTTATTGCTTAACACTAATATTGTTCCCCATGGGAGAAGCATTGCAGTTTGATGGGTTCTGGGGGCCCTGTGTGGGCTGGTGTAAGTCAGGAATCCCCTATGAATTTTGATGAGGCTCTGCAATTTTACATCAGCTCAGGATTTTCGACCGCAGGTTCAGCGTGTACACTGTGTTGAAATAAAGGTGCAGTCATTTTAAAAATAATTGAGTAGGCTCATAAGAGGTTCCACTTAGAAGGTAAATTATGGTAACAAGTCAAGAGTGTACTCTGTGTAGTTTTCATTTCAAGTGTATGGTCTTCTGTATTCACTTAACTAGACACACAAATCTGAGCAGACAGATGAGATAGAGGCAATCAAAGAGAAAAGCTTTATTTGGAGCTTATGTGAGTATTGAAGTTTTATTTTGTAGTGTTTCCCCATGAGGCAATTTCAGAAAAAGACTGAAGTGATGGATCACAAACAGTTTAATATCTGAATTGCTAGCTGTTGATCAACAGAATTTTGGACTCCTCCCTGTGTAATTCTGAAAATCTTCTCCCCAGTTTGAATATTTAGCAAAAGTGCTGGGGAAGGAATTGCTCTGAAGATTTTGCAGTGTGCTCTCTGTCTCAGTTAGGAGGAGCTGAATGCTGTTTGTGCCTTTCATGCCTGTGGATGTAAAAATAATGCCATACAGTGCTTTGGGTCTTGTTCTTTCTGGACAGCAGTTTTTCCTTCAGGGAATGATGAAGGTCTAGAAAAACATTCTCTTAATATGTGGGAAGTGGCAAAGGAAACATTGCAGGGCATCAGTGTAATGGCCTGTGTTAACAACGTGGAATAATTTAATGCCTATGTTGTGTTACACTTTTATAGCTTTCAAGCACTGCTACACAGTTTTGAGTCCACAACAGCTCCTCTTTTAGTACTCACCTTTGTGTCAATTAATGTTTTCACACACTTCAGGTGACTTTGAGGCCAGTTGTGTCAATGTGTGCATATAAAGGTAACTTTGATCACTTCAACATGAGTTACCTGCAAGTACAAGTATTTGAAGGAGATGGGCCCTTAAACAAAATCAGTAGCCCCAATGTCCTCTAGACATGTCCTTACTAGACCTTTTATACCATCTAGTATTCTTATTTACTTTAGCCCATATAAAATACCTCCTTCTCACAATGAATAAAAGCTATAAACAAATTTATTTTTACTTATATTTTCTTCTGCAGATTGGCTAATGTCCTGATTTTTTTTTATTTTTAAAAGTTCTTCCTAATTTTTTTTTCTAATTTCAGAAGCTGAAAACACATAGCCATTGAATATGGCATATCTGACTGATTTATGCCATAAAATTTGAGCACCAGTGATATGGAAATGAACTGAACTGATAGTGCTGTGTAGTGACACAAACAACAATCAGCTTGTGTTTAGAACCACAGAATTGTTAAGGTTGGAAAAGACCTCTGAGATCATAAATTCCAACTACTGACCCAGCATTGCCTTGTCCACCACTAAACCATGTCCCCAAGTGCCACATCCTGTTGTCCCAATACATACTGATTAATTTCTGGTACTTGGTACAGAGATTATAAAGTGGGTGGAGGAAATGAGCAGGAATTTCTACTGAGAGAACAAACTTCTAAAGGAAGAGTGTAATCAGTAAATTCCTATACTCCCAAAAGAAGTTCAGGGAGCATCATTCTGCTTCAGTTGCAGCTGAGTGCCTGCTAAGGTGATGCATCATCTTACTTTTGATCAGGGGAGTAACTAGAAATGAAGCAGACAGCAGCAGAAAGATGATACAGGAAGCACTGGACTTCTATGTGTGTGTGTATGTGTGTGTGTATATATATATACACATATATAAAATGCACATATGTTGCCTCTCCCTTCCTGAGTCACCTGTTGATAGCACCTTTCTTCTACCATCAAGAGAGAAGATGTGTCAAGGACACATCAGAGTCGATGCTGCAGGCCTGCTGTGCTGCATGTGATGCTTTCCAGTTGGCTCTGGGTGTTTCTTTTTACTCTGGAACATCTGAGCTAATTCCTGTCTCCATGAGGCTGGAAGATGTTTTGCTGAGGGGCACTGGAGAGGTTATTTTGCTCTGCCAATAAGGGTGTCATTTGGTTTGCAGAGATTTGTGAACAAAACCCAAACCAAATCACAACTCTTCGCTTAAATTTGTAACTGGTCACATTTCCAAAGCTGGGGATTTTACAGCATTCAAAAATCTCCAGTACAAAAGACAAGTGGAAAGGTTTGTGTAGCTTGAAGTCAGAGCTATTCAAATGCAGAAAATCTGTGTGAAAACATGTACATTAGTTTACAGCTGTACAAACCAGTCCTTGCTTTGAATGCTCCATAGACTGCAATTTCTCTATTTTTTAGCTTTGAGCCCTGTTGAATCAGAAGCTTCTAACAATGCAGGCGAGTTGGGTGCAATTTCTTTGGAAATATTTCACATTGCTCCGTGTCCGATTCCACTTGTGCTTCACTAAATAAAGAGGAGACTCACAGACATTAGGAGGTAGACAGCTAAAGTGTGGGTTTACACACTGAAAAGTATTCTTGATTACAGCCTGTGTTGCAGGTTTTTGTGCTAGCTGAAGGGGTTATCTCCAATTTCATCTACAGCTGCTGGACACTGCCCCATAGCAGAGCCGACCATGCCTGGAAAGGCTGTGAATACCCTCAGCAACAATTCAGCAGGCATTAAATCATCAGTGGAATAACTTCAGAGGAAAAACTTGTGAAAGTAGGATATGAATGAGCAGCTATTGCCTATATAAATAAATAAACTTCTACCCCTTGCAGTAATGTAACAGACCTAAAAAAAATCCCTTCCCTCTGCAGCTCCCGCGCATTTCTCGGTGTGCGCGTACCTGAGTCATTCACAGAGATCCTTACGTGAGTCCTTTGCTGCACTAAGATCTACTTTCTTGGAAAACGTAGAACAAATACTCAGGCTGTGATCTCATTCCTACCAGTGCCGGAGATAGGAGTCCCAGGGGCTTCACTGCAAATTAGATCCCCTGGAAAGAGACAGAGAGCCCGAACGGATCCGACCTCTCTGCTGTTCCTGGGAGCGAACTCCTATTCTTCCGTGCCCTCCCTGCCTTGCCTCTGACAACTTTTCCAGTAAGATTTTCCCTCCTGCATGTGCTGTCTCTTCCCTTTCCCTCCCACCCCCCAGCAGAAGTTCAGGACAGGTATTGAACAGGCTGCCAGGCTGCTCCTGAGGCAGAGCCTCCGTGAGCTGCCCGGCAGTGGCCGTTCCCATTCCCTGGGTCCTGTAGGTTATTTTCTGAAGAAGTGTGTTTTGGTTTAATTCTGTTTTTCTCAGCCTCTGTTCTCATAACTCCATCCTGTTGCTCTTTTGATCAGTTATACATCAGCTGTAACATAACTCTGTGATTTCATTTTGGTGCCGCTTACTTCATCCAAAAAGGAACTCGCTCTTCAAAGAAAACTTTTATTTCATTGTCTGCCACATATGCAAGTATTCCCTAAGGATCGGGGTTATTTATTATTTCGCTCCCCCTCTTTGCTTTCCCCTGTTCCTCTCCAAAAGACTAACAGACACTAATCTCCTTTCATCAGGTTCCCTCCTTCCTAATTTTTTTTTCTTTTTGCACAAAATGCTCGCCACTACCTTTAACACCTTATTGTGTCTGGAGTGATAATTACTTTCAGTTGCCGCAGCTGGTGCACGGGGAGGCGTGCGGGCCCTGTAAATTGGGAATGGGCAACCTGGGTGGGATTGCAGGAAAACACAGAGTTCTGCAAAATCAGAGAACACAACTATAACAGAGAGAGTTTTGTTTTTCTCATGTTTTTCTATATTTTTTTTTCACTGAACTCATCTTTGGGACGTATTTCTAGCGAGTCACCTCCACAACAATTTGTGGTTCCTTTGTTAGAGGAAAGGACTGGCTGATGCACGTGACAGAAAATAAGAAAAAATGTGAGTTGGTACCTGACAGACTTAGTTAAATCTCACATTTGGAAACAACACACATGGACATATCTGGATAGGGGGACACATGGGTCTGTCAACAGTTTTTAAGATCCTCTGAGGCATTATTAATTCTAATTTTAATGTATACAGTATTCCTCTGAACTCAGTGTCTTGATTCAATCTTTTACTTCTCTCTTGTTTTAAGTGTAGAATTGAGAAGGAAATTTGGGCTTATCATGAAACTGAACACAAAGGCTGGGTTATAACCTTTCAAAAGTAAGATTTCCCAACCTGTATTTCCCCTTTCCTTCTTTAGTTACTATGTAAGTAGTAGGCAGAAATAATAAACAGTATTATTAGTATATTTTTTATATTAGTTTGCCTATTTCAGTCCCTCACAGCGTATTGAGATGTTTTATACTCCTACTAACCATAAGGAAATTGGCACAAACTGTTCACTACATAAAATCAGGTTTTTATGAGTCTAGTTTATACATGTTTTCTTAGATTTCCTAAAGTAAGCGCTACTAAATTATTTAATATACAATCTGAGATGCTTTTAATAAAAAGTTTGCCATAATCAGCCCTGTTCTGGGCGTGCTGGTTTGAGCCCCTATGTTTTGTCTGCTGTCTGCTCTCCCATTCTGTGCTGGAGGCTGGCAGATGTTTCCCATGCCTACCTAACGTTAGGAATAAGGTCCAGGTTTGGGGTCTTTTGCAGTTTTCAGACAGGTGAACAAAAAGGTGAACATAATCTGTGAGTCTCTCTTCAGTTCCCAAGCTCAGTTAGGCTGGACTTAGGGTTGGGGTCAGGAGTGCTCGGTGTCACACGCTGGGGAATGTCCCAGTTTCTGGGGGGGAAACCTGGTGTCATTGTCTGCTTTCAGCTGGAGTGAAGCTGTGCAGTAGGAAAAACAGGGAGGCAGCAGCCAAAATGAGTGTGGGACTTGGCAAATTCCTGGAGATAAAACAAGAGCAAAATATCACGAGCTTTGATGGAATTATTCTTTTTGATTTGCAGGCAGGGCTGCATTCCCAGGTCTCTCTGAGCCAGGGTCTGGGGCTAGGTTAAGGTTATGGTTAGGATTAGGAAGAGTTAAGGCTTTTAAATTTGACAAACTGGGATATTTTGCTACTTCCAGAAAAGTAAATTGAGGGAAAATATCAGTATCTTCAAACTTCTTATTCATTATTTATGGGCACTGTGGGTACCTGGGTGTATTTTGACTTAGAGTTACTATCCCAGCTAAGAGTTGGGTCAAATATATAGGGAATGGTACAGTCAGAATAATGAGGTACCCACATTCCAGAGCATAAACTGAATCCTGTCTTCAAATCATCCCTTTTTTATGGGCCATTTGCACCAGGAGCTGAAAAATTAGTTGTTTTGGTATCATGGCATGCTAAAGTCCTTAGGAGTATTGGGTGAGGCTGTAAGAAATGATCCTAATTCAGGAATTGAGCTGTGACTGCTCCAAGATCATTAATAGAGGCGATTTCTATTTCATGTCATTTGAAAAATATAAATAGGGTTTCTTTTCAGTGTAGTCAGAAAACCTGCCTCTTCCAACACCGGCACCTCCATGAGCTGTAGGGTGACTGCTGGCTTTCTACCTGTATTTGGGGAAAAAAACCTCCTTTTTCTAGGTGATAACTTTATACAGAGTGCCATCTTTACTGATTTGGCCCATTGTGAAGAGTTCTCTAGCTGATAAATTCTTACAGTGTTTCAAGATTTCATCACTACATTTACACAAATCCCAAGTTCAAGTGTCATTTTCAGAGTAGGGATGACATAGACCTTTTCTTTCTTTTGGGGATAAAAGCATCCACTTTTTTTCTTGTAGCAAGTTGCTCTATTATAATTCCCAAATAGGCATTGCAATTCTGAGTTGCAGTTAAAATCTTTGCTGGAGTTGAACAAGAATCCCAGGCACTTGACCAAAGCAGTATTTCAGGAATATATTGTATTTATTTGAGAGACAATAATGCAATGTGGTCATCGTTTGCTTCACTACAGGTATAAATCCTCTAAAACCATTGCAGATGTGGCAGGGATATTGCAACCCATTAACCTAACAGAATGTAACTGTTTTTCTCTTGCAAGGCTTGTCTGACTCGGTCTTTTTCTTTTTTTTGCTGCGAGCGTGGTTGTATCTGTTGGCTCTGCGTGTACATTGTGGCGTTGAGTTCCGCTGTCTAGACCACCTCCCTGTGAATTAATACTGAAATGGAGAGGCTTAAATCCCCACACCTTCCCTCCTTGTCCCTCTGTGTGCACATTAAACTCAGCCAGCTGAGATCTTACTCAGAGTCTGGCACTTTTGTGCTGCCACCCGCTTGAATGGGTATTTTTCAAGTGTTTGTGTATAACTCAGTGTGGGTATCAATGGTTGGGTCTGTCCCTAAAAAAAAAAAAAAATTAAAAATCACTATTTATTATGGCACTTTAGTGTGTATTTAAGATTCCTCCTTGTTTCTGGGTTTGTGTCCAAAATGGAATTACTAGTCTGCATCTTTGCTGATTGCGAATATGTCCACGAGGCTGAATTTCAGATTCAGCCCATTTATGAATCTGGCGTATATGCTGAATGCAGCATTTTGTGCAGGTCACGTGTTGTATACAAAACATCTGATAAAATGCTGCTCACAGTCTTACAGATCTTAGAAATCCTTTCCATATGTCTAATCTTAAATCCTTTCCATATGTCTCCATCTATACATGAACACCAATTAGTCAATTAATCTGCCACCTTTATTTAATTAGATAATAAAGAAGAACTTTTTGAAGTTAAATCTTATTTCATTTTTCCAGGAATCAAAAATGACAACTAGTAGCAGCAACAAATTACAAGATAAATTTCCTAATCCACTCAGTGAATACATTAATATTACAGTATTTGCTGAGTTAAAACAAGTCCAACATTCAATATTCCCCTTCGCAAACAAAATACATTTGCATGAATCCAAATATTTTTTATTTTTTTTTAGGCACAAAAACGGCTCTGTGTAGCAGTCCTGGAACAATTGCAAGACATTTTGACTCTTTGGTGTCCTTAGAAATTAACCCTGTGTTAATGAAAGTTCATAAGCAAGAATCCCTGTGCAATGGAAATCCTCCCATGCCCCTCAGGGCACCTCTCCAGCCGCTGAGCCGTGCTCCGCACGCAGGGCAGCCAGAGCAAGGGCCAAGGTGCTGCCTCAGTGTGTCCATCTCCATTGAACCTGTCTCATTAGCATGCCTCTGAGCTCCCTGAAGACATTCCATTTCATCTGAAAGCAAAATATAACAGAGACTGCATGTTTCTGGGTTTGCTGCTGGCAGCTGTTACCTTTCCAGGGGGAAAAAAAAAAAAAATTAAAAAATTCCTCTGCCAGGTCCAGACCTAGAATAAATGAAAATAGCTACACTGAAACCCACAGAGCAATATCACTTTGCACCTAGGGAAGGTTTGTCCCGTGTATTTCTTACTTCAACTGCAAATAAACTCAATGTAGAGCCATTAGTATTTTTAAAAGGTGAAAGGGATGTTATTTGCCTATTTCTTGTAGCCGTACAAGAAAATGCCTTTTTTTTTTTCTTTTTCTCCACAAGAAAATAGTTTTCTAATAATAAGCCAAGATTAAGTGTCAGGTAGTTGCTTCATGATTTTCCATGCTTTATTGCAGTCAGCTATTGGGAATGGGGTCAGATTTCCAACTCACTGCAGAAGAGCTGCTTTTATTGGGTTGAGCATTGTTGTTTTCTGTCCATGAATTATCAGTTGCTTTGAAGACTGATCACTTCCTTCTGTGGAGATACTTGAGGAACACACAACTTTCTTTTTTGGTACCTGAAGCCTTGTTAGCACGGAGCTTTCAATAACCCCCTTTGTTTGTAAGCGCAGGGATGACAGAATTTGGAAAGTGACTTTTATCTCTGGATTTTTTTCTCTGATTTCAGAGTGAACCGAACATAAAACAATATTAGAGGCTCTTATGCTTTCACCTTGTGTCATAAAAGAAATTACAACATGATCTATTTTATGTGCATTAAAAAAAAACCTAAAAATTTTCAAATTAACTGTCCTTGGACAGGTTTTTTATAGGGACCTGAATATGGAGAAAATCCCTCTAACTCTCAAACAACTAATATGGAAAGAAAGCTATTCCTCTGGCAAGTTTTTCAAAGTGAAAAGGAGAATTTAATTGATTCATATCCAGACGTTTAGTTCATGCTTTGATGCAGTAGTGGAAGTAGTTTATCTGAATCCCTCTATTTAGACAGATGAAATCATAACAGAATATGTATTTTATAAGTGAGAGAAAAGAACGATCAGGAAGGGAAAAATGCAGCCAATATTCCCAACTAGAAAATGTACTTTAAGTCTTATCACAGTGGATTTTTAGGCACGAACTCTATTAGAGTTACTAACTTGAGGAGGGTTCCTTGTGATCATAAAATAAAGCACTGAGGTTTTATAGGATGTGGGCCTTAGAGATTTCAAAGTTGAGCAAAAGAGATTAGGATTCTTTTTTTTTTTTTTTATCCTGCTCCTAGTTTTTCGTATTTATGTATTAAGCTGCTTGTATTAAGCTCTTTGCTAAGTAGTATTTCTGATCTATGCTGCAATTTGTCATGACATTTCTCTAGGCAGCTATTATAAAGATGTCTGCTTCCTTTTTTTCTTAAACAAGAAAGTAGACTGCAAATAAGTCACTTGATTTTTAAATTACTACCAATTAAGAAAATGGAGTGTCAGGGTCCAGAAAATTGATAGCTGAATTCTGATCTTGGATCTGGAAAATACTGAGCCATAAAATATTCATACACAGACACACAGGAAAAAAAAAAAAAGCGGATGTTATGT
>VXBC01002319.1:33906-85371 GCA_013399945.1 Ploceus nigricollis
ATTTGAGTGAAACAGGCAAGCAAGTGCATGATCTGATGATCACCTAAACAGGTTTTAATTTAGGAACTGTTGATACCGAAGCTGCTTTCCAAGTCTATTCAGTACAAGTCAGCGAAACTCACACTGACTTCGGCAGATCTCGTGGTTTTTTGCCAGTCTTTTCTAGCAGCTTGTCTGTTCTGCGTCCAGCCCGGGGAGAAACAGCACCTGCCTGCCTGGGTCCTCTCTGCCTGTCTTGTCAGGGAATCGGAGCGCTTTTCCCGGGCGATGCCTTTATCTTTGCTGCCCCCAGCCCCGCTGGATTGTCCGCGTTCCGCAGGAGCCGCCGGGGCCGCGGGCACCCGCTCGGTCCCGCAGCTCCGCATCTGCCGCCCCTCACCCTGCCTCCCTCTGCCTTTGGCAATTCGGCATGCCTGACACTTTCTGGGTATGATCCGGCCCGGAGCTGAGCTCCTTTTGCAGCACCCTCTGAAAAATGAGCATTTTCTGAGCCCTCTGCCGCCAGCCAACGCTGCAAACCCGCTGGTGTCCCCCAAAGCAGCAGCCCCCAAGGACAGGGGCTGGTCCCTGTTTGCAGGGCTGGGAGCGGGGAGAGGAAGAGGAGTATTTAATTCACAGGTCGTTGGGAATTGTAAAAAAATCGTGCAAATCGTCAGAAGGTGACAAACATTTCTGCGGTTTAATTAAAAGTCTAATTGTACCTTTCAGATTCTTGCAAAAGGGAAAATGAAACAGTGAAAGCCTGTCATAATAATGTTTGTTATGAGTTTGATCAAGTCTACTGAATTTCCGGAACTTCACCACAGATTTCAACAGCCTTTAGGTCAGGACCCATCACATTACCTTTATTTTCTCTACCTGAGCTCTTTAATCTTTATTTTTATTTTGCCTTTAATTTGTTTTTTTTTCTTCTGGAAGTTTTGCCTTTTAATATGTTTCCTCTGTGGAACGTATGTATATCTTCATGACTTCTATAATGACTCAGTTTTTAAGAGTAAGTCAGAAAGGTGGTAATTTCCATGCACACATTTCATTTACAACTAAACTAAAAGGAGATTTATTGGTTCCTACCCCGATTTCAGCTGTAGTTTGGACATTTTCCTGTACAGCAATATGTTGACTGTGAAGGCTGCAACCCCCCCCTTTCAGTTATTTGAACTTGATGTGATGTCCAGAGAGTGAATTCTCAAAAAGGAAAAAAAAAATTAAAAAGACAGGGGGAGGAGTATAGGTTTTGTAAGATACTTTTTCACCTTTAGGTGTCATAAAATTGTTCTCAAAGCTTTGAACTGCATTGTTTCGCTAAGGAAAGGTCCAGTAGCTGAATTTATAATTAAGAGCTGCTGATTTACATGGCATTTAGCAATGTGCTGGGCAAGCTTTACCCAGCCCTGCTGGATCTGGGGTTGAGCCTTGGCAGCGAAGCCGGTCAGGGCTGGAGCCACACAAACCTCTGTAGTCTGTAACATGCTATCATTAACAAACTTTCCTTGTTTTATCTCCTGCCTCAGTAGTCAGTCCACAGTTTCCTTTCTTCACAAATGAATTGTACCACAGTCCTGCACTAAATACGAGGTGGGGGATCTTTACTCCCTGCAATATTAATGGAGCAGAATTTTTTTTTTCTGTGAGACAGACTGGATTTTTCAGTGGGGTTTTTTTTTCCCCCTCCATCTAACAAAGGTCCCTTCTTGTCAGTCAGCTTTGTAAAAGCAGAGGAAGCACCGAACACATTAGAAACCAAGATATGAGAGAACCCAACAAAAAACCTTCTTTAAAAAAAAATACTTTTGAACTTCAGAGAGGACGCAGCGCTTGCTTTGCTGTGAACAGAGGGTTGAGAGTTTTTTCTTTTTAACAGACATGTGTAGCACATTTGTTTCAGTTTTATATCCGCTGTCATAATATGATGGTTTTATTCGGGTTTTAAACATGCTTCGGCTGGAAACCCTACATCTTTAAATTAGGCAACCCTGGTGCCTTTGCGATTTCCCTAGCTGCACTCTCTCACCTTACCCAGGTGCATGTTAAATCAGTATTAATGACAATATCATCCTTCTGCAGTCATCTCCTGCCTGCAATTTGGTTTTAATTACCCACCACGTTGTCTTTCCCCCTCACTGACAGCCATTAAATAGGGAATGACACCAGAGCTGTGCTGGTGTCGAATAGACACTTCACCAGCGTGGTTGGTTCTTTTTTTTTTTTTTTTCCTCCCTCTCCTCTTCTCTTTTCTTTCTTGCCTCTTTTTTTTTTTTTTTCTCCTTTTTTTTTTTTTTTTTAATAACTAAAAAAATCCTTCTATAAAGCAGGCTGCAGTGCCTCCTCGTGGTAGTCATCAGGAAAAAAAAAAGGATTATTTTTGCTCTGGCTTGTTTTGATGGCTGAGCGATGCTTGCTTTGGCTCAGCTAGAGCTCTTGGGGAGAGGGAAAAACCAGCATGATCTTTAAGAGAGAGAGAAAAAACAGCACTTAAAGATTAAGGCCTGATTGGGACACACTGAAGTGTCTCCTCGTTGGAATCTAACAGTAACTTTGATGTAGAATTTAAGGCTTGCCTGACAGTCTGGAGGAGCTGCTTGGAGGCAGGAGCCCAGTCAGTCCCGGATGTCAGGGAATAAATAAAGTGCTGCAGGCAAAGCTGCTGGCAGAGGTGGCCCTGCTGCATCCCTGCTGCATCCCTGCTGCATCCCTGCTGCATCCCTGCTGCATCCCTGCCTGCATCCCTGCTGCATCCCTGCCTGCATCCCTGCTGCATCCCTGCTGCATCCCTGCTGCATCCCTGCCTGCCCCTCGTGCCCCTCTGCTCCCCTGTGCTCGGAGATTTGACAACTCTTTCATTCTCTATCACTGTGTAGAATTGTGCATAAACATGAGCAATAGGAATTTTTCATGCCAGACCCAGCTTTTAAAAATGAGTCTAAAGAGCCTCCAAATTCCTTTACTTTGGCCAGTGGTTTGAAACAGCCTTGCCCTGCACCCCCTCCCCAACATTGATATTTACTCCTGTGGGAGGATTTCCCTGTGTGAACTCAGTTCTTGCTGAAGAGATTTAATTCTAGGGCCATTGCACTAAGTTTTGTGGTATTAATCTTGATTTATAATGTGATAACTGGTGGTAGGGCCTGGTCCAAGATTTCCTCTGTCAGCCTGACCCTGTCCTGGTCTCTGTGTGAGGTCAGTTTTCAGCAAGGTCAGTTGCAAGGAGACTGAGAAAGAGAACTGGGCAGTGATTTGTGAACTTGCATTAGGGAAAACACCAAAATATCTGTCTCCTAGAAAACACACACAAAAAAATTGAAACGTTTTTGAGGAATGAACAGAACTTTTCAATTAAAAAATTTCTTATTCCTGTTTTTCCCATCAGGGTGTTAGATTAAAAAAAAAAAGTTTATTGGAAGGAAAATTAAGCAAAAAAATAAATCCAGTAAAGATGGGTTATGCAACAATCACTGCCCATCCACATTTGTTTCAGACATGACAATATTTGACCTTGTTAAATGTCAGTTGCATTGATTTGATTTGAGGGGTCTGGATTGTGAATCACTAAATACTTGCCCTGTAAATTTGTTGGCCCTTTCAAGAAAATGTCTAACTGAAACTTGAGGCTTATAACAGTGAGTCTACCAGGAGAGTTTATTCTCTGATAGAGCTTCCACATATTGGTTTACAGCTGTACCGAGTCCCCTTAGAATGATTTTTTTTTTTCCCTTTTCCTAATATGAAACTTGATGCTTGGAAAATCTGATAAGTGAGTTTCATTTCCCTGGAAATTTATTGCTTCTATTTCCAAGTGCAAGGAAATAAAACAAGTAAAAACAATAAGCAGTCTGTAAGGAGGGTATTAATGAGGGGTCACTCTTTTCTCATGTAGGCTCAAGCTCAGGAGAAAAAGAGAAAGGAGTTGCTTTGGGGGCAATCTAAATGGCTGGTGCAGTATATTTTGCTTTATTTATTTGGTAGGATCAGCTCTTTTCTATTTCCCTCTTTAAAACGTGCTCTCCAATTCCGAGCGGGATATTTATGACAAGAAATACAAAGTCTTTTCTTCAGGTAGTGGAAACTCCTCTGACTTCAGCTCAGGGACTGGCTGATTTTTAGTTGACAAAAGACTATTTATGCTTCTCCAAGCATCTCTGAAATCAGAAGAGCCCATTTGTATATGTAAAAAAGATGCCATAGAATTCCAGTGTCCCATCCTTATTCCAGTGGAGAGCTACATTATGCTTGTCTAATTCCCCATTCTTTCATTTGGAAATGATGGTGTTCTTCACTTCTTCCTGGTAATTGCTGCACAATGCTAAGGAGCTGCCAGGTTCCACTGCAGGACTCATTATATTTAGTAACGGTGGGAAGAATTGCCATCTATAGAGCATTTTATATGGGAAAAGAGCTGGGCTTCACAGCACTGCAGATGTGCATCCCCTGTAGATCCTGTCACCAAATCAACTCCTGAGTGAGACAGACTGGTCCATTTTGGATGCAGGGAGGACAGTTTGGAGGATAAACATGACAATAAGAGACTTTCATGGAGGGAAGCTTTAGTGCTAACAATGTCACTTTGATTTTTAGATTTCTTTTGCACCAATTCCCTGTACTTCCCCTTGTTTGCTTAGAAAAGTTGTACTCATTCAAGCTGTCTTAATTTTTCTGTATTGTGCAGCAGTGACTTGGTTGTGTGTTGTAAATGTGATGCCTTTTTATAGACTCTATAGCAGGTTTATTTTTAAATGTATTTTCTCTAGGGAAGGGCACACAGTTTACTCAAAATTTACCATATGCTTTGCATCTCCAGTAAAACAGTTGTAGAAAATACCATATTTTTAAATCTGGTGAGTTGTGAAGAATCAGAGAGAGGCCAGATGAAGAACACTAGTGAGAGTGATAGATACTCAGAAACTCCTTCCCTTCCAAGAGTGGACTGCCATGAAGTAGCTCAAGAGGGACTATTGAAAACATTATTATACTTTTCAGGTTATAGGCCTCGAACCTGCAAGCACTTGTGCATGTAAATAACTTTACATAGGTAAAGTAAATGCTTTGAACTCAAAAGGGCTACTTGCATATAGGAAGTTTTTTATGTGTGTAAGTGCCTGCAAGATTAAAGTTGGTGTTTGATTAACATTTAATCCTCCATGGTTGTGCTGCCTTAGGGACAATCCAGAGGGAGTTTCAGAGGAGGCAACTCGGGAGTTCAATGTGCAGATGAGCTTTAGCACCATTAGTTAGGCTGTGTTTAGATTTTCAGCTTCAAGATGACATAAATATGTTGGGGTTTTTTCCTTTTAGTTTGGTTTGGTATATTTTTGGTGTTGTTTTGGTTTGGTTTTGGTTTTGTGGGGTTTTTGGTTGTTTTTGTTTGGCTTTTTGGTTTTGTTTTTGGGGTTTTTTTGGTTTTTTTTTTTAAGCCTAAAAATAAAAGTCAAAGCTACCTCCTCCTAAACTGCAAGTCTGAATCTGTGATACATGTTGCTGTTTTGGCTTCTTTTCCTTTAGGTAAAAAAAGTATTGAATTTATTTCACAACATTTTATACTTTTTATTCAGCCATTTCCATCTTCAATACCTAAGGAAAATGAGAGAAATCTAGATATAAACTAGTGCCTTTTAGAAAGTAATATTGCCTTTAAAAAATTATCCTTATCTTTGCTCTTTTCATTCAGCATTTTACCCAAATCAGAATCAATTTTCAGAGGCTTTTGATGAACTTAACATCACTGCTTTTTCTAAAAGGCCATAGAACACAACCCACACCCCACAGAAGCTACTAAGAGTTTTTCTTTAGGTCTGTTGGAAGCTGTCTTAAATCCCATACAAGTTAGAGGACTCCTAACTACAGGAAATACAGGATTTCTTCATATGAAATTCTTTGTTTGCTTGTAATTGTAGGACCACACAATCTACAATTACTATAAGATTTTTCTGCAAATTATTAGTCAACCCTTGAGCAGAGTTTGTGACAGTGCTGGCAAACAATGGACTTAAAGAATGTTCTGAGGAAGTGTCTGTGTTTATATGGGAAGTAGTAAATGGGCATGGGTAAGACATTGTGAAGGATGAAGATGTGGAAATGCATCCTGCAGGAATGGTGAAGCACATGGAGAATGGATGCAACTGGGCTGTTACACCCAGGGATCAGTCACTGTCCTTTTTGTCTGGAGAAGTCAGGGTTTATCAGGCTGGATTTTGGGAAAAAGCTGCTTTCTAGTGACTGGGGAAACGCTGCCCAGAGCTTCGCAGTTCATCCAGGGGAAAGGATATTCCTGCTGATTTTCTTGGTTTATTTGATTCCAAACCACTTTTCCTCTCCTGTCTTTATACACACACCTGTCTATTGACATCCTTAAGGCAATCTTTGTTATTTAGTATTATCTTTGACACTGCTGCTTTGTGCATAAAATACAAACAGTGCTGTGTTAGCCTGCTGGTCTGAGAGCCTTATCCTGGGCTATGGCTCTGTTTTTCTCAGCTCTGTGTGTGCACACTTGGAGGACAGACAAGTAACCAGGGATGAAATCCACCTCTGTGCTGGGTAAACATTTAAACTTTATGATCCTTGTCCTAGCCCCGTACATAAGGGTGAATTTCATCCTCCATAAATGTAAAGTCTTCCTGTGTTATTACAGTTGCCTCTCCCCATTTCCCATTATCTTTGAACCCCCTCTCCATCATTAAGCTTTCTTTTAGGATCCAGGAAAATGTCATTCTCTTCTCCTCTTTCTCTGACTGGCCTCTGGTTATATTAGAAAATAAAATTAATCTCAAGGGGAAAATAGCACTTAAAATTATTACTACTGTTTAGCTTACTAAAGTGATTTGCTCTCCGTGACCTGTCTCAGGCTGATCCTTGTACAAATCAAATCAGCACACAAAACAGCACTGGGAAACAGTTTCCAGACTCAGAATTTCACAGCTCCTGAACCTTTAGAATGTCACAAGCAAATCAAAAATGAACATATTGGTTTATCTGTCTCTTTAGATCCCAGACAGTGTGGTTTTTTTTTGAAGGCACATATTCTCCCGTGCTCCATAAGAAGTATATGAATAAGCCAGCTGTAATGCTTCTGGGTGAGCCCATATCTAAATGTTTTGGTGAGAGGGGGCTGGAGAAAGTTTCCATCCACTTCCAAGTCTGTCCCTGTGTTGTGGGGGATTAATGTCACTCTGACCTCCAACAGTTTCTCATTAAGCTGTCTAAAATCTGAACTCCTACCTAGCGCCTGCTCTTCATTTTAATTTGATGGGTTTATCAGTGGGCTGGAGTAGACAGCTTGTGGATAGACCAGACTTCCATGATAATTCCCTGAGGCTCAGCTAGTTCCCTGCCAGGGGCACTGGGATGGCACAGCCCACGGAGCCTTGGGAGAGCCACGTGTCCTCTCAGCACGGCCAGAGGTGCCAGCTCAGCGTGGCTGCAGCAGCAGCAGCAGCTCGTTCATTAGTTCTGCCTCCCAGCTGCAAACGGGTGGAGGTGTTGGAGCTCTCTGCAAACATGGCTGTACCTTTTCACTCTCAGAAATAGCTCAAACCATTCTAAATTGGGTGTCTCTCTGGCAGGCTGTGTTGCACAGTGCAGGCACATCTCAAAGCCCCAACCCTACAAGGGATAGGAGACCAATCCTGTGACACACAGATAATGTCACTCACGTCGTTTGGCTCTGACCCCACTTCCTTTCTGACCTTGCTGGGGTGCAGGATGCCACAAGGATGACTCGTCATCCCCTTTTTCCTTGAAGTCTTTCCTGTCCAATTCAGCAGATATATACCAACGTCTGTGAAATTTTGAGGAATGACATTACAAAATCCATGACAACAATTTGTTCGTCTTGTGGTGACCTCTTGTGGAGTCATTTAGAAATTAGGCTTGATCCGTCATCTACAGCACATTCCAGGGAGAGGAAGACAGGAGTAATATTCCAAAATGATCTCAGGCTTGGAGGGACAGTCAGCTCATGCTGAAGGACACAAGAGTCTCCTGCAGGCTCTCTGTGTCTGGGTTTGATGGGAGGGTCATTTATTGTCTCTTTGTACTCACTTTCTATCTTTGTGCATAAAACCCAGCTCGTCCTTGAACTCTCTCTAGGCTTAGCTTTCAAGAACTGGCGTTAAAACCCAAAGTATGTTATAGCAATAGAGCTGCCCCTTATGAGAAAGATCCTAGCTTTTGTGTCACCCCATTTTTTAAATTGTCGTTCTGCACATATGGTAGACATCAGAGTGATTGCAGAGCCTGCAAGGTGCAACTAGGTGTGAATTGTTTAAAACAGGACTGCCACCAAGTTCATATCCAGCTCCATATTTGGAAAATCTAGAAGTGATTGTTCTTCACCCCCTGCCCATGTCTACTGCATAAAATCAAAACCTTTCATGCCATTCACATTATTTTTTGTGCCGATCCCGCTCAAAGCCAACCTTTATTTTTCATTAATTCTTGCAAGGCTTGAAGCTGTTCCCAATGAAACCAATTGCCAAACTGATTGTGGAAGCCAGATCAAATCTGTAGTGTAATTTCCCCCCTGCTTTTTTATTGTCCTTGCTCCAAGTCATTCCTGTCTCATGCAAACTACAATAACTACAGCAAGCGTTTACTTGTGGGAAAAATTATCTCAACTTCCTCTCTGTGCATATAATATCTAATAATGTACTGTACTGAATAGCATATTGAGAAATGTCATTGATTATTCAGAGTTTAACATGATGAGCCATCCCATTCTTCTCTTCATTGAGACCAATTTATTCTTACGCTCAGATAAAATTACAATACTCAAAATAATAAAATAAATAAACCCAATGACCTGCTATGAGAAGGATCCCCTTTGCAATGATAGTTTTAAAAACAGCAGCATGGGTCAAGGTTTTTTCCTTTTATTCCTGCACATTTGTTTTGTTTTTTATTTTTTTGGCTTTATTATTTGGTCACTAAGCAAAAGGTTTGCTGGGTGGCTTTTTTTTAAGCTTGCGGGAGAATATGAATGTCATAAATATTTCATTTTCCTAGCACATCTTGCATTGTTCCTCACTTTCAGACCTTGCCAGCAGTCAACACAGTAGTAAATTTCAGCACCTGTGGACCTTTTTCAGTAATTTATGATTTCCATTAGATTTCCATTAGAGATGGACTAAAACTGTTTAGAAAAGTGCTAGCACCTTCAGCCATACGGATCCTGCCTGTCTCTGAGGAGAGGGCTGGATTTTGCTGTCTGTGCCCATGGCTGCTGCCAAAGGTTTGGGGTTTCAGTGGAGCTACTGGGTCTCAATGCCAGCCAAAATGCCTCTTGGAGAGGAGCTACCCTACCTGAGAAAGGAAGGGCAGGTTAAAAATAGAAAACCATCTCAGTAAAAATGGTGCTGTCTCTCCCTTTCTACCCCTGCAAGCTTGAGTGCAAATTTAGCCCACAGTGACTGGCTTTGCTGCAAGTCACTACAAGTGGCTGTAATTCAATAGCCACACATTTTTGTTGGCAGCACTCCATCCTGAGCTTCATGGGGTGCCTTTCCCCTTGTTCCAGCTCTCCTCCTCACACACCTGTGGTCTGGTACAGGGCTTTTGTGGTAGTCCTTTTTAAACTAGGAAATATATTTTCTTACCTTAAGGTAAGAACTTTGGGGTTAGTTTCGATTAAGAAATTGTCTTGATATTCCCTCCAGCTCTAATGCAGGCTTACAGGCAGCCTGTGTTTGTTCCAGAACTAGTTGTGAACCTGGAAAATCTCCCACATGCCTGCCACAGAGTGAGATACGGTGGCAAATAAATCACAGCGAATAATTTAGTCATGAATTGTCCATTGGCATTGTATCATAGCTTGAATACATTTCCCATAATAGCTCATGATAGTCCCATTGACATCCACTTGACTTTTATGAAGTTTTGCAGATTTCACTCTCATCTGAATGGCTCTGACTGGAGCAGGATTGTAGCAGCTGATTCAAGGATTGAATATTAGACCGGGTATTACAGGAAATATTGTACCCATGGCATTTTCTGGAAGCTGTCCTCCGGGTAGGACTGGAATTTTGGTTGTTCTGTCAGTTGGGTATTTATTAATTATTTTAACCAGCTGCACTGCACCAAGCCACCATCCCTTATGTAAAACTTTCCCTTTGTTGCCATGCTCAGACCACCTTTCAGCTCTGTCACTTCAGCAGTCGGGCGCCCCGGGGGGCGCGGCTCGTGCTGGGATCACGTCACACTCTGAGCGCACTTCACAATGGATTTCAGCCAGCTGAGGAGTGACATTATCTCAGCAGGACACCTGCCCTTCACCTTCCGTGGGGGGACCCACCTCGGAAAGGTCAACCCTTGCAGTTTAAAATAATATTTTAACCATTGCTATTCAGAATTCAAAGGGAGGAGGGAGTGAATGTCAGATAGCCATGAGATTCATGAAGCCCATTGCTCCCCACAAATGACAACTGGCCCCAGACATACACTTTGAATATTCTTTTATGTAAGTTTTAAGCATGTTTAAAAAACAAACAAACAAAACCACATTATTCAGGGTATTTTAATGTGAACTCCAAGTGCCAGCAGAGTAGCAATTTGCATTCTAAAAAAGTTATGTGTTTAAAAAATGCATTGGTGAATTAATACACTGAGGACTTCGGCTACTTTTATCTCTTTACTGCATCCTCATGTACAGCTTATTTTGGAATAGCAATAAATCCACTTAAAAGGCAGTGAAAAGGTGCCCTGGCTGGAGCTGAGCACACTGCTTGAACCAGGGGATTTGTCTTAACAGTGTAGCGTGCCTTCCCTCCAGTGGAGCATCCACTTCATACTTTTTGGGGTAGAAGTTTTTAAAAAATTATCATATTCTCAAATCTCATTTGCCTTCTAACCTGAGAAAGCACTTTTGTGAAATTCAAAATGGCCAAATAACTCACACAACTCCTTTTCTGTTCCTTTTTCCCTTTGTATGAAGAACCTGGCTTTGGGAGCGCAGTTCAAAAAACAAATATTGTTTATGGAAAATGGAACACATCCTCCACATATATTTGATAATATTACATTTGCACTTTTTTTTTTTTAAATCATTTAGGCCACTAAAGCACAGCAGCAGAGATGGCAAAGGTAAAGAAAAAAAATCTGATTTATCACTGTTTTCTTTTATTTTACTGCTGATGCAATTCCAAAGAAATTAGTGGAGTCCCACCAGCATGAGTCAGCCAGCGCTGAGCCACGCTGAGGCAGTTTGCTGTGAGAATCTGGCTGAGTTCTTCTGGGAAATGTTTCTCAATATCAGCTCAGCACGACCAGGGCATCAACTGGCTTGTGGATAGAGTCTATCTTCAGGGGTTAGACACACCTTTGATTTGCTGAATGATGCCTCCTGTATTGTTTGATTGAACAGCAAATGGAAGGCAATAATTCTGCCTTAAGGAGTGGCTGGGGGAGCAGATGAGCCTCACATTTACAGATCCTATTTTGACCTCTCTGCTCTGTTGTTCTGCCCATCACAGCACTTCCTGGAGATTTTGAGATACTGAAGGATGACACAAGGGGTTTTGTTTCAGTATTATCATAACATTTCTAGATTTGGCTAAAGAACTGAATCTGATTTTGTGAGATTTCTGGCTCAAGTTTTTAAGCCAACTTGGCTATGTTTTTATAAGTGCCCTCTCTTAAAATTCCCAAAGGAATCAAAACTGCAGAGTTCATGGAAGTCTTCCATTAGTCATCACGATAAAAGGTTATTAATCATAAATGCCTTTATGTTCAGAATAAATTTTTTACTGATTTTGTACTAAAGTACATACTGTGTTTAGGCCTGCTGAATAGAAATGAAATTGCAGGAACACCCATTAAGAAAGGCACTTTAACAATAGTTGTCAACAGAGCATTGTCTTAGAAATGGATTAAAAGAAGCAGCCCTGTTTTCTTCTAAAGGAGAACTATTTTCACTGAGCTTTTTTTATTGATAAATTTCCAGAGACCTGGAATTGTGGATTATTTTCTAGCAATCGATGTTCATACTTCATGTATTGTCTTTCCTACCATGTTTTGAAACATTATAGAACATGTCAGCAGAAATCCATAAAAATTCAGTTGATAGTTGAAAGCATAGAATTAGTCAAAGAGGGTTTTTTTACGGGGACAAAAGACCCTTGGGGAGGGGGATGTGTGTATTTTTATGTGTGTGTCAGGTAAGCCATGCTCTCAGCTCCACTCCAGTGTGCCAGTGCAGCCTTGGACTGATATCCAAACACCCAATTTGGCCTGGAAGGGAGGTGGGCCACGTTGCATCACTGCAGAGTCTTTCTTCAGGCAAGTTTTCTTCCTCTGTTTTCCATGAAGCTGTTTAATTCATAGAGCTTTGATGTTTAAACTGATCCTGACCTTCTGTGAGTACTTCAAAAAGGGAAAATTAGCTGCTTGGAAAAACAGAACGACTTAAATCTAGCAATTTGGGACACACATGTTAAGGTCCCACTGAACTTGTGTTGACTTCTTCAACTCTTTTTGGTATTATTTCCTGATTGACTTATAACTAGAGAAAGGTGTTAATTTTCCAAACTTCAGGAATCTCTCTTTATTGATCTGTCTTTGAAACATTGTCCGTGGTACAAGAAGAATCCATCAAGACACAGGGAGCTGCTCTAAACACAGGGCATAAAAGACTTTGATTAACTTTATTTTGGCTTTTACTTACCTCTAATGAGTAAAATGATTAATTGAATAACACTCTCTGGCTTCACTATAGTTGATGGTCCATAACAACTCCCCTGGTTCTCATAGTTTATAATTTAGCTGTCAAAATATTCTCTAGGTTAGATCTTGGGAAGAAAGGTCTTGACTTTGCCTTTTTTTTTTNTTTTTTTTTTTTTTTTTTTTTAAACAAAGCAAATCTGCTTCAACTATTTGTAAGTTATTGGAGTCAGTTGAAAACATCCCACTTGAAAATATGTGCCTGGTCAGTGTTAGGTAGTTATTATTTTGGGAGGATAAAAATTTAATACATCATTTCAAAGTATTTTAAATGTGCAACTGATCTTTGCTGTGATTTATTATAGACTGGGATATACATATATTGTCAGAGGTTTTCAGACAGGGAGAATGTTTCTACTGTGTATTAATGGTACTTTTTGAAATAGCTGAATTGATAAATTTTTTTGGCGATCAACACCTGCTTGATACTTTGGAACTTTTTAAAAGTATTGTTTAAAATCTTGTCTTTTTAAACTACTTTTCCTCAAGATCTAGCTCATAAAGATGTATTTGGGCCCTTTTGGGAAGACAAGTTTCCTTCAAGGCAGGCTTCAGTTTTAATGCTGCAGGGCTCAGCTTTGAGCTGAGTTTATCATAGTTGATAAACTAGGATGAGTATCCTCATATCCCAAAGTTCTGAGTTTTCCTGGAGTGAACACATCTTTCCATGTGTCCTAACTGTTTTATCCCATCAGTTCTGAGGGCTTTCTGGTGATTAAATTCAGGCATCTGTTCCTAGGCACTCTTGTTTCCAAATGGGTCTTTCCTATTCAGAGCCTATTGCTGCCCTTTGCTTGATTGCGGTTGCTGATGGGCAGATCCAGGTGTTGGAGCACTGGCTGTGGCTCAAAAAGAGAGACTTTCTCTCACCTTTAAAAGCTTCCTGGAGGTTCAGGATAACACCTGAACAGCTCAGGAAAAGGTCCAGCCCCAGCTGTTTGCCCTCAGCAGATGGTTGTGAGGGGTTGGATGTGTTTCACTGCTCACAAAATCAGACCCGTGCAAAGATGCAAATCTTGCTCTTCTTCTCTTTTAGCAATTTTTGATGCTCCTTATTGCTGTTAAAATGAAAGCTAATTTTGCCCACATCACTATTGTTTGAATTGATGTGGTTATATTTTTTTTTGTAGTTAAAAATATTTGATTAATTTTGCTATGAGTATTTCCTTCCATTACTGTACCCCTCTTCCATTATGTTTTGGGGTTTTTTTTTAGTTAATACTGAGTTCTCTTTATCTTTTATATCAGCTTTCAAGGAAAAAAGTCCCAAAGTTTCCTACATTTTTAACTTTGCATCTAATATCTCAGTTCTATTTTGACATATTAAGTGTGTGTGTATGTTCAAGATTTCTTACTTGGTTCTCATTTCTGGTGGAATTTTGCCATAAATTCTGTGCGTCAAAGGGAATTTGCAGTTAAATTTGAAGTCTCTGCTGCTTTTATTAAGCCAAATCCTTGAAGGTGCTAACTCCTCTCAAAATCTGTAATTTTACTGATAACAGAAGGTGCTTATTTTAGTGTAGAATGCTTGTATCTTCCTGTCTTTTTATTCACTCATTTTACTAAGATAGTAGTCAAAGGATATCCCAACAGAAAAATTAAGTGGAGGAAAAGATCCTTCATAAATGGGAAAAAATCTCCCAAATTTCCTACCCAAAACCCCTATATAAAATCCTACATTCTAGATATAAATTTCCATACATTGGGCCAAATTCTTGTCCACCTAAAATTAATATCTATGGCACTAGGGTTTATTAAAGTAGTGAAAAAATTTTTCACAGCTATCACACACTGCAGAAATCCTTTTTAGCACTGTAATAAAACATAAAATAAAACTGTCTGTACTTTTGTATGTCAAACCCACCCTTTTTGTGCAACACCACTTCCTAAAAAAAAAAACCAAAAAACCAACAACAAAAAAAAAGATATCTGGTTCTAGTCTCTGTAAAGCTATTTTATGAGAAGATAATATAAAATTATTTTATGAGAAGATAATCTAAAACTATTTTATGAGAAAATAATCTAAAAGTCTGTCCAGAGATTGTCAATAGAATCAGATCACTGATAAGAAGACCCCACAGTGAGACACCAAGCCATTTTTGGTCTCATGTTGGCAAATACATGGTACAAACCTGGACACATGAAAATTTTATAACAAAACCAAAAGAAAAACGAAAAAAAAATCCTTGAATTACAAGGAACGTCGCTTAAAACATGATGTTTTACCATGTTTTATGATATGAATTATCAGTGAATTATCAGTGGGTTTTAGATGCAAACAATAAAAATGTCCTTTTTGAGCATGGCCTTCAAAGAACCCCCAGGTTTGAAGTGAGCTGAAGAGATCAGGCTGTAGTGTGAATTCAGACACATGTTCCTTAGGTTATTCACAGGGATGATCCATTTCACTCCTCACCAGCAGCTTTTACAAAGCAGTTCATGATTCCTCTTGAGAACTGGTCTTTTTAACTGTGCCAAATTATGTCCAATGAAGGAATTCTGAGATCTAAAGTGATGCAAACTGGGGAACATGAATTTTCCAAAATTAATTTCTTTAATGAATATGAATACTTGAATGTGTCTTAAGCTGTAACATTTTCAGCTCTCAATTTACAGTATCTAAATAATCAAGAGCTGCCAAGTGGGCTTTCTCATCTGGTTATTTGAAGCAGTCCACACAGAGTTGGTGTGATCAGTACTACTGTTGAGATAGAACATGAAAAGTCTGTGAGTAACATCTCGTGCCAAAGTGAACTTTATGGTTAATAAATTCGGCAGTTCAGAGGTTATTTAGTCAGTAATTAAATGTAAGAGTCAATATTTAAGTCCAAGAAGAAATCTTGAGAATCTTGATCTTGTTAAACTCCTATCTCAATTACATGATCAAAGCCAGCAGAAGTATTTTTCTTTGCAAGTATCACTTTCAAAGTCACTGACTCTTCTTCCACAGGGAGTTTGATTGTTGACTTCAGCTGAAGTAAGTTTAGATCAACACTGAGCTATTTTGAAAAATCCTCCCTGATACTTTCTCTGACTAGAGACATCTGAACCTTCTGAGGTTAACCCATCCTTGTTTTGGAGTCATCATCATGCTTTATAATCCCTCTTCTCCCTGTGTTCAATCGAAATTGTTTCAAATGGGAGAGAAAAAAAATTCAAAGCAATTTAATCTTTTCTTTCTTTTAACAACTAGAGTAAGCAGCAGATTTATTGAAGTTGCAATCAGATTTGTACAGTGATATTTATTGTCCCTCTAAGTGTTATCAATTGTATAATTTTTGTTCTCTGATTTCCAGTTTGGTTATGAAAGGGGGGGTTGGCATGGGACAGAGGCTTCCTTGAGCTTTTGTTTTGGTTGGATGGGGTTTTCCATAACCAAAGTTGTGTTTTGGCCATGGTGGCACCTGTTACTGTGAGAAAACTCTGAAGAAAACTCTCTTGTTACGAGGGACGTTGTGGCTAAAAAAATCATCCTTCTGCCTGGTCACAGTGATTGAATTGAAAAATTGGCTGGATTTGAATTTGAAAGCATTGACTCAGAGAGTTCTTTCTTATTCTGAATGGAATTTTCTTGTTATATATACAAAGTTCAGAAGGACTTCCAGCAGTCTAAGTAGTGGACTTAGAAATGTAGAAACTCCAGCAAGTTTAGGAAAAATACATGGGCTGGTAATGCCTGCACTCACTGAGGTACCTGGTTGATATTAATTTATTTGCAAATAAGTCTTGGTATTAGAAACATTGAGGAGAGTAAAACTGGGGTTGGATCTTTGGCTGGGATAAACCAGTATATTGCTTTTAATTACAAATATTTGAAATTGTCAGTGCTGAGCATATTTTGAAATGACATCTGTCATATGGAATCTGAAAAAAAACCACCACCTAAACGTAGAAACTCTTTCATTCTCATCTGATCTAGCAGACAAAGCTGAAATGCTTGCATCAACCAAGAAATTAGATCAATAATGTGCTTTCAGTATGGCTTATCTCTGTTCGTTTTAAAGTAAAGCCCAATTCAAATCCCTCCCCGTGGTACATGCAAACGCTGAATATTGAACTTTCCTTTTTCCCCAGTGATTTTCCTATAACTTCACTCAGCCAAACTCCTGCTCGAATTTTTTTCCTGCTATGTCTTAGTTTTCTCTTCAAGGCAGTTAAATAGTAACATGCACCTGTCTCCTATCCCATTAATCAGACTCCTAGTAAAACAGTTGTACAAATTGTACAAATACTAAGAATCTGCCTACTTGCATGTGTTTACCTTGGAATAAGTTCACGTTGATGTTTCCATAAGGGTTCACATTCTCTTTTCTTCTTTTTTTTTAAAAAGAAATTCTTGACATGGAAAAGGATATTTGTACTTAGTTTATGTTCCTATGAGTGATGAACAACTGCATGGAAATAATGCCCTACCTAGATAAGCCAAGCGTTTTATAAAGGGGTTTTCTAAGCAACAAATATCTGGATTATGGCAACTGATGTCCTTGAAAATTAAGGATTTTATTTTTCAAGTTTCATAATGCATTTAGAGGAGTTGTAATCTACTGTGTATTATGTAAATTGTCAGCATCCTCTTATCTTCTCCCCCATTTGCAGCACCCTTCACGGGCGCTTCTTGGCTGTGCCTGGGTGAAGGATAATTCGAGTGCCCTCTAGCACTTCAGCGCCTGGTGTTGCACAATCAGGGAATCTGGTGTCACATTAAGGCAATTGTTATAATATAATCAAAGTTCTGATGTTGTACTGTCCTTTAGATGAAACAAACTAATGAAATGTATTGACCCTCCTTGCGCGCTTCTGAGGCGCGGTGCCGGAGCCGTATTGAAGCTACATGAAATACATTGACATTGATTGTGAAGCCTGCGTTCCCAGAGTCACTTTGGTGGCTGATTAAAGTGTCACATTGACAATATAGCCCCTTTTGAACAGGAAATTAATACCAGCCTGGTGGCAAGGAATGTTCTTCCAGGCTGTAGCTCGCACTATCACCACTCCTCAGAAATGAGTCAGAGGCTCAGCTATTCCAGCGTGGCACGCTGTTTTCCCTGATTATAACAAATGGATTGAAATTGCAACCACCACGAGGCAAAAAAAAAAAAGGGAAAAAAAAGAGCTTGTGACATTTTATGTTTATTCTCATGATTCAATATGCTTATTACTGATAGGAATTTCAACAAAGACTTAACATGAACTATGTGTTTTCAGTCAGTTAAAGCTCCATTGAAAGTGGGAGTCACATTAGCTATGTCTTTCTAATCCATCTATCATCTGTTTGAATACATAAAAGCCTTTGTTTTACTATGTGGCTGATGTATGCACAAGTTGGGGGAATTTCTATAGATTGGGATATACAAGCACAGGAAAAAATGTGTGTTTGACAGGCAGAGGGAGAGAAAATTACATATTCAATGCATGGTGCAATGCTAAAAAGGAAGGAATGAAGCAGGTGGAGTAGCAGTGGAAGCTTAAAGACAGGATCATCTCTGAGATCTCAGGGCCTGTTTCTCCATCCCAGGAGCATCCTTTCTAAACAGCCTAATGTAGGAGAAATTGAAGGAATGGAAAGGAGCTGTGACATGGGAAACAAATATTTATTCATTACTAAGTGAGAATCTAAAACGGAGAATTATACAGATGTAGAAAACAGACAGCAGTTCTGTCTTGGAAAGATGAAAATCTGGGCCTGTCACCACCTCACAGCACAGTTCATCCCTTTTTCCATTAAAGGAAGATGCATTTTTGAGCACTGTGTTATCCAGCCATCATTTCTTTTCTTGAAATGAACTTTGCACTGGAGTTCTAGTGAGCAACTGAGACCATGACTCCACAGGCTCTGTCCCCTTACACCTATTCCCAATCCTCAGCTGCCTCCCCTGCAGCTCCACAATCCTCCACAGCACTGTCCCTTATAAAGCTGGAGTGCCCCAGGTCACAGTCCCCTCTTCTGGGTCTTTGAGTACTTAATTCTCATCGTGTTTCCCTCCTGTCCCTGGGCAGAGTTAGGCAGGGGAGTGTGGAATGGGAAGGAGCAGCTCTCCTGTAAGATGTTTAAGTGTAATGCTGGAGAATAGGCTGGCCAAAGAAAACTGATCAAGGCTGGAGGAGTTAGGAGAGAAAAGGAGGTAGTAAAAATTCTTGCCTGGCAGTCCAGCATGGAAGTTTTTTTGGCTCATTAACTTGCAAAACGGTTTGGGGACTTTCTAGAAGGTATCACAGGAGTGCAAAGCAACAATATGGTCATTAATAATAGTTTTATTACCAGTTAGCTGTACAGATAATTCCTACATATTTCTTTCCACAGAAGGAGTTCAGCATTCTTTCTCTGTGCACGGCTGCTCTGAGCTAGGGCTGGCCAGAGAGCACCCCGGGAAAAGATTTCTGTCAGAAAATGCTCAGATAGGCAAAAAGATAGTGTTTTATGGACATGCTCTGACCACAGAAACTAATCAGGTCTCTGCTGGAACCAGCCACACAACAAGGAGCCAAATCCTGGTGCCCCAGTAACCCCTGTGCCAGGCTCTCAAAGCCAGGGCTGTGTCCTGGGGACTGACAGCCTTGGGCTCCCCAGCTCCTGGCTCTAAACTCCCCCAGAATTCTGGAGTTCTGTGCCAGCAGCCCGGCCCTATGGGGGCTTTCTCAGCCTCCCTCAAGGCTGGCTCAGCTGGGAGCCTGGCAGCACTGCCCCTCCTGCCTCAGCCCCAGGGGACCCTGCTGAGCAGGAGCCCACGGGAGCTTTGGTCCCTGCCGAGAGCTTTGTGCCAGCTGAGAGCTGATACCTGGAGGGCCCATGATCCCTCAGCCACCCCCAGATCCATCCCACTGCCCTGAAGCAGAGCCATCCATCCAGCCTGTGCTCAGTGTGCGTGATTTCTGGAGGGATGGGGAGCGTGGGAAGCCTCTTTCTAACTCGCCTCTTCTGGAGTCTGTGGCTCCTTGTTCAGGAACATTGTTGTTACTTTCAGTGCTGCTCCTGCTGTTGATCTTGGCCTTTGCTTCTATGATTTCTGTTCCCCGCTGCACTACTTAGGTGAACAATAAGTTCCATTTCCAGCAGTGGTCGGCCTCCTCTCTTACCCCTTGCCTGCAGGAATTTCTTTTGTTTGGTTTGATATTTTTAGTCACGCTGTGTTGTAATAATAAGAACAAGACCACGGGCACGCGAGATTCCAGCCTTCCTTCAGTTGCCATGGCTTGCCTTTGCGCGTTGTTATTGCTTTGGATGAGCTACTGCTGCTGCTGCAGCCCCACTCCTTGATTCCCACTTCTTTAATTCTGTTCCCTGCCTTACTACAAAGTGAACAGCAGTGCTTGTTCTCTCTCTCTGACGTCTTGAATCCACCCACGAACCCATTATTTTCTGTAATGGCCAAGACCGGTGTAGGAGGGGGGAAGAAGAAATGAAAAGAGAAAAAATAAATAAGGATAAAACCCTGTGTGCTTTGGGAGTGTTCCCTGCACTGCAGAAAGTGCTTGTGCACCCCACTGGATGTGCAGATCAGGATGTGACCCTGAGCTGCACGTTTGCACAGCACCCAGAACGTGGTGTGCTGGGAGTGAGGACACTGAGGGGTCAGACAGGGCTGAAATCTCTGGTGTGTAGGAAATCCTGTCCTGTGGTTGTTTTTAAAAGCTGCAGAAGCTGTGGAGCTGGGACCAGATCATGGATGTGCTTGGGAGAACCTTGTGCTTGTGGAGACAAAATTTTAGGGAAAAATAAACCGACATCATCCCACCCTACCTGTCACCCTGTGGCCACTGAGGTGCTAAAGGGGCACAAACTTGGCAGAGGTGCCAAAGGCTCAGACAGGCTTTGCCACCAGCTTTGATGAAGTTCTGGTATCTGATGGGAGTTTCAAGCAGTCCTGAACCCCCAGTGCTTTTTCTAGCTGCTCATTCTATGCCATTGATAAACTGATATATTAACTTCTATAACATATCCTTTCATTCCTACTTTCCTTTTTCTCTACACTTTTCCAACCTTGTCTCTGTCTGGTAGAAAGGTTGAGTAACAAAAATCTGAACATTTAACATCTAAGAAAGTTCCCCCAAAATACTCATTTTCAAAATTTTCCTCTCTGTGATTTTAACTAAGAAAAATTAAAAGACCATCAGGTTCCTGGTACAAAGTAGAGAAGCTGCAATATACCTTGTTTTCCTAAATTTTGGGTTAAAAACAGTTCACTTTATTATATGAGTAGTTTATCCTGTTTAAAAATATTTTCTGCACTAATGAAGCAATTTGAATACTTCAGTAGAAGGAAACTGTTAAACAAAATTTGTGAGCTACTGCTGACATCCCTTTCCTAGGCCTTACTGTGTGCCATCAATATCATGTCCTTCTGTCCTTCTCCACCAGTTGATCTTTCATACCTCATTTTAAAAACAGAGAATTGGATATTATCTTAACAAACAAGCAAACCAATCCATATGTAGAGACATATATAAAATACCTATCTACCTCTTTGTAAATATAAAATAAAGAACTGATTTTTCCAGCTGTGGAATATTCAGCTTACAGTACAAAGCCCTTCCCTCTATATGTAGGTGTAGGCTGCTGCAAGTCTTTTGGCTCTGTTTTTATGATGGCCAGCACAAAAGGGTACCTATTTCATCTATGTAATTCTTCACCTTTTGCACTAAGGGAGCTTCCTTGGAAAAGACTCTAACATTCTCCTGATTGCTCTTGTAAGCAATCCAAAAATCAAGGAATCTTATGTAGTTTTCTTTAATGCAGTCTGGATGATGAATTTACATCTATATATCAGAAACACTGTCTTCTGCCCTACATTACTAATGTCAGAAAATTGCCACTATATAATTCATCAAAGTATTTCTATAGACTCCCCCTTTATTATCTCTTCTCTTGCAAACGGTATAATTTGCCTTCATTCTATGTCAATGAGAGGAACTTTAATCTTGGATACAGCTGCATAAGGTGCTGTACACATTAAAAGAATGGCAAGGTAAGAAGGGAACGGGCCTGGATAAAAATATAGATTAGGAGCTATTTATTAGCAACTGCAAACATGGCAACAAAAGACTTTTTAAAAGCAGCTTGAAAATTTTGCTTGAAACGGTCACATAATGAAAGTATTTTTGCACTGTATGAGTTTTAATCAAAAATTATTTTCCTATAGTTTCTTTTACACTGAAGAGTGTATGCTGAATTCTAAAGTTACACTTCTTTAGAAATGTGTGGAGCCATAAAGTGGATTTAACTGTGAGAAAGGCTCAATATCTCATAGTCATATTGTACCTTTCACCCTAGAATATCCTAAAGTACTTTTCACACGTAAAAACCTGATATGTAATTGCACCTGCTTCAGATATGAAATGCAGCAGTTGTTTAATGGTGCACAGAAATACTAGACAAGGGTATGAGGCCAGAAATTGAAGAATACAATATCCAGCTGAAAATCCAGGTGGGATTTAGGATGGGAGGATATAATTGCTTCAATTAGAATTTTGTGAGAATAATATATTTAATAGGTGCAATTCCTGGCCCTATTGGAGTCAATGAGAACATTGCTGCTGATTACAAATGAGGTTGGAACTCCTCTCATATCTCTACCTTTATGAAAAGTCTAATGAAATACTGCAGTCGGAATTGTTTGCAGGATTTTGATTTTCTCATCTCCACCAGAAGAATCGGCTTCATCCTCAGCGCAGCATTACAGCTATGAAATCTTGTTAGGCGCCTGTTTTACACCCCTAAAAGGGAGGGGAGAATTGGATCCAGCATCTCCTGTGGCCTTTCCCACCAGCATGGGATATTGGTTCATTGCAGCTCGGATAGAAATGTCAGCTGCAGATTCAGCCTGACGCACACAGCTGTTCCGTGGAGGTTTCCAGTAAAAAAGTAATTTCCCATACAAGTACCCTGGCCGATAGCTCCTGTGCCGTGCTGGCCCCGTCAGCTCTCACGTGGTCAGGTTTTATGACTGTAGGCCATGTTTTAAAATATCAAATGTTTCTGTTCAGTCACTGTAGAATGTTAATAGGTAACAGGGAGGGAAGGACTGTGATGGCATAGATGCACAGGAAATATAAGCTGTGAAGATTAATCTGTTTCTGTGATGAATAAGGAAAATATCCTGTTCTATCCATTCATCTCCCCTTTCCCCTTCACTCCTTCCCATTTTCCCCTTAGTTCTTTCAGGATCCAAAAGGTTTGATGCTCATCTTAACAAAAACTTTCCGTTGATTTGGTTTAGATACTGAGCTATGTAATGCCAATACCAACATGTGAGCTGTTTGCTTCCATTTAAGCATTCATCCTAAAGTGTAAACAAAAAGGAAGAATAGATCTAAAAGTATATACTCATGTCTCTCACTTCACATATCTACAGACATGTGCTCTCACTGCCTCACAGCTGGACTTTGGAGGGCCTTCCCCTACTGTAGCTACGTGGTTTGTGGGCCAGGCCCTCTGAACCTGAACTCCCATCCAGCCCAGAAGGAGTCTGTGGGTGTTTGTGCCTTAGACATGTCCCAGGGAGGACCTCAGCACAGCTGGGATGGTGCAGTTTTTGCCTGGGCCTCCCTGGATGAGTAGCTCTGGATCCCCTTGCTCTGGGAGATTGGCTTGCCCCACATCGAGTGGGAGCAGTGTCACCTCCAGACCCTGCTCTGCAAAAGGATCAGTGAGTGGAGCAGTGTATATGAAGTATATTTTTCTTACATGCTGTCCTGGGAATGAGATTTCCATGCAGGAAACAGGCTGAAAATTTCCTGTTAGAGAAAGCCCAAATTCTTAGCATTAAGTTCTGCCCCTGCATCGCTGCAGGGCAATGTGATGGCAACAGAACTGTCCAGGTGTGTGCACAAGCACCCCAAACAGTGCCCTAAAATTGATCCAGCAGGATCCCACCCGGATCCTCTGGGAAGGGCTGGGACCCTCGTGCTACATGAGCAGAGCTGGAGGCTTTCAGCACTTACATTCTAAGAAGAAACCAAAGCAAGCAGGAGCCAGCAGTGATGGAGAAGAGCTCAGGGCTCTCCCCAGTTCCAGCTGGATGCTCTGTGCTCAGGTCCAGCCCCTCCAAAGCCCTGCCAGGGAACAGACATTTCCTCTCTTTCCCTCAAAGATAAACACCAAATTTTAAAAAATTATTTACTTGAAAGCTACTGCCAATTTTTTTTCTCATTTCATACCCCAGCTTGCTTCTAGGTTGTTGCTGTGATTTTTTTTTTCTTTCTTTTTTTTTTTTTTAATTCATAACACATGGACTCTTTCAAAAACACCAAGTATTTGAGATAAAACTGCTTTCAGCCTATGGCATAAAATGTAGGGCTACATGAAAGTAAAAAAAGGATGAGAGCTTTTCAATCAATTTGATGAAAAATTTAAGTTAATTAAAAGAATGCTCAATTTTTCCCTAGAAGGCGACACTGATCTTTATTATTAATGCATTCCAGTGTTTCATAACTGTGCATAATAATGGCCTGTAACATCAGGCACAGCTTCATCCCCAGCTTAATTTGTTACAAAATCTTTTTTGGTATTCTTAAAGCATGCCCTTTGCCACTCTATCTCTGATGCTCTTGGGCTAATTCCCAACTCCTAAAGGACGTCTTATTTTATGCTCACACCTGAGAATTAATTTATCAGATTGTTTTTTCAGTTTAAAGCTTTTTAAAAAATAATAAAAAAAAATTAAAAGGCATATAGAGACACTTCACTGCTTGGCTTTCATATCACTTTTTAGTATTCAGATTCAATTAGTGGAAATAGAAGTAGAGGAATAATATTCATACAGGCTGGAGATGTAGAGTAGAAGAAGAGGAACAGAAATTGGTCTTTGAGTTGTGGACACAAGGTTTCATTTTCTTCCATGTACATTAGTGGAGGAAGTGCCTTTCCAGGATGGGAGGAATGTATTGAAGAAGAATCTTGGAAAATCCCCAGCTAAATGTGCCTCCATTGCTGTTGTTTTCCACATTAGTGCATTAATTGTTAACTCAAGTTAGTAACGATTTATATTTCAGAGTTGGCAGCTAAGGCCCAGTTCCTGCTCTCTACTTACACCTCTGCTTACAAGGAATAGGAGTCCTCCCACCTTGCCTGAACTCCACCTCTTTAAAATTCCATCAAACCTCAGGAAGTTCCCTGAAGGATTCAACTCTGGAGCACCAGCCCAGTGCTTTCCAGATTGATTGAGGCAGATGGTTTTGCAGAGTGTAGCTTGGATTTTCCAAGAGCTGAATATTCCCTGTGTTTAGGGAGTTTAAAGTGATGAAACTTCCCAGTTGGAGGCCTTGTTTAATTCCCTGCAGTAGGAGGAATGAAATTATGCCAAGCCATACATCTGGGGTGATGCAGGCATGACATGCAGGCATTCCTTTGTACTGGGGGAATGAGAGCAATAGGATGAGTGCTTCTACTTCAGTACAGAAGCACTTAAAGGCCCCAGAGCCTGGTACTCCCTGTGCTGTCCCAGGAATAGGTGCAGGGATGGAGCAGTCTCCAGCCTGAGCAGTTCACAGGATAGGTAGACATGAGGCACAAAAGAGATGCCATCACTACTGAACAGGGGTACAAAGGGTGAAAAAAAGAATGACTTTTTGAAACTTTGTGTTTTAAAGAACCAAGCTGAAGGCTGTTTTCTTTCTTTTTTTTCTGTATATTCCTTTTACTTCTAACATATAAACTGCAATAAGTATAGAAGAAGGTAAACAGAATATTTCTTTTCCCCTTCAATAAATATGGAGCAGACATGCAGGTCCTCAATGAGGAAGAGAACCAAAGGAAGGAGAGTTGGAATAAAAGTAAATTCTAGGTTGCACAGCATTTATCAGGGAGATGGAAAAAAGCTGGGAGTTGAAAGCAAGATTTAATGACAAGAGATGGTGATAAAAAGTTCATAACAGCTGAGTTTTATGTTAAGACTTGTAATCAAGAATCCCTTGGCCAACTGTTGTCACTGGCTACACATCAACACAGCCAGGGTCTGAACCAACCTGTGTTTTACCCAGGGGCTCTGGTGTAGCCATGGCTGAGTGGGGATCAGTAGGACAGATTTACATGCAGAGCTGTTTGAAATTCCCATTTGCTTCAACTGAAATTTGGATTGGAAACGTGCCACTTTATCAAAAAAAAAAAAAAAAGAGCTCTGTGTTCCAGGAGGGTCTTCCTGGTTCAAGCCAGGGGCTCCAGTTTCTCAGCCTTCCCCATCCCTGGGGACTGTTCCGACCCAAGTGGGTCATTTTGCTGTGATAGACTTCCTCAGTCTGTTCTGCCAGACCTTTCTACTTTGCATAAATAATTGAGCATTCATTAGAGCAGGGTCTTGAGCCTGGCTTTCCCACAGCTGAGGTGAGTGCCCTGACCACCACACTATTGATTTTCCTATCCTGACCGATCAATCTTTCATTGATCTCATTGGTGCTAATTGGCAAAGGGGGTGCCCACAGGATGTCTGGTGAGGGCAGGAGACACACGTAACCCCTATGAAAATAATACCATGTGTTTCCCAGTGGCAGTGACAACACTGCTCTGTGAGACCTGTGTCTGGCATAGCTTCAGGTGTCCCATCTTGCACGAGATCAAACATCCTCTTTCTAACGATTCCGGGGGAAATGGTGTTGCCATTCGACATAATATGCAATAATTGTGTATCCTCAGTAAAAACATTTCTGCCTAATCATGAAAAGCACAGTTGAGCTACAGTCTGAACTGACTCAATTTATGTAACAAGATTCCGCTGTGTTTGCCCAAATTGGCATGGTTCCTCTCCAAGGGACTGAAAAATGACGGCAAATCCAGCATGAAGCCTGTTGTTAGAGGAAGTGTAGGGAGCAGCACAAGTTTATTGTCAGCCTTCAAGTGTGCCTTTAGGTGGTCACCACATCCTGAGATGCTGCTGATAGAACAAGATGACATGTTTCTGAAGGCCTGCCAAGAGATTCAAACAGACAATATTGAAGACTCTTGCTCTGCTTTTCTTAGCAGTTTACCATTTCCCTTCAGAATGAATATGAAATTATGCTGCTGTGAAGAAACCCACAGTGTAATGAGGGACGCTGGGAGAGATTAGCCAAGGCAGATAATGTCTTGTAGAGACTATCTCTTTGGCACCTTTGATACCAATTATACCATGACATCTCAAAAGGAAGTCACCTGTCTTAGCTGTGGAAAGATATCCAAGAAAATCTAACAAGCATTTTTTTTTTAGTTCATTGTGCAATGAACATATGCAATGATATAATAATCATTTCCCCTGGTACAGCAGGAAAAAAAAAATTAAGTAAAATTAGTTCCCAACATGAAACCATTATGAGCTATAATTTATTTCAGAAAGTGGAAAGTGTTAGGGAGAAAAGGAAAAAAAACCACCCAAACCCTTTGCTGATAATTTGTTATGTTCTGGACCCAGTAAATGACCTTATACATATGGACTTAAGTATACTCAGCGGGTACAATATATCTAAAATGACACAGAGGATTGAGCCTAATTGATATCATTAGAGCCCTGGTCCTTTTACACTTGGCCTTTGAGATGTTGGTGTTACCAAGAAAGCTGCTTTTGATTTATTTTGCTTTTCTTCTTCATCCTTTTGCTCTCTCGCTCATTCTCTCTCTCATTTCCACCCCCCCTCCTCTCAGTTCTGCTCAAAGGCCAGACCCAGGGAGGTTAGGAACTCATGATCCCATCCAAGGGCTGTAGTGCTACAGATTGCAAATTCCTTTCTGAAGTGATAACTTCTAACAAGAGGTACTTGGTATGTTTGACCAGTGTGGTTCTTAGGGGGAAAAAAAAAAAAAAAAGGAAAAAGAGTGCAATTGTATGGATAAAATACCAGTAACATTTATTCTAGGTGACTCTCTTAGGGGTTAACATGTGCTTTATCTTTAAAGGGGATATTCTCTGGTAGCTTGTGGAAGAGAGAAGTGTGCTCAGCATAGTGGAGATTGGCGTGGCTTACAAATTTTTAAATTGTTTCAGTTTTTAACCAGTGAATTATATAAAAAACAAGGTCATGATCTTCCCTTTAAAATTCTACAGTGAATATGTTACAATCAATTCAATATTTCATTAGTGTTTTACAGATGAACTCTGAAAGTTGTCACTGACTTTGTACAACATCATCTTTATACACAAATTCATACTAGGTCTATGCATCCAGCATTTTCCAGGAATGTTTATGTGCAACAAACAATAGCACAGTACAGGTGGGAAGAGTGATATATGATCTTGTACCTGGAAGTCTGGGAAGTCTCAGAATTTTGTTAGAAGATATTCTTCGTTAACTGATTCTTGTGTTTCAATCATATTCTACTCTATTTGTTTATTTTTCAGGAAATCTGTTTCAATGTTCCAGAAAAAAATGCCTGTTTAGCTGCAGCATATTTGGTTTTTTCCCCATACTGATCAACTGCTCTTTCGGCTGAGATGGATTTAAAATGGTTTATCAGATATTCATTGAAAAGGAATGAGATTTAATGAACTTTTAGTAAACAAGAGAAAAAAAAAAACCACATTGAAATTGTTTAAAAGAAACTTCTCTACTTAGAAGTCACTTTTACCTGCATTTTAACTAAGTTAGCTTGGGCCTAATCCAGTGGATCCTGAGTGGGACCGTTATTCCAGCTCAAAAGAGAATTCCAGACTACTCAAGGAGAGCAGGTTTCTTTTATTTGCTGATTGGGCTGGGAGTCACAATCAAAGGAAAGTTGGTGTTTTTGATGTCATTGTGGTGAGTAACTGGCTCTCCTTGAGCAGCATCTGCCATGGGGGAATGGGACTGGTATTCCAGTGTCCTTGCATCCTTGTCCCAGTTGTTGGTGACAGTCAGAGGGATAACTGCCTGCAGTGCAGCCCAGCAGGTATTTCTGCAAACACTGGGGCTGGAAGGACTCTCTGATGGTCTGGGTGTGGGTTCAGGAGAGGGGAGACTTACTAGAGGAGGGGGACAAGGAAGAGAGAGAAAGAAAATGTTTTAATGGAAAACATGCAATCAAAAATAACCCCCTGTCCTACATCCTTTATTCATCTGCTAATTGAAAATGGGAGACTTGTGATCCCAAAGTGCACATGAGCACATCCATGGGCTCTCCCAGCTGCTCTCGGAGAGGCAGAGTGCCATGGCACACGCCGTGCACGGGGAGCAAAAGGGCACAACAATTAAAAGGGAAATGCAAAGTACAGCTCTTGAAATGTCATGCACGTTAGCAGCACAAAATGCCAGTTGGGCTCCTCATCATATTCCCTGAATCCTTTTTTTCCTTTCTTCTCTATTTTTTTTTGTTCTGTCTTTCCCTAATTTTTTACCCATGCGTGTTGGAAGGTGACGGCGGAAGCGGGGCACACACACACACACAGCTGTAAGCACGACATCACCACCTCCATCCTCTTGAGTCATTTACCCCTCTAACATCTCACTTCCCAAATGTCCACCCCCCAGCACTTCACTACCCAGTGCCTGACTCCATAACCCCCTTCACCATTAACACCCATCAGCAGCCGGCGCGTTTTTATGGTCAGGGAGCGTTGCTGCCCAGGCTTCCCTCAGATCACATAGCTATAAATTTACTCTGCAGCCTCTCATTCCTTGTGGGTTCTCTACATCCTCAGGCCTTCCTCTCTTCTGCACTTTATCCCTGCTTTTCTCTCGTTGGCATATGCACCTTGACCCGGGCAGCCTCGCACATATGCAAGATGCAAAAAGTCCACCAGCTGTGATCAACAGTAAATAAATCTTGATGCCAGTATTAAGTTACCGCAATTTTATCCTCTCTCTCTTACCTTCCCCACCCCTTCATCGATGGGAGAAGAATATGAACTTGACATTTGCTCACTGAAAGCAGATGGATGAGGTAGGTCAGCATTAGGTGTAACCCTAGCACTGTTTCTTTGGGTTTCCTGAAGGATGGAGCTAAAAGAATTCTCCTGTTGGGTCAGAGGCCACATTAGTCATTTGCTTAAAGAAGAACTCTGCAGAATTAATCAAAATGAAACAGAGGTTTTCATGTCTCTCTCTTATTCAGAATCTCTCGGTCCTTTTTTCCATTCCTCTTAGAGGAAGCAATGTATTTTATCCTTTTACACCTTGTCCTGCAGAGGTTTTGTTCGGAGTGGTGTCACAGGCCTTCCCCTTCTGTGTAGAAAACCATTTTAATCAGGATAAAGCCTCCATGTGATACTTGTAAAGGTCATCTGAAGCTGGTGTGTTAGTACCAGTGCAACCACAAAAAAAAAGACTCAACCCTTCATGAAGAAGTTTTGAGTTGAAAAGAATGATTCTATTCACTGCATTTTTCCAACTTAAAAGGAAAGTTAAAAGAGCAGCTCTAACACTCAGAAGCAAAAAACTTTACATATTTTGTTTCACTATAACCTGAGGAGAGCAAACTATTCAGGGAGAAAGTCTTTCATTCTCGTTTCAAGAGCTATACCCCAAAACTGATTAAGAGCCTGACCTTACCATAAAACAGGTCACAGTAATATTTTTAGGGGTTTCTTTTTTTTTTCTTTTTTTTTTCCCTGAGGTTGTTATCTTGGTCAGGGAGGTACCAGGGTATTTATGGTTTACAGTTTAAATCATCTCACAAAGGAAAAAGTTTCTTTGGACTGAAAGCTTTTGGCAGCAAACTTTCACCTGCTATTTGAACTGTTCCCACTATTTGGCACACTTGCCTATAAAAGCTTAAAATAGTACATCAAGATTTTGGTTTCTCTTGATATTTTTTCCCCCTCTTCTTTTCTTCTCCTGTTTTTCAAATGCTGGAACTTCCTCTTTGCTATTCCTGGAAACATGTTAATAATTTAGTTGGGATTTGTGAGATGGGCATTCAGGGTAGGACAAAATGTCATTATTCTTCAAGAACTTTCATGTTCCTCAGCTGCTTCCCAGCCATGCCCAGCAGTCTGAAACACTCTTGTTCCTCCAGCACTGCAGCAAAGTCATCACAAGCATTCTAGAAACTGGCTTCTCCTTGTTAACTCAGCTGTAAACCAGTTGAATTTCCACTGCCCTGAAAAATAATCCAGTTTATTCAGATGCATTTATAAAGCAAACAGCAAAACCACCCACTGTCAGTTGCTCACACATTGGCATATGCACACACAGACACCTTCAGCAGCCCATATAGCACTGACAGTATGCACAGCTGTTATATTTTACGCTATTTGATGCTCAATAATTAGCGCCTGTTAAGGAAAAAAGGAGAGATGCCACACTACCTTGCAACAAATAGCAGGAATCAGTATGTCCAATTTATCAAGACCTACTGCTGAAAGGAAGATTCCTGTTATAATTTCACATGATGTTGCTGTCACTATTACACTTGTCAGCACTATGATATCAACAAAAGACTTCTGGTGTATCTCGCAGGCAATGACTCTTCTTCAGATTCGCTGAAGTGAGACAAGAAAACCTCACAGATGCTTGGTATTGTCTTAATTTAATTGGAGGTTTGGGGTTGGTTTTTTTTTTATTTTTTTTGCTACATTTGGCATTTTTCCTGATATTTTTTGGTAAGAGAAGTGGGTTGAGGATTGAACTCCAATCTCATTCTCAGCTGCAAATATTTTGTGATAAGAAAACCGTTTAAAATTGTGGGACATGATGTATTCAGTCATAATCTTAGCATGTCCAGGGAGGAGCCAGCCTGGCTTCAGTCTGGTTCTGCAGGTGGTGTAAAATGGCTTGTGATCCTCCTGTGATTAAGAGATTTCTGTCAACAAAACAGGTTTGTTGCGTGGAAGCTGTGCAGGTTCATGTGCCAGGCTTCAAGACAGCCCAGCAGTACAGAATAATAGAATCATAAACTGGATTGAGTTGGAAGGGATCTTAAAGATGATCCAGTTCCAAAAACCACGTGTCATGAGCAGGGACACCTTCCACTAGACCAGGTTGTCCCATGCCTCATCCACAGCCTGGCCTGGAACACTTCCAGGGATGGGGAGCACAGGTATGTGTTAGAGGAATCTTCACTCTTTCCTGATGTGTTTTAGCTGCCTGCAGCTCAGCAGGGAGAGGCAGGCAGAGCATGCTGGAGGTTACCCATGGCTGTCAGAGTTCTCAGCTGAGTTCTAAGAACTCAAGGAGACATTAAGATGTCCCCAGCAGCACCTGGTGGTTCCTCAGCCTCAGAGAGACCTGCATGAAGCAGGTGAGCTACATGTGAGGCAGCCTCTCAGCAGCAGATCCGTGTGTAGCTTCCAGAGCAGAGGAGAGGATCCAGTCTGTGATATATCCAGAGGCCGATGAATAAATATGCACACATGGGATTATGAAAACCAGAAATGAGATCCTGACCACGTGTCTGAGAACATAATCTGCAGACAGGCCAGATTTCTTGTCTGCACATTCCTTGCAGACAAATGAGGCTCTGGTATGCGTGAATTCTTCTGGATGAGTTTGATGGAATATAGATGTCTTAATTTGCATACACTGTATTTAAACCTCATGGATTCAGTATCAATTAGATGTGTTGAAGTCTCTCTAGCAGCACAGTCTCTCTGGTTCTGTACAGTAGTGTTTTCCTAGGCTCCTCTTGCTGCTTTGATTCCCTTGTTGTTTCATTCTTCACCCTGGCCTGTTGTACTTCCATGTGCAGGATGCTCTAGGTTACTTCATCAGGAGTGATTTTTCAGTGTCATCTAAAGGTTTAGTGCTCTGATTCTGCAACTTTTTCTTGCACTGGAGCAGTACTGTTCAGTCTGATATTTGCAATTGCTTTAGGTCTCATTGGCAATTGTAAACTTTCAAAAAATATGAGATTGGCTTTAAAATCATGAATCCTTTTCCCAAGCAATTAGTTTTTTAAGTTCTGGCACAAAAGAAACGCTTAGTTTCTTCATGATTTGGTTTTTGTCATAATTTACTGCCAGTTTCAACAGATTTTCCTGTAGCTGCAGTTTCTTTGGTGGATGCTCTTGTGCCTAATCCTGTGTGTCCCCATGCTTGTGCTTTTCCCTCTGGCCACTGATGAAACAGCCACAGTCATTTCTACACAGCCACCTGTTTTCACAAGGCTTGTTAGAGCATCATTATTTTTGTCAAGTATGTCCTTCCCTCTCCCCAGCATAAACACCTTCTGATCACATACATTTTCTCTTCAGAAAGTAGGCTATAAAAATTAACAGATGTCATGGTCATGGGGGTTTTTTGCCCTGTGGATTCTGAGTCTTGCATTTAAACTCGATTGATGTTCTCAGATCTGATATTTGCTGTTACCCCTGTAGCTGTGAAAACTAGGAAAGTATATTCTGGTCTTTCAAAATCAACCTGAAAATCCTATGATTCTCTGCCTTGGGGGTGTGAGGGAGACTTCAGTACTTCCAAGAAAATCACTAACAGAGTGATAACATTTGTAAGCCTGCAATTCTGAGCTCCGTGTAGGCATGTGATTCACCATCCAAAATCAATGTGATTCCCTGGTACTGCCAGTTAAATCAAGGGTCTTTTGTTGTTGAGACAGGCCCAATTTCCAGGTGAGTAATCTCTCTCTCAATATGCAGACCACTGCAGATTAGTTGGATGCTGTTGAGCAGCACTGTTTCTTCCCCTTACATAGAAATAATTGAATCCTTAAGTTTAGGAGGCAGAGCAGGATACTGGTCACTCCATAGATTTCCAAACTGGCCTATGGATTCTCATTTTCCCTTCTGACATACCAAAGCATTAACAGACTTGGGTGCATTTCAAATCTGTTGTGTTTTCTACCTTCTTACAGAATTTATGTTCACGGCATATTCCTTAATATCGTCTTCACATAGTTTGGAAATCTGGATGCAAATTCATGCAGCAGAGCAGACATGGCTCTGGCTTTCCTTTCAGGATGAGATTGGCCTTGAAGCTGCTAAATGTGCTAACACTTAGGTGGTGTGTAAATCCCCTCACCCAAACAAAACAAAAGGCCTTGGAGTTTCCATTAAGTTCTTCCTCCTCTCACCCCAGAAAGCAGCTGAATTAAGGATCAGGTTAGTCTGTCTTAATCAACATATGTGTTTTTCCATCTGCACATCACAACTGAAGATACATATATACATATATAGATAGATAGATATAGATATATATATATAGCAACAAAATTTGTCTGATAATTATAATTGAGTCAAAGATGTTAGTAGTTAGTGGTTAAGAATTTTATGTCTAAGCAACCATCAGTCACTCCAGTTTCAGCATTTAAAAAAATAATCAATGAATGCTGAACATCTAAGTAGTGTTGCTGAGCATATGACTGTGCAATGACCAATTTGCAAAGCCACATTAAGAGAAATATATGAGCAGTGCTTTCCTTAGGGAATGGCCATACAACAGAGTGTGGGTATTTGTATAAAAGCTAATCCTCCCACGGAGTTATATCAATTAAGTACAGTTCAGGGTAATAAAGAAAATATAGTGTTATCTGGGCTGTATATTACTATCCCCTGATTTAAAAAATTGCAGCAAGGTCAGTGGTTTTGGTACTTGTTACTTACTAAAGTGCTGCCTGAGTCCTGCTGTCTGTCTGTGTATGTGTGTGTCTCTTTTTCTTTTTCAGTGGCCTGTAGTGGCCTTGGAATGGAGGGGGGGAAAAAAAGTGAAAAGGATCAATAATGCCACTTCTTTAAATACCAGAGTGGATTTAGTGTGTGTGAGCAGTGGCAGACTGACAGCCTGGAGGGCTGAAGGCTCACTGTTACCCACCATGTGCAGCCAGAGCTCTGCAAGCCCCTCCTGGGTTGCCTTGCAGTGTTACCACAGCTTTGACCTGGCTGTGGACACTCTTCCCTCCCTGCAGCTGAACCTTTTGCTTCATTTCTGAGGCTACCACCAAATTAGTTCCAGTTGCAATGGTGTAGGATTTTATTGGGGAAGAAAGGCATGGTTTGGTTTTCATTTTAAGGTGGACAATTTCCAATAGGAAATGGGTATTTTAATATGCTTTTCTGTGTTGTAGTAATGAGTTGCTTACTTTTAAAAGCATAGCAGAAAGAAAAACCACACAAATAAGAGGGACTAGTTTCCCATGGTTCAAACTGCACATCCTTTTTCTGGGAGTAAGCAAAGGCTGAATGTGTTTTTTGCAGCACAGATTATTAATTTTGCTGTGATAAATGAGTAGACATATCAGTGCCAGCTTAACTTTAATTTTTTCTTCTAATGGGATGGACCTCTGAAGACAAAGCTTAGATAAAGGTGACTCTTAGAGCTCTCTGTGATGTAACAGAACAGTTTTTTGTGCCTCTACAGACCCAAGGTCTTCCTCAGAAGTGTTTCCCCTCTGGGTGTCCCAGTCCCTCTGTTCTCCACTGTCACACCTTGGATTTCCAGGGAGGTCAGAGACTCAGAATAATTTCATTTGGATGAACACCAGCAGTTCAAACACTGCTGCTTGAGAGGTGCCAAAAGGCACAAATACTTTATTTAGGGTGGATTACTTGAGATGTTCCAAAATTGCATGGGGGCTTTTCATTCTAAACATCTGGAAATCTGTAAAACACAAGAAAACCCCCAGCCTCAAAACAACCTCAAAATCTTGGTTCTTCCAATGCATATCTCCCTCCTTACCTCTAGTCTTATGTCCTGATAGTACCTGGAGTTTGGATTTTGAGCCTGACAGTGATGTTACAATAGATATTTTACCTACACGGAGCCCCACATCAGGAAAAGCACAGAGGTTAATTCTCAGCACATGCTTAAAACCTATTGAAGTCAAACAGATATTTAGATACAGATGTGGGAAATATGTTTATGGGTGTTGTTGAACAAGGGCCTTAAATGCATTAACAGTTTGCCACTTGATGTTGCTAGCCAATAACATGTTGCACTTTGGCTCTGCTAAAAATAACAATAAAACAGTTGTTCTGTAATTGTCCTGCCATAATTGAATGATCCTGTGTTGTGGTTCTGCCCAATTTCATGAGCCAGGTAACACCACATACATCTTGGAAGTTTCCCCTGGTTTCCTGATGTCCTTAAATCATTGGGTCTAAAAGCATTCAGAGATGGGATATTTTTTAAAAAGTTAATCTTTTGGTAGCTATAACTAGACTAAGAAAACCTCAGTCATTTTCTAGAGATTGTCCATAGGAAGGTGAATCCTGGCTAATGTTTTGGAAGAGCTAGAGCACCTTTAAAATCATGGAACTGATCTGATTTCAGGCTTCCCATTTCCTGCAAGTTCAGTGGTCTTGCACGAGGACCCTAGAATCCAACTTGGCATCTGGAGATCTATTTTTCTGCAAGGAAAAAAAAACAAACAAAAAAGTGGGAGTAAAAACAAGCTAAGCCAAAGAGAACAAAAATTAAAATTCAGTGACTACTCAATTTAGTAGTTTCTTATATATTCTGGTCTTCTGGATCATGTTGGTGTCCTAATGTGAAGATTGGCCTTTTCTATTAAAACAGGGTAATGCTGGGAAATCCACTGCAGGGGCTGAAAGCAAACACTGGGATTCACTGAGCTGCCCTGGCAGTTCCATCAGCCTTGGTGACTGGCTGGGGACATGTGGATTGTTTCAGCAAATTCCATCTCTCATCAGTTTCAAAGCAGAAAAGCTGACAAAACATGTTTGGGTATTAATATAATTAATTGTATTTTAATTACTATTTCTGTCTTTGTGAAAAAAAAAAGGTTAGAAAATCTGCCCTTCTGATTTTTACTGGGTTTTACCCCATTTTTACTCAGGAGTAGATGACAAAATATTCACTGCAAGGGTCATTAGACTCCATTTGTGTGATACATAAAAAATGCCTTACTGAAATCATTTTAGAGAGACAACATTAAAAATCACTTTCTGGAGCAACCCAGATGTTTTGCTGCAAGAGTCACTCTTACAAGGTGAAGTCCATGATTTACAGCATTGTCCTAGACAGGTAGCAGGGACTTCCAGTTGCTTGTGTAGGGCAGATCTACTTATGAGGGAGAGTTTACCCACAGCACCAGCTACTTCTTTGATAGGTAAATAGCTGGAAGTCAAAACCCTGTCAAAATCCAGCAGGGCACAAGCATCAAAAAGTCACAGTATTGAGTTGTTGACATTATTGCAACAACTTCCAACATCCCCTGGCTTAGTGTCAACAGTAAAGGCCCACATGCCATCTAAGAGAGAACACTGCATGAGCATTTCTTTAACCAGAAATCTTTTTCACACTCAGTGAATTCTGAACTACTGTAAGGGAATAAAGCAAAACCTAGGCAAGCAAAATAAAATAAAATTTTTTTAAAAAGCAACAGAAGAGGAGGTGGCAAATATTGAAAAGAGAACGAGGGGAAAAAAGGTGGTTTCTGTCTGTTTTGTCCTACAGGCAGAAGTGCCAGGACAAATCAGCAGGTCTGCAGGTGAATTTTCTAGTTACAGTAGATGAAGCATTTCGTTGGCCACTTTGACAGATTGTTAACGTTAGTTGGGCTGAGTGTGATTAATTCTGCTGCTCTGTCAGTGACAGGAAGAAAAGGTTCTGCTAAAACCGCGCAGAGGTGACTCTGCTAGAATTCGTTAGAGGGGCTGGGAGCAGGGGAAGCACCAGGCAGCGTCGTGTCAGCTTCCCAGCTGTGGTCTTCTGGATCAAAGGAAAGATGCTGCTGATTTGAAATGAAAAGTTGGGGGTTTCCCTAATGTGATCTGGCGTAGGGAGCCATTGATATGGGGCTGTCCTTCCCCTGCTTCAGGCGAGGGAAAAAATGGATCCGGATGTGAGCAAACAGTACAAAGAGAAGGCAGAGCTGCTAAGCTACATATTTTTATGCAATTTTCAAATGTGTGAGCTGTCAGGTTTAAAAAATAATAATAACACAGGGTCATTCCTTAGCCTGCTAACAGATGTGTCCAACATTTGGATCCTAGCGCAAGGACTTTGCCTTGACCAAAATGAATACATTTTAAACATTGACAGTAAATCTCTCAGCACCCTTAAAATATAACTCCACTAATAAATGAGAAAGAGAAGACATCTGAGAAACTGCAAGTGTCTGCTTAAAATATATAGAGTTAATATCAGCAACTGGCGAGTGAAGTCAGAGCAATTGGAGCATTCCTGCTCACCATTCCTGCTGCAGAATCCGGATCCAAAGGCAGATTCACACCTCGTGTTAACACAGCCTACAGCAGTAAAGCTCCATTGATTTCAGCCTGGTTATTACTGATTTTGAGTTGTTTAAGGGAGGAAAACAGATCTCTGTGTGATTCTATGGCCAAGGCAGCAAAGCATGCTCCCCCTGTGTCCCGTCACTCCAGAGCCAGAGACAGCATAGCCTGTGATGCTTTGCCACTGAGCAGTTGTTTCTAACACCACTGGGGAAGCTTGAAGGGAGGCCACCTGATGTTTCCAGGCAAAAGCAAAGCAGGGGGATGCACAATTAGCCAGGAGGTGCTGGGAATAGCTGTGCAGAGGATAAAGCTCTGGAGTCACAGCAGAAATGTTATTCTCATAGTACAAAGGGTGCAGACCTCAAAGTGCAGAAACAAAAAAATATGGTAGTGGTACTGACTAACAGAATTGTGCAGAAATCTGGTGGCAGGGTTTATTTGCAATCTTTTCTGGCTAGCTGAATTGTTTGAGAAATGAAGTAGTTATTCTTTCTATCTTTCTCAATAGATAATTCTATAATATAAACATCTGTAACTTGCTAATATTTTTTTATCCTGAAAGTAAGAGTGAAGCATAGAATAATAATGTTGTGTTTAAGCTCAAGAAAATGATCTGAAAATCACAAGGTTTTAAGCTGTGGGAGTTGTTTTTCCTGCTCTTCCATGATCTTCCATTTCCCTTTGAAACTGGGCAGTCGCCTACAGGTTTTGGAAATACAGTTTTTTTCCAGGGTTTGAGAGGAATCCATCATGTTTACACTTTCCCATCCTTAGGATCAACCAGATGTGTTTAATTCCCATTCCTTGCTGGGTTTATCTGCAGTGACTGAAGAGATAACTTCCAACAGAGCAACCTTGGAGATAAGGGGGGGCAGACAGCTGGGGCAGCAACCTTCTGCAGCCCCATGATTAATCCAGTATAGTTATGAATCAGAGCTCTTGGTCATCAGAGCTTGGATGTTCAGCATCTTTCTGTAATCCAGAATTACTGATGCCCATTCACCTGTGGTATAAAAACTCCAGCCTCAACAGAGGAACTGATGGACAGTAAACTATTGCAGCTAAACCAGCAGAGGATTCAAAAATTTCTAGTTTTCATTGTTGGGTAAAAAACCATAATGGTTATTGAAGCAGGGAGCTTTGGAGTCTGCAAAACAGAATGAGATCATTATAGTCCTAATTGAGCAAAGCAAATAAAAACATGCTCAGCTCTAAGCACTTGGATAATCCCAATCCTTCTGACCAGAATTGAACGAAGGATGTAAGACTGTGCCTAATGTTCAACATGTGAGGAGTTGACTTCTCAGGGTCTTGAGCATATGTTTAATTTTTTTTTACTGAGTTAGGGCCATATGAATGGAAATGACATTTGTAGTTAGTGTCTAGGCTAAATCAAGCCACATGCCTCAGGGTACAAAATAACTATCAGATGGAGACAGCAGTGTAGGGTTCTCACTATAAAATACTCACCAGAGATTCACTTTTCCCAGGTAGGTTCCTAGCAGCTCATTTGGAAATCAGGCTATTAGGCTAATATATTTAAGGAATTATTTGTTAATATGAGGTTTCAACACATTGCATAGCTTCAGTGTCCAAATAATGGACAATAAATAATTCCTTCAGTTAACTTCTCTGATTTTTACTGTTCCCAAATCCTCCAAGGAATAGATCACAACTTTTACCAGCCTAATGATTACTTGGGATAATTTGTGAATGTTTGAAAGAAATAGTTCTTGATGCACAAGTCTGTCAGCCAACAGCAGCAAACATTCCACTGTGCAGGTTATTGGTATGGCCAAGTCAGAACAGAAGTAGTGCCTTTGGTCACATGTGATTTAAATTCATTTTCTAATGAGCAATTTCCTGAGTTGCCCTAAATTTATAATGTGTGAAGGAAAGGGAGATTTTATTCCCTTTGATAACGCCAAGGAAAAAAAAAAAAGAAGAAGGTAGAATGTGGTTTGGTTGATTTGGCTCAACTATTTATTATAGCATGTCCTAACTTTTGATAAAGATTTCTGTTGCTCCCTATGACCTTTGACTAAGTCCTGGTAGTTATATAGACCCTAATTCTAGCTTAAAATAAAAATAGGTTTCATCTTACTGGGTATGGCTGTGTTTTCCTGGCTAAGCCAATATATTGCCATTTGCTTTATGATCAATATCAGATAATAAAACACCATTCTTTTGAAGCATGCTCAGAGAAGGTGAAAGCATCTTGGCAAGACTGACATGTTATCTCCTCTATGTTGAATTAACAGGCAAAAAGGAAGTAGAATAAAATAAGGAAAGTAAAACAAACAAAAATTAAATAAAAATAAAATATGTCCTTAAGAAATAAGCTTACTACTGGCCTAAATGCTGGTTTCAGTAGAAATATTTGTAACTTCCAGATATCCATATTAGATCTGAGCAGAATGTAGATGTGAATGTAATTCTGAAATATTTACTACATTGACCTTAAACCAATAAGACTTTCCAAAAAAAAAAATGGATTGTATTTATAAGTACTATATGGAAGTGTATTTTTATTCCCCCCTCTTTTACCTTTCTGTGTGTGCCCAAAGGCAGGCACATGTAGCTTGCATTTATTTAGTCACGACGCCAAAATTAACAATCCAACATTTCCTATTATTTGTGTTCATTCTGTTCTTTACTGTGCTTTGAGCTGGTGTGTGTGTCTGTGCAGCCATGTGGTGACTTCACTTGGGGAGCTGATTTGCCTGAAAAAGCCTTGAAAGACAAGATCTTAGGTTTCATTTCTCTTTTGATGGATCAATTCACCAATCCCATCCAACCTGTAGTTACAAAATGCCCTGGCATAAAGAAGAGAGGACTATGGTGGTATAAAACCCTTCCATGACACCACTGCCATGTGAGAAATGCTTATAAAAAGCTAATAATTTTTTACTCTGAGTTAAAGCAGCTTTATTCTCTGCCTTGCCTTCCTGCCAGCTGATATAAATTCATGCTGAAAACCCATGACTACTTGTACATTGTGCCACTGAGGTTGTGACTCAGAAACTGATACATGCTGTAGATCTTCCATGGTTAGATGTGGGTGCTGCCTCTGATTAAAATCATGGGATTTTCCCTTCCTAACAGGAGAAATACCCCAAACCCTGACATGCAGAGCCACTCAAATAGGTCTGGGAGCAGAGCTATTTACCTGCAGAGAAGCTACCACTGCTTGTGGTGAATCTTGATTTCCTTCACCTTGGTTATGCTTTCTTTTGGTGTTTTGAAGACAAAAAATCCCAAAGAAATAGAATATTAAGGTTATTCATAACTCTGTAGATATGGAGATTCCAAACCTTTATGAAATCCAGTGAAACTTGTGGTTTCCTCACCTGTTGTACAACTGCAGGTCTGAATCCTACCTAATGCAAATTAGAATGAATCTTCTCCAGAAGCAAAGAAATCTCATTTAATTAGCAGTTTACACCCAGGTCTGTGGCTGGAGTGACTGGAATACCAGAACTGTAGCAGTTGAGTATTTTACCCCGCAGTTACCTCTGCCTGGCCACCTCTTTGTCCCTTGGGGAATGAAGACTCAATTAAATAAATGGCATTGGCTTGGGGAAAAAAGCTGCCAATGGCCTGTACTCTTGGTCAGGCATTTTTGGTGTTCCTGCTGCCTCCAGGGGAGGAAGCAAGGCAGAGAGGTAGATGAAGGAGCAGAATCCCAGTTATAGTCCAGTCTGGTTTGAAATATCTAAAACTGGGCTGTTACTACCAGAGGAATAACTCCAGATGAGTATCTTTCTATCTGAGAATTGATTCTTGACCATAATTCCAACATCCATTTCACAGACAGATGTGACTAGTTTGCTGATAAAAACATTGGTTAAAACACCTGAGAGTTTTATGCAGAGATTTTGGTGGTCTAATTAGGGAAATAATACAAATATTTCTTCAACATCAGCTGTCTCTGAAACCAAAAACAATAGTTGCCTACAATGCCCTTTTTCCATATTAGCAGACTTCCCTGTTTTTACAGTGTCTGTAACACAGTGACCTGGACTGTGTGTTTTATTTGGACAGTGGCTTTAAATACTCACTTTGGTTTGATAACACCACATTTCATTAACATACCAGGATCGAATTGTTGTCTGTGTTTGTGGAAATGTATCCAGCTCACCCCAGAGGTTTTGAGAATTTGGCCACTCCCCTTTAGTCATTATAGAAAGAGACCTGCCAAGATGAGAAATTACACCAGGAGGGTTGAATATTAGGATTAATTGTCTTGAACCAGTGCAGTGGAGCAGGTAGGCAAGTCAAATGGAGGTGGGGATAATGAGGGCCAATAGGCAGCCTGTATTGTCTTCTTTCATGAAGAAAAGTATTTAAAAGAAACTATTTCCCATCTTTCAGCACAACTAAAATTGGAATTTAAAGCTTCTGCATTTTCAGCAATGGGAAAATTACAGTGTTCAATAAAGGGAGGATTTCTTTTTAAATGGGAGAAACCAGGTTGAACAAAGATCATTTGTGGGCCATTAGCTCTTTCTTCGAGGGTAGCTTAGCACCAGCTTTCCTCTGAAGCTGATAGGATTGGTCTAACCTTTTAGACCTTTGATATTGATCTTTAGCCTTTTCAATTGGACATTTTTACTGTGCTTAAACTGTATCTCCTGGTTGCTTCAAACACTTAATTGTGCTGAAAAGTAGTAATTCATTTGAAGGGAGAGGCAAAGTGGGCTAAAGAGGGGAAGGTAATATTAACTGGAACACGACAATGACAATCAGTTAATAAAGAGAAACGCTTTGGATCCTTCCAAAGACAGAAGATTTTTGTTTAAAAGTGAATTGGAATTATGAAGGTGTAATGTTCATCTACTTATTATCCTTTACTGCCTTCTGTCATTGCCAATGACTCACCAGACAGTGCTGCAGAGTTTCAGTATCTCTGAAATGGGAAAGGTCCCAAACCTTTCCCTTTCTCTAGCAGCTCTACCGTGCCCTCATTTCAAAAGATTCCCATTGCTATCTAAAACTTAGAGAGACCTTCAAACAGTGCTTTGTTTTGGCTTTAATCCTTTAACCAGCTGTTTGTTCAGTTGTCTCTCCATCGCGGTGCCAGCAGACTGCTTTGTGTTTCCTTGGCGAGTTTATGTTTCATCACAGAAATATCACAGGCCTTTGGAAACAGAGGACACCCATTCTTCTGAGATACTGGTTCAAAGTAGTGAGCAATCAGTTCAGATTAACTTTTCAGGAGATTTCCACCTTTCAGAGCCAAGTTCTTGAGAGGTGTTTCCAAGATTGGTGAAATCAAAGTATTAAAAGGAAATTCTATGGCCTTGGCACACTGTCTCTTCTCTCTTCAAGGAAATCACTTGTGACAATAATAGGATTTGAGCCTAAGGAGCAATGTTGAATCCATATTTGGCCTACAGTCTGGATAAATAATCTTCCACTCTACAGAGTTGCTAATAAGGATGAGGGTATCTATTTTGCATGCAAAAATTTAGTCAGTAAATTCCAAAAAAGATTATTCACCAGTACCTTGTATAGACTCCAGGATGCTTTGGAAGGTATTTTAGCTCCTATTTTCCATGTACACAAACATACTTACATAAGAAGTCTAATGAACTTCAGCAAACTCTGTATTTCCTGACCCTATCAACCAAAATACTTGGTGAATGCATTTGGCTCAGCATTGTGGGTAACTGTCACGATCTAAATCTGCTATCCATGATGACAGAAAGCATTATTTTTTCCTTCTTTTTTCAAGATTTATAGATTGTATCCACAAAGCACCATTGTATTACTGTACTTGAATTCTACCATCCAAAATGAAATTTTTATATACCATCTATCAATGTGAGCTGAGTGCAATGAATAGAAAAGGCAGCTCTCTATCTTATCAATGGTGAAAGAGTACTTCACTTCCCAGAAGAAATAAAGGGGAGACTACATACCTATTTCTCCTGGAAACCACTCCAGGATTTCACAAAGGATGTATATCAACATATTCACCTTGGATCCACCAAATACCCTTCAGCTCTGTAACTGCTAATTTTCCTGATCAAGCTCCATTTAATGTACCTGCATTTTGATGTCCCAGCTCTTGGTGATGTTCAGAACAGATTTGTACACACTTGAGTGAAGGAAGAGTTGAAGCCACTTTGAAATTCTGGCTATTGTTAAGATTGTGTTTCACTTACATTTCATTTGAGGTGTTTCACTTCACCAGAATAATGAAGTACTATGTTCTGAAGTCAGAAATTTTCTTACCAAGGCCCTGTAAATCTTAGTTCTTTTCCTAAATTTGACAACAATTCTTATTTCTGTCTTGTGTCCATTAAATTTAAGTACATTTCCCATGGCTGTGTGTGGACTGTAAAAACTGAGTGATACAATAGCTGTCTTTACAAAAAATAAATTAGAACTGCCCATGGAAAAAAAAAATCTGTAAACATGCAACTGTTCCCAATAGCAAGCATAATTAATAGCAACTGTAATGTAGTGTAATGGTGTAAGTCAGAAATAATGCTACCACCATTAAATACACATATGTTAACAAGATCACAAGGAATGAAAAAACATTCACATTTCAGACATCCATTAGTCTCTCAGCTTTGCTGTCTACAAAGGGCCTGTACCAATGATCTTATGTTAATACACTGTGCACTGCTTGGGAGGCAGCACCAGGGAATGCAAAATAGAGCAGGAATTGCTGCAAAGATTGGATCAAATTTTTGCACTACATAAATTCACTGCAAAGATCCTCAATACATTAGGATGTAATTTGTCTAAAGCTTCAGAATTAGTGCATATTGTGAGGCAGCTTTATGCCAGAGAAAGGGTGGTTTTGTTTTTCCAGGAATAACTGGAGAAAAATGAAAAAGTAAGGGCCTGGTTTACATATATTCTGTAGTATAATGCTGTTTATCCAAAGTTCCCAGGACAACTGAGCATAGCACATGCACAATTCAGTGCAGATAAAGCTCCTTAATATCAGTGGCAAAGCATCAAGGTGATGATTCTTCCCTCTGGTGTCTCACAGGTGGGACTGTGGAATATCTCCTGTGTAAAAAAGGGCACTTTTATCATGCTCAGAGATGTGTGGGTTATTTACTCCACAGAATGTCCTTCCTGCAGCTGCCCCAGGAACACTGACCACTGGTACTGCCCAGACACAGCTCAGTGTCAGACCTGTGCTTTAGGTTTTCCTTTCAAAGAGTCAAGGGTAAAAAAAAAGGGATAAAAATGGGGTGTTGCAAAATGACCCATTTTTGAGAATTAGGAAGAGCAAACTCTCTTTACCAGATCAAACTGCAGAAACTTTCAGCAGACGTTTAGCATTCTAGGAAATACAGCTATATTTGTATTAACTTTGTGGTGTGGGTAATTGTCTGTCTCACTTTCAATCCTGAAAAAAAAAAGGTATTTCATCATAATTTTATCTAAACCGCACAGTATGGTAACTGGAACTTGGTTGAAGTATTTTCAAAAGCATCTCTGGGTGTAATGGTTTTTAAATATCCTGTGAAATTTCCTCTTTTTTTTTTTTTTTTTTTCATAACTTACCTCATGGAGTAGTACATCATGAGTGACATTTGGTGGGGATCATTGACTGTCTAAGAGAGGTGGGCAGTTCCTCTGCATACGGATTTGGTATTTAAACTTGGATTTTAAAAAGTCGGATTATTTTATTTCAAGTTCACACAACTTCTTTTCTCCTCAACACTTACATGCTGTGACAGAAACACCGCCTGCCTTTGAGTGGGTACGGTCCCCTGTGGTTTATCTTTATTCAACAGTTTATAGAAAGTAACTTTTTAGCTTTAGGAGACCTTCAAAGTTTCTTCTCTAGGTGTTGGGGTCTCTGAAGCATCTAAGTCTGCAAGAGGAGATATTTCAGCCACCTAAGATATGCCCTAGGTTTATACGTAACTTAAAAAAAAGAAGAAAAACTATAAAAGATTAGTCATAAAATGGTCTAATTGGCCAGAAGTCTCTCTGGTGGCAGTGTGTTTTATTAACTGGAAGAGACATCACAGACAGTACTCTGAGATAAATTTGACCTGACTTCTGCTAATGTTTTCTAAGAATGAAATAGCAGGCTGTGAGGGAACAATTTTGTTGGATTTTTCTTCAGAGAAAGTGAAGGTTGGTTTTTTTTTTTTCTTTGCTTCTCCCCTCACCTCCCTCCCTCAAATCTTTTGTGAATTAATTTTCTATTTCCTGTGATCAGGGTTTTTCTCATACCTCATTCATTCCAAACATTGCATTGAAAAATGTCAAAGATTAGGACAAAGGACGAAAGAACTGTGCACCTCCCATCTGGGCAGCATAAGTAATGACAGGGTCAAGATTGAAGTCCATGAATCCCTCCATTACCTCACTCTCCCACTTTCTATTTCATTTTTAAGGATGCCCTGAAATGTGAATACTTCTTTTAATGCCTTATGAGAGTTACTGTGAGAAAGGTGATCAAAAGGACTCTGCTGGCTTGGGTGCCCTTTATCTCTGAGGAAGGTGATGCACAGCATCTGGAGATGATGGAACGCATGATTAACATTACCACAGAGAATGATTAATATCTTCTTAAAGCACCTACTTCCAGATTATCCATCATTTCATTAGAGTGAAAAAAAAAGTTCTTTTGAAAGGGGGCTGTGCCCCTGAACCATGAATAACTAACCCACCTCTTGACATGTTTACTAATTGAGTAGCAGAGTATGCTTAATATTATGTTGAACAAATAGTGGTGCCCCCTCTTTATGCAGAAACAAAAAGGTAGGAAGAGAACAAAGTGAATTTGAGACAGTGGTTTAATAAAGCAGTTAAATGACTTTCATTTCATTGAAAGTGTCTTTAAATACATTAACCGGCTTTATTTTACTTTCCTTTCTTCTTTCTTAAAACACTCTGTATATGTCAGCTTAGACTTTTTTTTTTAATGAGCATTACAGTTCTTTGGATTACGTAATGTTTCAAAAAATATATCCTCCTCTAAATTCTCTTGGAAAGCAGTGCTGTTCCTGTAGGATTGGAAGTGGGTCCTTGGGGGTATGTGACCTCTTACATCAACTTTCCGTGTTACAGTCAGGGACCAGCCCTGCAAACCGTGGGGGAAAGGCTTTGTGGGGCAGGTTACACTGAGTTTACCAAGGGTCTGTAGCTGGTGATTCTTGAAGATCACAGCAGAAAGGGTCTGTAGCTGGTGATTCTTGAATCTCAGCCTCTCTCTGAGCAGGCTGCTGGCAATTTGTAAAACAAAAAACAACTACTTTCTTTCTTCCCGCCATCCTCCTTTTTGCAAGCGCCTGCATTCTTTTTGTTTTTGTTAATGGCACTGAACAGCTCTAAAGTTCAGATCAATACAGTGCTACCTTAGTGCCTTGCTCACATATATAATATCTTCTTATATTAATCCTGTTTCCAGGGAAGTGTGACAGGCAGTGGTGATGCAGAATACTAAACTGGTGATTATTAATCACTGTCTTTCAGATCAATAATCCACTGGAACTTTTCCTTCCCCCCATCCTATTTTTTTGTCATTTGAAGTTAAACAGAAGTGCTTATGTGTATCCTGCTCCGTGTGGTGTTTGTGTGCTCAATAACACGTGTGTCCTTCCGTTCAGCAGCAGCCTGGTGCCTGCAGCTTCTGCAGCACCTCCTTGCTGATGGGAGCCTGATTGCCCGAGGCATTCATCCCCACCCAAGGCTTTCAGGGGTGACCCTGAGACGTTCATTGTGGATGCAAGACAGTGGATAATATGGCATTGCTGGTAATATATTGCTTGCTTGGTATTGTTGCCTGCAGACCAACAAAGGCAGGGATCACTGCCCTAAGAAATAAAGCCATCCGTAGCCCTCTGCCTTTGTTTGATTTCAGGAGCATTAGTTACCATTATAGTGTGTTCAGATTCTAATGCTGGGAATTTGAGCTCTGGACAGTCTCCCCGGAGTGCTGTGACAAGAGAAGCATGAAAGGATGTTTTTCTGAGAATTTTAGAGGATTCCTTGAAAACGATACAGTGTGAAAACCCCACTTGACACACTCCTGGCTTTCTCAGGAAATTACAGTTGGCTGCAGGGGAAAAAAAAAAAAGTTATGCTTTCTTAGTTTATTTTTTTTATGTTTCTCAGTTTTCCACCTGCTTTTCCTGTGACGTACAGGCTTTGCAGGGGGGCAGGTTAGGAGAGAAGAATGGCTCCTTGAAAGCCACCTCTGGCATGACTATTACAGGAGACAATGAACTCGAACATGCTTCTCTCCCTTTTTTCCTCCAAAGATCATGAACTCGAAACTCAGTTGTGCATGCATGAAAGTTCTATAAACATTACTTAAACAGCAGCTAAAAGACCTTTGCCAGCTCTGGCCTACTTCTCCCCTTGTAGGGGCTCAGCACTCCCACTCAGTTGACTACTTGTCCTACTCTTTGCCCTCTCTGCTCTGCTGCAATCGTCCTGGAATTTTCCTCTATGCAACTGCTGTCCAAACCAGCTGCACCCACTACATCTTCAGCAGTGGACCGAGGAGGGTATTAATCATATTTTTGAGGAGGACACTCTGCTATTTATCTCCCTGACACCTCCAGCGTTTGGGAGCCCACTGCAGCACACAGCCCATTGACTAGTAATATTACACATTACCGTGCTCCATTGCCTCTCCCTGCCCTCTTCATTGAGTGGCTGTTCAACAGTGGAGTTGTGTTTGTTCAATCAGACATAATTTATACCTTTTTTGTTCCTTCTGGAGAGCTCTTGCTAATTTTAAGCCTAAGCACTGCGTTTTCCATATAATTCCAGCTCCGACGTCACCGAGCTGAAGATGGTCAGAGAGATCTGATTTCAGACTTGTTCAAACTTGTTGGTTTTAAATCACCAAAGAGATGATTTAAAAAGCAAAGTGTCGAGGGAGATCATCTCATACTTCCTTTAAAGATCCAGGTTTTATTGCGTGTCTAGGAATATGTATGTGTCCTATCTCCAAGGGGAATACCTGCAACAGCACATGGTACTGCCATCCCCTGGCTATTGTCCAACAAGCAAAGTCTGCAAAGGAGAAGAGATTAATAATTCAGTTAATTTATAGCAAGTGGAGCTTTTTTTTTGTTTTCATTTTTTAAAAGAAATTGATTGGAAGAGGAGTGTGTGAGGAAAGAAAGCTATTGTACAGCTAAATGCCTAATCATTCATCCTGGAGTTTGTTTGTTCCCCTTTCAGATTCATCACACTGTATAATGAGAGCAGCTAGCTTAAGATCTGCCTAATTTTACACTGTTGAGACAATGTAAAGAAACAAAACGTGTTGTGCTCTGAGATGCTTGGGGAAATGGATTACTTATTACAGAATGTGGGGATTATTTTGTACAGGAAGGTTAAAATAAACTCAAAATTCAAAAGAAATTAAAAACCCACCATGTTTTTTAGATTTTCTTCTCCAGATGGAATTTCTGAGGGATGTAAACTGATGAAATTTCTGGAGGAGTTAAGCCAATTTAGCTGAGTTAAGGGTTTGGCCTGTGAGGTCCCAGTAAATGGCCCATGGGATGAACAGATCCCTCTGGTGCCAATCACTGTGGTGTATAATAATACTCTGTATTTCATTCTAGCTTCTGTTCTCTCCACTCCAGTGGAACTGTTCTTGCCAAGGTCCCTAGTAAGCTCTTCAGGGCCAAATCTCAAGGCCATTATTCTGTTCATATGTTCCTTGACATTTTGGCTACATCTGACAGACCTCATTATAATCTCTGTCTTGAAATTTTGGTTAAAGAGACTCTGTCCTGGAACCTGTTTCTCCTGTTCATTTTCTGTTTGCTCCTACAGTGACCTTCTTGGGCCACCATTTCTTTTTAAATTTTTTTTTTTAACTCTTCTTTAATGAGGTTTTAACTCTTCTTTAATGAGGACTTTAATGAGTCCTCTGAACTCATCTTCATCCACATCCAAATAATTTCCATTGTAATAATAATTTTGGCTGTTATCAGCCCTGCTTCTTTCCTAATGGAGATACTGCTGCACTGGCTTGCCTTAGAGCAGCCAAGCCTAGACATATGCTCATCTCTTTGACATCTCATCCCAGATGCTTTGTCACCAGGAAAAATTAATGTGAGTAAAATATTTCATTACCATCCTAATCTCTTATTCAAATGTGCAGCCTGAACACCATGTGAACTGCACCTTCCTTGTGCTTCCTTGCTGCATCTAGAACTTGCCTCTTCTCCTGTCACAGCAGCTCTCAAGTTCTGGAAATACCCACTTTTTTCCTTGTGTGTACGTTGAAGCTGAGCTGCAGCCCCTGCTGAGGTGCAGTTTGTGGCAGAATCCAGGTCAGTGGGTGAGGTGGGCACGGAGCAGGCCCATGTGGTTGGCATGCAGCCCTGTGGGAGATATGGCATATATGCAATTAAGACAGAATGCTCTGGGAATTGTGCTGCTACCCTCCAACAAACCTCCACCGAGCATATGCAGATGGTGATTTGCAGAGGATTATAATTTGGCCACGTTTTGTTGAATATTCATGAGGACAGTGAACGATACCTCTGTCCCTGCATTGGCCTCTACCACATTTTGAGAAAGTCCCCCAATGCACATTAGTGGAACTTCACTAAAAAAAATTCTAAACCTTTCAGAACCAACTGGTGTGATTGTCCTTAGAAGTGGCTGAACTGTTTGGTAGAAGCTTCTCTTGTTTTTTTTCAGCATGAAACAATAATAAACAAACCCAAAGCTCAAACAGACACTGGAAAGTTGTAGTCCACTGCAAACAACCTTCCCTGGGACATCCTGTCACTCTTACATCTCTTTTTTGGTATTTCTGCTCCAAATTAATTTGTAAATTTGAAAGTGAGTCAGAAGTGATGATGAGTGTCTTCCTCCTCACATGAAATCTCATCTTTTTATTTCATCTCAGGGTGTAAAGCTGAGCATAATTAGCCAGAAAATTAAGGTTCAAGGAAACATGTTTGTTGTAAGAAAGACAAAGAAATGAGCTTTGCATTGTGTTCCCTGGTCAGCTGTAGGCTTGGAGTTAAATTCCTCTCTTGCTCGCTGGAAGCTTTTTTATTAACTTTCAGGAGAGAAAATTTCATCTTTCTGCACCTCTGTACCCTTGATGAGGTTCATACTGACTTCACAGGCCTGTATCAGCCTCTCTTGATGAGTGTTCACAAAGCCCAGAGAGATGATTTCATAAGACTGCAAACCTTTTTAATACCCAACTTCAAAGTTGGCCCTGCTTTGAGACAGAGGCAGGACCAGATGACCCTCCAGCATCCCTTGCAACCTAAATTAGTCTGTAATTCTGTCATCAGTGCTCTAAGTGGAAGAAACTCTGATGGAAACACACATAAGCTCCTAAAGGTTAAGGACAGGTATGGTCCTAGTCTATCACATAGCAAAATAAACTAAGTTCATCTAAACTGTTTGGGGTCACTCAGTTACCCTTCTCAGTGAGGGACAGTAATGATTTATAGTCTAAACTCAGTCACTGAGGATCCTCTGATCCTACCTTGCCAGCAGGCCAGCCCAAATAATACATTATTTGGACTACAGTCCCCACAATCTTCCCCTAAAGAAGAAAATGAGCAGATTTATCATTATTCCCAGGTGTGCTGTGTATGACTTCTTACTGGTTTTGTACAGAAACAACAAGAAGAAGCAACTGTTGCAGTTATTTTAGAATAAAGAGTTTCATAACACTTGATGACATAAAAGGGCAGTCCACAGTTGGAATCTTTCTACTATATTTGTCCTCTGATTAAAAAAAAAAAAAAAA
>VXBC01002319.1:85405-188526 GCA_013399945.1 Ploceus nigricollis
AAAAAAAAAAGGAAAAGAAAGTCAGCCCCCATACCAAAACCTGAAAACAAATCTGAAGGCAAGGAAAGCTTTATCATAGCTAAACATATCCCAGCTGGATAATGTGAAAGGTTTGCAGCTGGGCTGGGTCGAGTTAGCTGTGCAAAACAGGAGATCTTGTTTCAGAAGCAAAGGACAAGACAAGGAGCCTCTCTGGATTCAGATGAAGAGTAAATCTCTTGACCTCTAGGCCTGTGCTAGCCTGTGTGAAATTCAGATCTCAGGACTAAGTAAGAGCTGATTGAGCAGAAGATGAGGCTTGTCTATTACATCCTCACTTTTTAATTAGATCTTCTGGCTTCATGTCCTTTGATCCTGAGCTGTACGTGACAATAAACATATTGACAATGGGGATTACATCAGGCCACTGTCTTTTCCAGCTGAGTGAGGGTGGGTTGTTGTTATTTTTTTTTTTTTTTCCCTGTGTAGGAATTTTTCTATGCAAAAAAAGTTATTCTGGCATGATCTGAAGAGGTTTTAAATGCAGATAGTTAAGCTGAATAAAAGCCTGTCTGGGTAATTTTGCTTTGGCATAATGGCAACTTCCTCAAAGTTCATTAAATCCATTTCTAATTAACGTTAACTAATTCAAATTAAGCCATTACACTGCAGTAAACATGTCCACATAGCTATGTGAACCAGCCTAACTCTTATTTTAAATTCTCACTTCAAGTTGTGTGGATGCAGCTTCCTAGCCAGCTGAGCTGAGTACCAGGCCAGGGAGTGTGACAGATGACAGCATCCATGAGCAATATCAGCGTGCTGCCATCTTTCATTTTCTCCTTTCTCTTTGTGTCTAAATAAGACAGCAACAGGAAAGCCTGTTTATATAGTTGTTTGCTGACGTGTCGGTTTGCCAGATTCAGCAGTTTTTAAGCGTTCTTCTCTTTGTGGAGCATTTTGATATGTATCTCCTAACTTGAAAGCATTCACTGCCTTCCCTTGGCTCTTCCTGCCCTAGTAAAAGAGCAGGATCATCTGTCCTGGGGAGCTCTGAGAATGGTCCTGTGCATGTATTTCCTTGTGCTGCCTGCCACCATCCAAAATCATCCAGGGGGCATGTAGGAGTGAAACAATGCATGGTCCATCCCTATTCCAGCCCTCCAGGGAGGGTGGGAAAGATCAGGAATGCTTCTGTTTTATCATCCTCTACTTAATGTCACCCTGCGAAAGGATGCCCTGATGAAGCTCAGAGAGAATGTGGGCTAAATCAGCTTGCAGTCAAAGGATTTATAGCTGAATAATTAATCCCAGGCTAACTTCAGGGCACTTCCCTGGATGTGAACAAAAGCTTGTGGCTAGAACTATAAATTGAACCCACCCACCTGAAACGCTGCCAGCAAATCTGCCAAAGCCCCTTCCTGTGGAGAGAAACCTTCTCCTGCAGGTCTTGTAAATGAATTAATTATGTGTCTGTTGAAACAGAGTAAAGGTTCATCAGTAGTGCTAATATTTGGAATAACAAAGTTGTTAAATTTGCTGCAATCCAACGTTACCTACTGCTGTTGGAGCTCACAGCTGTCTCCTAACACTCTTGTTTGCTGAGTTCCACACACAGAAGGACCTGGGTGTGTCTTGGGGATGTGGTGAGGTGTGGTTTTTAATAGTTGTTGTGTTAATAAACATTTGGACTAAAGGAATCCATCAGTAGTTTCTGAAAATAACAGCCTTGCTACCAGCGGGTAACCAGAAATCCAGAGATGAGCTGTTTGGGTTGCTTTTTTTTTCCTTAAAAAAGAAAATTCCCACAAGACTGTTGAACAATTACAGCTTAATTTACAAAAAAAACCCTTAAATGTATATTGTCTTCTGAGCCATTTAGTCCTATTGTCTTCAAATGAAAGCTTATTCATGTGCTTAACTCTATACAGCAGCTTAAAGGCTTCATTGACTCAATCCCGAGACACTGAGGAGACCTTTGTAGAAGTAACTATTGATAAACACAGGTGAAACTTGGGAAAAATAGCAAAGAGCAACAAATCTGCCAGTAGCAGAAATTACTTTAGAGCCTGGGCTATCTCTGGCTGTCATTAAGGCGACCACTTGGGAAGATATCGGGATGAGAGGTTCCTTAATAGCACTTAGGGTAGGCACAGCAAATAGGGTCTGATCCAGCAGATATTGGAATGCTTCTTTTCTGGGCACTTCAGTGACAATGATGCCAGCAAAAGGAAGATAGTTGAGAAAAGAGAGAAATAAATAGATGAGGAAGCTTGAGAGAATGGCTCGTGAAGAATGAACAAAATGTGCACGGAGTAATAAAGAGCTGTGAAGTGATGCCTGTCCCAGGTCATGGGTGCACCTTGCTGGTGCTGCAGGGGTGTAAACACCAAAGTCAAGGGATTAGTGAGGCCACCAAAGCTCTCAGTGACATGAAAAAAAAAAAAATTAAAATGGAAAAAAGAGGTTCAAAGTCAAAGGGAGAATGCACAGTGTCCAAATGCATGAAGGATCACAGGCACAGAGGTATCTGGGAGGGCTTTGGAATGGTCACAGAGGGGCAAGGGCAGGGGAGGAGAGCAAAGAGGAGAGGGAGCAGCAGAAAGAGAAACCTGCTGTGGGGGTTTTTAATAGCCAGAGCCACCAACCTGAATCCATCCCAGCCCTAATGACTGGACAAAATCCTCTGGTGTGATCTGTAATCCCATCGAGTGTGTCACCACTGTGTAACACTGACCTGGCCTGAGTGACACCTTCTTTACCTGACTCCAGAATGCAGTAGGAGAGATGAAGGCAGCTGGCTGTTCCATACCTAATACTCTGGGACTCTAATAACCCACATGAACCTTAATATAAAATAAAATAAACCTTATTTTCACTGGCTTTTTCTTTTAAATGTTGGTAGCACCTTTCAAGCAGTGACAGATCCCAAAGCCCATCCCTCCTGTAGCTGCAGGTAATATCCTGATGTTCCCTATGAGGTGTTGGCAGATACTGTATATTTTAGCACATTTTGACAGGCCTCTACAGCATCCTTGAATCAATCAAGTTCTGCTAAATCTAATAAAAAATTTACTATTAACTTTTAAATCATAGGAAGAAAATTGTAAAAGAAGAATGGTAGCAGTCCTGCTGTCTTGGTTTGAGGAAGATACATGCTTTTCTGTCAATCTCTGTGTCTTCACAAGAGTTATTTTCTTAGTCAATCCCCTCTGTGTCTGGGAAGTCTTATTATCACTTTGCAATTAAGAAATGAGTGACAGTTTTGTTTTGAGGACATGAGAAGGGAATCTGATGACTATGGGTGCATGAATATTTTAGCCCTATTTGAGGCCCACCTTGGGTCAGATTTGCAGAGATCTCAAGTACAGTTCCTCAGCTCTGTTGTTAGCAATGAGTATTTCTGAGAGCAGAAGTGTTTGAGATTGAACTAACCTGAAAATTGTTTTCTCAAAACCATATGAAAAAGTGACTTGTCCTGGATCTCTTGCAGATCAGACTAAACTCTTCTAGATCACAAACACCTATCAGTCCTAATGAAATTCAGTAACCCTCTCCTTTCCAGACATAACACCCATTACCTCAAACTCTGGACACTGGAATTTCATTAGTAGTGGTACACAAGATTTGAAAGTACACAAGCCCTCCTTGGGCCACTCAAACTCTGGTGCAAACCTCTCTCCAGCTGTAGTGCAGATTTATTCAGTGATTCTGTGTCAGGGATAATGAGAGTTATTGAATTGCACTTTGTGATACAGTCATGGATTCAGGAGGGTCAGCTCTTCACCCCTTTCTCCAGGTCCCATGTGCTCCTGCAGGGATGTGGGATCAGTTGGGTGACAGTGCATGCCCTGGGCAAGCAGGATGCTCTCTGCTGTTCCATGCTGAGGTATTTAATGCATAAAAGCAGGAGCAATGTGAGCTTAGGATGTGGAATGCCCATATACAAAAGCTGGGAAAGGTGGAATTACAGGGTCTGGTGCTAATGGAGTTACTTTCCATCTTAGTGCCCATGCAGCAGGAGTAGCATCTGACAGTGACCCAAAGATGAATGGGTGTCCTTTGCTGATGAAAGAACCTAGCTGCAAATGTTCTCATTTCCTTATGTTTGTGCATGGCAGCCCACAAGCTCAAGTTTTCTGGTTGAAGGACACTCTTTTCCCTTCTTTTGTTTGCACTGGAGGCCTGATGTGGAGTCAGCTAAAAGGAAAAAAGAGATTTCCAGTGTGTGAAAGAGCTGTTGAGTCCAGGCTGCAGTTTGACATGGAAGAACGTGCACAGAAATTGCAATATGTTGTATATACACACATTATACATTCACACATATGCATTTGGATATACTGTTTACATGCATCGATGTTATGCTGTATGTGTTTTTATTATCATGGTTTGTAATCCCACCATCATTCAAAGTCTTACCAAATAGCTCTGTGGGCAGCGTGCCAACTTCCTTCACATTCCTGCTAAAGTCACTTGGAATATATCTGAACGTGGCAAAACGCATTTGCCAAGTTATGTGCATAAAAACATCCTTTGATCTTTCAGACTCATAAATATGTAATAAAGTACATGATTGCCCTGCTGATCTGTCCTCCATCAATCTTACGTCCCTCTTTTATTGATTCATCAAAATAAGATACGATCAAGGTACAAAAGAGTTAAAGAAGCTATTTATTTTAATGTTTCCTTGGAGAGCTTGCATGTTATTTTGAGTACAAATTATATATATAATATTTCATGAATGATGTTTGAAACATTAAAAATCACCTCTGCACTTCAAGTTAACACAAAACTCTGGCAGTCAGCCATCTTTTATTTGCTTTTTTTCTTTCTTCCTTTTTTATTTTAAAGGAACATTGCAAAATGTGGTGTCATTTTTCCGTGGCCATACTTAAGGGTTTTTTGACTTCTATTTTTAAATCTTGTACTCAACTGATATTGTAATCCAACTTTGAAATGTTCAGGAAACCATACATTGCAGTAGGTTTAGTATATGGGATGTCTGGATTGGGCAGTGAGTCTTTTCCAAAAGCAGGGATTATCCTGATTTGTACTGAGGGTAAAATGAGAACTGTGAAGGCCCAGGGAGGTATTTTAAGAGTAATAACAGAAGTAAAAACTTGGCCTAAAAATACACATGATAGCAAGCCTTGCCTCTGCCTTGGAGTTTCTGAGAAGTCTTTAAATGCCCCAGTTCAGGCTTTGGCTCTATCAGGTGTAAAGCCACTGAAGCCGATAAAAATGAAATGTATTTGGACAGAGGAAAAATTATTCTAACCATAAATAGAGCAAGTTACACAGCAGGTAATAAAATCTACATTTTGTTCCACAAGGGAGAAATCAAGTGGAGTCCTTAAGCTGGTCTTGCTTGCTGGGAGGAGAAGCACTTTTCCTCCTGATGCCACAGCTACCGAGTTAAAGACCCTCTGAGTTTGCTTTGACATATTTAGTGCATCCAACAGAGGCTGGTTTATGGCAGCCAGTGCATTTTTCTCAACCACTTTATGGCACTTCCTCTTCGGAAGTGTAAAAACATCCAGTTCTGAAGATGTACCAATAATGAATGAAATAATTTCTGAGCAGGACCTGCCAACCAGGAAACAGGGAGTGAGCTTCAGCACACTTCTCTGAAGCTGTAAAAACTGGGGGGAAAAGTGACATGGGTGCAGATGAGTTCACTGCTTTGTCAGGTTCTCTCTTGGCCTGCCATATGAGTTGTAGAGTCTGGGAAAGTGGGATCATTTTTATGCAGTTCTTGTCATGAATCCACCAGCAGTAACAGGCAGAAAAGACGCAGATTATTGTGTGATTTTATGATAATCAAGACGCTTAGCTGACTTGGAGACTGAGAGAGAGAAAAGAGGTGCCAAGTGCTTTGTGATGTTTGGCATCTCCCCTTTGAGGGTCATCACACTTAGAAAACATAAATTAAGTTTCAAGTCACCCAACAATAGGAAATGTTGTTACCCTTTCCTTTCACCACTGAGAGCTGAGTCCAAGTGCTGTAATCGACAGGATGGAGCGAACCACTGGCTGAGCTGGAAAAATTATTCAGGCTCCTGACTCTCAGCTCTGTGGTTAGGCATTGGCTTTTCCTCACTTCCAGTCAGCAGCAGATTATGGCTTCACGTTACGCTAGGAAATGCTGTCAGTACAACAACCTTTGGAGCTAGCAAGCCATATGCTGGTTTCTGTGACGTGGGTATAACAAGAGAAGTGGTTTTGCACTGAGGAGGAAGAGCACAGCCTCTTCCCACCAGTCACGCGCTGCGCAGGCTACATGAGGATTTGATCCATCTGGATGCATTCTCTTGTCTCCCACCCCGCTTCCCTGAAGACTGGTTGTCCTCCTTTGACCTCCTTCGGGTTCCTCAGTGTTTGTGTTGTGGTCCTTTCTGCTTTCCTATAGGTCTTGCCAGCATCCCTCTTTGGTGCTGAGTCTCCAGGCCGCACACCTTCCCTAGAGGAGAAGGAAATCCCTTTGATCCTCCCCAGTCACATGTTTTCCTTGCAGAGACCTGCAGGTCAATAGCTGATGAGGCCCAGCACTGACAAGGAAAGGGTTTAAGCTTTCCTGAGCTTTTGTGCCAACCTCTAACCTCAGTCTGATCCCAGGTTTGTTCTGCTCCCGGCCAGGTGCTCCTTCCCTCTGATTGCTTTGATTTGAGTAACTCCCCTGGCACCATTCACTGGGGCTGTTCCCCCTGACCTGGGGGCAGCCACAAGAAGGAACCACCATGGATGGACCATGGTTTGTGCCTGTGGGAAGAGAGGGCTGGAAACAGTTGTCCAAGTTCAGGCAGCAAATCAAAGTGGGGATGGACACACTACCACTGCCCGTGCCCAGAGCAGTGACCCAGCAAGGGTGTGACAGCCGCTGGTGTGGTGACACTGCTGTGGTGACACTCCCTGCAGCCAGCACAGACACCATGCTGGGCTTTGGTCAGTGATTATTCTTTTCTCTGTGTTACTGATGCTGAATCATCGTTGTTTGGCTTCTGAAAAAAGTAGATTTGCTGATTGTTCTTTCTTGTCCAGTTCTCAAAGCTCATCTCCAAAGAGGATTTTGGGTCAGAGCATATCTCTTACCAGCAATACAGAGGTAAATCACTGCAGCCTCTGCTTGACATTCTTTCTGTGGAAGAAGCTGGGCTTCTGGGTCTTTATTAATCAATCTATTGGCAGAATTTTTACATTACAAAAAAATAAAAAGGGCTGGAGGATTAAAATCTATCATTATGTGTTCTTTATTCAGTCAAGAAGGCAGGCAACAATTAAAGGAGATTTTTCTAAAACCTTTCCAGAGTTCACAGACAGTAACCCAAACCAGAGCAGGGAACAGGCACAGCAGTTAGGTGTTAGAATGATTTCTGTCCCTCTTTCTTGTAGATGTTGCAATTGTTATTTGAATAACTGCCTTCTATTGCTTTTTATTTTTATCTAGTGTTTATCCCATTTATTTCACGTTCAGAAAGCATTTCTGCTGGACAGAAAACCTGCTTCTTGAAACCTGCTTTTCCCACTGTAACCATTCAGGAAGAGTAATTAAAGCCAACAACTTTCATTTCTTCAAACAACCTTAAAGAGCCCCCCAGGTGAGACAGCAGTGACACAAAATGAGTCTGGTTTAAGTACCTCAGATATGAGCCTCTGATCCTACTTTAATATATAGTCACATCTTAAAATGAAAGAGGAAATTGAAACAGGTTTTGTTTCCATAATTGTTTTTTAAAGCTAGCATATTAAATCTTGGTGAATTATTTAGTAGGAAGGATGACTCTGCACCTTTGATTTGTAAGTTGAATTTTTATTCTTAGCTGCTTTTTCCTGGCAGGATTAAATGCCAGGTTCTCAGCTCTCTGTGGAATTAGTAAAATCCTGTGATAGATTCTATAGGAAATTAAAACACAGTGGAGAGAAGACAATTGCTGGAAATGTTACAGGTTTGTTTTCACAGGATTCCTTGGTAGATGTTTTCATTATGCATTTTTCCATTTTTTACCAGAATTTTCTCTTTCTTCACTGGGTTCAGAAGAAGCTTGTAACACAGAAAAGGCTTATGCTGGTCTGTGAAACTATTCTGATTTATACCTGCTGCAACTATGCTGTTTGTGTATGTGCTGTTAAAGCAGGTTGCTGGGAAAATGCCATTTTCTGGTAAAGGATTTGCCACCTTGTGGTTGAATGAATTCAGTGGAGGAGCCCAGTGCTGGAGATGGATGGAAGAACAGGAACGTGCCTCTGCTAAATCTGGAGCAGTAATTTAGGTTGGAGTAATTTAGGTAGGAGCCACCTTGGGGGCAGTGGAGCCTCTAATAGGGATATAGCCAGGAGAGGCTCAGGATATTAGGAAAAATTTCTTTGCTGAAAGAGTGGTCAAGCATTGGAACAGGCTGCCCAGGGCAGTGGTGGAGTCACCATCCCTGAAAATGTTCTAAAAATGAGAAGATGTGGCACTTTGTGACATGGTTTAGTGGGCACAGGAGTATTTGGTCAAAGGTTGGACTTGGTGACATTGGAGGTCTTTTCCACTCTCAATGATTCTTTGATTTTGTTCAAATATCAAAACTAAAATGGCAAGAAAAACCTTTATCATGTCTCCCTTTACTGACTATAGACAGAGCCCAGATAACTAATTAAGACTTAGAGATTTATAAACTTCCAGAGATGGCTGAAATGTGGGTGATGGATACAGTCCTTGGTGTCTGTGTTTTCCTCTAGAAAGACAAAAGAAGTGAGGCAGGGTGAGTGTTTCCCTTCCTACATGATTCACAACTTATGCATCAAAATTTCTGATTTTCAGGGCATTTTGTGCTTAGCAAACCTGTTACATCTCACCCCATCTCTTCATGCCTTAAGTTTCACTTTTCAGTCTGTGGCCTGAGGCACCATGTCAGGCAACATCTAAAGGTGCTTTTTCTTCTGTCCTCCTCCCCCTACTTCCCATGTTCATCCTAAATATATTCTCATGTATTTTTATACTAGTAGGGGTAGTTTTATTAAGGGAACCAAGGGCTAAGAGTAAGTTTGGAAAGGGAAAAAAAGGATTTGTTAAACTTAAAAAGTACAAATGCCAATGGGTAGGAAAACAGTTTGCCTATTCACCCTTCACTATGGGGGGGGAGGGGGGGGAATAAGAACAAAATTAATGGGTCAGCCCCATTCAGTTAAACTTGAATTTATTTGGGCACTTTCTGCTCTCAGAAAGAGCAAAGAGCAGTAGAGGAAATAATTATGATATTTTTCTTCTCTGCTGTGACTGGGCATGAGTTAACGCAGACTTCTAAGCTGACTTACTAATAACATGCATTCCAAAGGGTCTGTGCATGTTTCCAATTTAGAGCTGTAAATTAGATTTTATCCTCAACTTGGCATCCATGAAAGACATTCATGGAATACACCTGCATAAAGATCCTTATTCATCTCTCTCATCCCAATTTAGGGTTGCTTTTAGGCACTGTAATAGAGAGCAGAACCAAACCTTACCTGTGAAATCCAGTGCCTTGAAGAGGGTACAGAATAATAATACTTTTTATTTATGACTATCTTCCAGCTTCAGAGTCTTTTTCCAGTTTAAATGCAATTCCAAGAAATGGGGATGCTTTGATTATTTAATGTATCTTGTAGGAGTATCTTTGTTTAATCTTTTTAGGCTTTGAAAGGGAGCATAAGATGGCTTTGATACAAGGCATTGGATCCATGATACCAGAATGCCTTAAAATATGTTGTTTCTCTGTAGCTTCTCTACCATGTCTGCTTTCTCCAGAGATGTTGCCATGAAAATTCTTGCAGCTGAGGCCTTTGATGGGGCTAACACCACCTTGCTCCACCTGCAGGAAGCCCCACATATTCAAATGTCAGTTTGCAGCATCACGCTCTGTTTTCCCTGGCAGAGGACCATCGTTGTCATACGGGCTCTGAGCAGGGTGGCCCCTGTGTGGCCACAGTGATGTGACTGAAATCATTCTTCCAGGCAAGCTTGTAGTGTGTCCCTCTTCAAAGCAGCTATCCCAGCCCATCGGTGGGGCTGCTGTCACGCTGTGCCTGCTCCTGGTGTAGCTGTCTGCTCCTGGATGCTGTTGCAGGCTCACTGCGTCCCCGGGGCATCGCGGCATCATCAGCTCATTACTCTGAGCTGTGCCCATCAGATACAATCCATCTTCAGAGAGAGGGGTTTTGGCTCAGGGGGTGAATTTCCTGAGATCTGTGTGTGGGTTTCAGCCACATGGCTCCTATTGACTTTAATGGGAGTCACGCTGCTCGGAGTCCCTGCGCTCCCCTTGGGGTTACGCTCTCCCTGATGAGTGTGCGCTGCTCCAGCATCAGCTTTGAGGGGGAGCACACCTCTGCCCTGCCTTGTCAAGGAGAAACCAGCCCCCCTCTCCACCCTTGCCCCCACCCCTCTGGCCTTGTGTACTTATGGATAAGCAACAATGGAGACTCATTTCTATGGTAAGTTAGCAAGATTTATACTATAAATATTACATTACAAGGTTCTGACACGGTGCTATTTTCGAACATATCCACACTTTGCTGCAGATCAGTGTGTCACTGAAATGTTTCCTTTGAAGAGCACGTTTTTGAAACACATCATAAAAATTTCTAGCATTGAGATTCCTCCATTTGCGCCATCACGGTGTGGGTCAAAATGTCTTTATTAAAATAGGATATTAGAAACTTATAAATTTGACTATTTCTTTCTCTTTTTTTGGGTGGGGGGAGGATTCTATAAGGGATTCAGGAAACAGGCAGCATAGCTTTAATTGAAGGAGACAATGTTGTCAGTATATGTGTTCCTACAGTTATAAAGCCCAGCAGTATAGTATTCATCAAGTCTGATTCCACCTGACACTTGACTGAAAGCATTTTGCACTAATTTGCTTTGTGCTTGTCTAGTAAATCTAAAAAGAATGAGTGAAGGGGTGATAGGTGGCCATTAAACAGAATAAACAGCCTCTGGCAAGTGAATGAGTTTTACAGACTTGTTGCTTTTGGGAGGGGGAGGGCGAAGGGGAGAAGATTATAGGTCTTTGAATCAGCATGTGGCTGCCTCTATCACTCTGTAATCACAACTGTTTTCTTTGGCCCGGAGACCCATGTGCACCTCCAGAGAGGCTACCACGGTGAAGAAGGAAGCTCTGCCCCCAAACCTCTGCAGGAGAGCCCTCCAGACATATGATTCATATTCCAAGTGTGATAGAGGCCTAAATGGCAATTATTTTATCATATAAACACCAGTAAGATAGATTTCAGTCTGGAGCTGATTGCTTTCCTCAGATAATCCTTTTCAAATTTTCCCCTACATAAAATATAACAGCTTTAGGGTGTTTTCAGGTCCCTGCTTATGGTTCAACTTATGGTAAAAACCTTGGGCTTGTTGTCATCTTTGTCTGACTTTGCTGATAGCAGGCAGGAAATAGCTGTGTAAAGGCAGGAGGGGGTAAATAGCTGACTCTGTGGTCTGTAATTGGTTCATAGTTTTGGCCTGTGAAGAATAGAAAAGAAGGCAGAGGAGGGCTGGAAGACAGCCTAACAAGGAACACATGGGCATCTGAAAACTAAACACAGCTGGACCAAGAAGCACATTTGACCGCCCGTTCCCTGCTCTCAGACTTCTGAGCGTTGTTGTTGTTACTGGGGAATATATAGCACCGGATTTCGAGGGGGTGGATGGGAACTTCGTGGGGATAAAAGGCAAAATATCATGACTAACGAGAAATCAAAACAAAAACTTCCTTTCTCCATGTACTTATTTATTTAGTTGCTCGCTGGCTTGGGGTTCTCTTATCTTGGCAACCTCCTTGCTGCAGCTTTGCTGGAGGATGGTGCCCGCGACAGAATGTCGGGTTTTCATGCCTCAAAAAACATTGTTCAGGGGGATTATTTTTGCTTCCCCTTTTCCTTGTCTTCCCCTCCCTTGTTGCCTTCAAAACACAAGCGTGGGTGGAAATTCCTGGACTGAGAGAGGACATAATGAGCCTGAAAAAGAGGATGGCATGATGAAAAACTCTACCTGTCGATACAACGTTGGAGAGAGGAAGTTTTAATCCTCCCCCACCAACCTCCCTCAGAAGGTGGGAAGAGGGATCACACCAACCCCAGGTCATGCACCAAACCCAGGCAGAGGCTCTGTGGGATTCACAGACTATCTCTGTATCTGGGATAAGTCAGTTTTGTTTTGGCTGCTTCTAGGACAGGGGAAAAGCTTTTCCTCTCGGTGTCCCTGAATTAAGGGCTCTCATTACTTGAACCTCATTAAAATAATCTCTGATCTGTACATGTGCCACGAGGAAATGGCTGATTCCTCCCCATTCCTCTCCCCTGCTATCTGCACAAGCGTATTTTTCTTTTCTAAATTAAAAAAGATCTCGCTGGCGCTACACTTGGCTGTTTACATTCTTTAAAGGAAAAAAAAAAAAAAAATCAGCCCTGAACCCCCTGACTGCAGAGCTGCCATTAGCGTTGATTGTGTCCAGCAATGCACAGTCCACTTCAAGAAAGGCAACATCCTCTATTTTTTAAGCCAAATGTTGTGCACCGCAGCAAGAACAAACAAGAGTGACTTTCATCCTTCAAACACTGAAGCAGCTTTGCAAAGCCTGACATGAAAGGGCCTCCCTTGCTCTCTTGTCCATGTAGGCCTGGAAATGGAGCTGAAATGGCTAACAACATTGGTAATAATAGGGGCCTGCCTGGCATCAAGAGGTGAGCCGGAAGACTTCAAAAGCTGGCTCGAGCATGGCTGCAGGAGCATTTGCTCTGGGATTCAGGCTCCAACTTTTATTCTCTCCCTTTGAAGAGCTTACAATTGGGTGGAGGGTGGAAACCAAGCATTTTTGACATGAACTCTGCCATGGAAAATTATGAGAAAGACAGAGATGAAAAGGAATGTGTCCTGATTGTGCTGGCTATTTTTTTTTTTTATTTTATTTTTAAAAGTCTGCAAAACAAGGGGCTTGCAGTACTATAATCATTGATCCTGAAATGTTCTTCAGAGATTAGTGCTATCAGTGCAATGTGAACCTCAAGGCTGAGAGGCAGAGTGGAGGAGAGAGACCCTTTTGCACTAAAATAACACAGGCTTTTAAAGGAATAGTGTATTACTCTGCTGGGGAAAAAAAAACCAACAAGAACATAATAGAAAAAAACCCACAACACCTGTGCTTGAAAACAAACAAACAAACCAGAAAATAAATGGCAGGCTTGGCTTACCTCCAAATTTTGCAATCACCTGAGGGTCCCAATTGTTTGAGTGTAGATCCCTCAGCACACTCAGACTCCTGTTTGTTTTGTAAGCTCAGATCACTCTTCAGGACTCTGGTGTTGGTTTTTCTGCCTATAAACACAGAATAATTTCATTGAACCTGGAGAAGCTATTGGGGATTTGTTTTAGTATGGGCAGCTCTGCGGATATCTATGGGATTACTTAATATTTAAACAGATTAATCTTGTTGTTTCATCCTTTTAGTTTTGGCAAAGCTTCATTAGTATCAAATATGCAACAGGCAGGTGGGCAGCCTTGCAAAAGGTCACCTGTCATTTCATATTGTACCACTCTTTCCTGTTGTGTCAACTCTCTTTATCTATTGCCCCAATGATTAAAGATTAACAAAGGAGGTAAACAAAGTGGAAGTTGGTACAAAAATGGAAGGAAAAGCAGGGAACAGGGGGAACCACTCTCACCCTGGAGATCAGACCTGCAGTGAGACTTGGAGAGCAGAGTGGGAAACTAAGAAATAAAGAGCAGGCTGGAGTGGGAAAAAGATGGGTTGGAAGGAAGGAAAGCCAATGGATGGGGACAGCTGTGGTTTGGAAGCCACCTGCAGCTGGTGGGCAAGGAGAAGGTGTCCTGCACTGGTTTATAGATGGAGAATAATGATACAAAGAGAGGAACACTGAAAAGCCTGCCCAGAGGCTGTTGGAGTGAATGGAGAGAGTTTGTTGGACATTTGAGTCCTCAAAAGCTGAACAAACACTTCCCACCCACTAAGCCACCCCAAGATATTGTCACTCTAAGTGTGTATCAATTTGACATTTTAAGATGAGTATTCTGCATTCAGGGGCTCTCAGTCTGTACTTTTGGCACTTTCTAGTGGTCCTGAACTCTCCTTCTGAGCACAACTTGTTTGCCCTCTCTCATTTGTAACCATGCCATAAGGGAGCTGTGTGTACACAGTGCTCTCACCTATTTTTCTCTGAATGGGGAGTCGTGGAGTGGCTGCTGTACATGATTGCCTGTCAGGCACCAATTAGCAATCCATTCAGAGACTCTGAAGCTGTGATCCACAGCCAGGAGAGAGTTTGAGAACACTTGAATTATCCTGTACAAATCTCATGCCATAGATCTACATCAAAATGAGATCATATCCCCGTGTCTTTTAAACATCAAGACATCCAGGTATGCTTGGTTTTGAACAAACAAAAACAAACTTAGAAGTGAAGCTTTTCATTTCTTTGACAGTATGTCTTATAAATTAATTTAACTCCATGTGAAATATGATTTGCTTTTATGTCTCAAACTACAATGACAGGACTATTTCAGTTGTTAAAATATGGAAGTTAAACTGTTGGTTGCTGTGAGTTCTTAAATGTGTTGCTGATGTGAGTCCTTCAGTTATTTTTTCCAACCTCTTTTCTCAAAGGCAAAGAGAAGCCTCTTAGCATTTCTAAAGCCCAACTTGTCAGTCTGTTGCTGTCGCTGAAGTTTATATGTTAAATCTTGGAATCAATAGTGATAGTTCTTAGCTAACCAGTTCTCTAACTTTAGGGAGGGAGCAGAAGAAGAAAACAAAGTCCCTGAACTACAGGGACAACTGGTAGAAAGTGATGCTGCAGGGGGCTTCTAATGTGCTCTGAAAGCTGAGTGCTTAAAGCAATCAAAGGTAGGCAAAATCTAAAATAATATCTTCAATAACAATCTGTTAATTTGCAAGGACAAGGAAAAGAGCAGCCCTTGGTCGTATTGCTAAATTTAAGAAATCTGCAAAGCTCCAAAGCAAGAGGGAATCCAGCAGCAATTCCCAGGGCTCCCGGCTCACTCACTAGCGGACTTGATGAGCCTCTTTGATCTGGTATTGACATCATATCAGATCTCCTGCACTGTTTTGCCCACTTGCCAAAGCCAGCTTCCCAGAAGCAAAAATGTGCGTTCCTTTCCTTGGGGTAATTTGAAACATTGACATGAAACAGACCTCTCGCTCTTCCTCTGCTGTGGCCTGCCTTTGGAGTAGTTCCTTCATTAGTGTCTCCTTAAAAACACTTGGAGGTCAGTGCCAGGCTGGAATTGCAGTGTTCTTGTCTATTGTGAGTGATGTGATGATTGGGTATTAAGTGTATGAATACCAAGAAGAGAAAAGACAGAATATATAAGTCGGTTTGGGAGCTTGGGATTCAGACATCCAGGATTTTTCAGATGTCTTGTATAATGAACATAGACTTCATTAACCATTTTTGGCTACTTACAGATTGCTATACTACAAAGAATACTCACTGTTGTTTCAGTGCTAAATGAAATTTTCATGGTGAGAAAGAAATGATAAGTTCCCAATACAATGTAACACATGGAAAGAAGCCAATGAAAAAAACGTTCCTCTTCTCTCCACAAAGGAATTTTGGACACTGGAAATAAAAGTATGATCTACATTAATGGGGAGCTCAAGTACCATGTCTGCACAAATGCCAAAACAGCATGGGGAATATGCTGCTCTCTTCCCAACTAGCATTCCAGATCTACTTGTTAAAGAGCATCTCTTTATGTTCCCTAGACTGTAATGTTGACCCTGCTTTTACTTGATTCAGCTGTATTAGGCATATTTAGATCCCAAATTTCCTCCCCTCTCCCACCATTACTGGCTGCCATAGCTTGTTCATGGGGATACTGGACAATAAACTCACATGTATTATGAGTGCCCAAAATTGTGCATGAAGAGACATCTTTTTAGGGGAGGAAGCAAATATGGGTACCTCAGGAGTTTGGGGGCAGTGGCTGGATTTCTCTTATTATCCTCTCTCCCTTTTGGACATCAGTTAACCAAGATTTTTCTCCTTAGTTGGTGTATGTTTCTCTCTCATTTAATCAGCCCTATTGGGGAGGAAATATGGCTGGAAAAATAGTGCTTTAAAAAGTTACAGTGGCAAAACTTCCCTTAACCAAATGACTAGTCATTAATCTTAAATACAAGTGTCAGGAGGAAAAAGATCTTTGTTGGGGGTCATGAGTAAAGGCATCCAGGTTGTTTGTGAAATATTAAAAGCTAGAGTTCACTGAACATTTGTCTTGTGCATTTTAATTGTATCTCCATGAACCTGAACTGTGGGGCCCTCAGCGAGCCCTGCTCAGTTGTGCTGGCTCACAAAGTTCAGGACTGGGTTGTAAGTCGTTTTTATTTAGCACCTAGTGACAGCAAGTACTGTAGGTGGAGAAACATTAAGTGCCACTTAAATCTGTTCCTGTACATCTTATTAGGAATATACTGGAGTGATACTCTGGCTCTGAATTCACTGAGAGTCATTAAAGAGTCCCCCTTGGCCTTTTCTAACACATTCCTGACTGTGCCTCTGGAGAGCCCTGAGTTTCCATCCAGCACTCTGCAGTGACTGCTCAAATCCAAAATCAGCACACCCCAAAGTCAATGCTACCAGCTATTGATTGGGAAAACCTCAGGGTTCTCGGCGGTGCCAAGACAGAAACGAAGGGTGACACTGGTTTGGAATCAGAAAATGTGTCTAAAAAGGTGCTGAAGTCGCACGTGTTTTCTGAGAGCCCATCTTGGCTAAATCTAAGTACTAAAGGTGCTGCAGTTGGGATGTGGACAAGTGCATCCATCAGGACTCACTTCCTTTTCGAAGGCTGAATGAGTTTTTTCTTTGGCTGCCCTGGGAAATTTGTCCAAAACATTAGGAAGCAAAATAAAATACCAAAGGTGGGCTTTTCTTGGGTGAGCCTGTCCCTAGAGAGAAAGCAATCTCTTTGATCTGAGCACTTGCCCAAGCTGCTGAAGTCCATTTGAGCTGGCTGAGAGAGCCTTGGTGCTCTGTTAATGCAGTGAAATGTAGCACAAGTATTTGTTATTGCAGCCAGTATCAAAGGAGGCAGGACGACTTTGCCACTTACTATAAAGTGTTTCCATGAAAATGGAAATGAATGCTACAGGGGTCTGTTCCCTCTGAATGCACAGGGGAGCGAGGCGCTGAAGGGTTGCTTTCATTATACCATTAACAGGGCAAGTTACTTACTTTCTTTTTTTCCTCCATCCCTCTTCAAAAGCGCAGGGGCTTGAGGCTCATTCTTTGGGTCAGCCAGGCAGTGCTGTGTGTTCCCTGCCAGCCAGGGCAGTAAATCCCACTCTTGTTCCCAGATGGGCCCAGCAGAAATCCATCCCTTGTCGTCATTCCAGCTGCACTTTCTCCACAGGGAGACGGCAGTCACCCGTTTGGCGAGGAGGGGCAGGCTGTAATGTCTAGCCAGAAACATCCACCATAAACCATCGCTTCCTGTTATGACACTCATGTGTCTAAACTTATTGATTTATTTGGGTGGAACTGTCTAACCTGCTCTAGGAAGAGTGGACTCAGCAGGTACTAAGTCATGTAACAATAGGAAACATCAAAATACAGCCTGCAGTGTTAGATCTGGGAATGAATCTCAGTTTAGGTTTATTCTTTAAAAGCTATCCCACGTGTTATCCAGAAATATATTTTCCATTTCCATTTTTTTTTCCATTTAAAAAAATTATTATTAGTATTCATATCATCTGGCCATAGCTTTTTCATTTGTGTATTTCCCTGATTAGCAGCGTAGAAATTTTAGAAATTGAAAATCTGGAACTTGGGCCACCAAGGATAAAAGAGATAGTATTCTGTTTTGATTTATACATCTGTCTTGATTAGGGAATTCTCTCTTTGTCTGGAAGCAATGTGATCTGGTTGTTAGAAAAGTGAAGATAGACCTTGGGGACACTTGAGTTCTTTCCTGGCCCTGTCACTCAGACAGATTCTTTACACCTAAATCCACCCTTTGGGTTTATTAGTGGGTATAAGAACACCTATCCAGCTTTCCTGTGTGCTGTGAAACTTAATTTATATTTCTGAAGCTCTTTCAATTTGTCGCACCAGAGAGCTTGTATGAAGCGTGTAACTACTGATTTTTAAGGGTGTAAGGTAGTTTTCCCTCCTATGAACATTTATTAAGGTTGATCACATTTAGTGTACAATCACACACTATTTTTTTCTAGAAAACCGTGAATTTAGAAATTCACTGTGAGTTACATCTTTACACCTGTAAATAATGATATCTTGTATATGTGAGCATAAATGTGTGTGGCCATATATGTCTCTATATATTTAGATATGCATGGTTATACACACACAAGCAAGAGGGGAGATAGTCTTTCCAAATAGTCTGGAAAATCTCTGGGACTCCACAGCTGGCAGTGCATTTCTTTTATTTAAGGAAAACTTACGCAAAAAAAGCTTATGTGCAGTCAAAAACTTCCCAGCTCTAATTAATTAATATGAAGTGTAAACAGATCATGAAATATTTTTTAGTGCTTAATACATAGAAATGTCCTGTGTTGATGCTAATGAAAAAGTAATGCCTGGAATATTTCACATTGCAGGGCCTGGGGACACAGATCCATGGAAAAGCAATTCATACCAAACTGCTTTACAAGTGCAAAAATTCTGTTAGCCTAAAGCTACAGCACTACATAATTGTACAGGGGAAAAAATAAAAAGGCAGGAAAAAAAACCCCAGCCCTCCTCTGCCCTGTGTTTGCATTTATTTCAAGCTCTGGTAATGGGTCAATTCTCTCAAAAAACGATGACGCCAATATTTCAGCAGGAAGGATTTTTAATCTTCCATATTTTCTGTGTAATCTAGATAGCTCCTCATTACCTCACTGTGTAGTCTGTCATCCCAGCTGATTCTTGAGATCTGATCAGTGCAAGAGAAGTTAAGGAAATGTCTGAAGACCATGAAAATCCAACCCTCTCCCCTGGAGAATAGTCTCTTAATTGTAATAGCCCATTTTAATCATTGTAATTGTTTAAAATATTATGAACAGAGGGAAATAAGGAAGATAATTGTACTTCAGCAGCCACAATCTTTTGTTATCACCTAAGCATATTGGAGATTTAGCTGTGTATAGTCCCAATACTTCCTTCACATACCAAGTGGCCTTAATTATGTGGGCAGCTAGAATTCCTCTTGAGAGGGAGGCTTGGATAGCAAAACAGCAGGTAAGAAATGCTTCTTCCTTACTTCTTTGTTTCTTCCCAGTCCCCTGTAGCTAAGGCTGCATATGTGGCTGTCTCTGTCTTTGTGACACTTTAAATGTGAAACAAGTAATTTAGTTGAAAATTTTCTGTTATTTTTTTTACATGCTTCATATGCTGGGTTAAAATCCATTAGCATATAACAAAAATCGGAGCAGATGTAGTGCAACAGATTCCTTAAGGGAGTCCATATTTTTACATATTTTGTAATAAGGAAACTGTCACTCCCAGATGGTATCTAGCTAATACTGGTGGTTTGCTTGCTGATAACATACTAAAAAATAAAATTAATTGTATTCTATTTGATGACAATGAAGCCATTATCATATATAATTCACTCTTAAAGCAAACGTCCAAATGATAGTCCCTTGCAATAACTCAGCTTTCCCGGTCCCTGTGCCTGTCCCTTCTCTTCTGCCTCAAAAATTCTTTCAGAATTTGCTGCAGTAGAAACCTCCAGCTGCGAAGTGTAACAGCCCTTCATTAGTAAAGCTGGAAACCAGTGTTAATTTGTGCAGGGAGTCTGGGCCAGCAGTACCTCAATGCACTTAACCACGGGCTTCATCCTTCACCAGTGGTTCTCAAACTGCTCTGGTTTGGATGTCACTGTTATATATCACAGCAAAAGGAAACAATTAACCTTTGCAATAATGCCACTGACTGGTGCCTGTCTGCTAATGGGCTTGAGAAGTGCAGGAAGTGTCCAGAGCTGGTACTTGCTGTGAAAATGAAAGTCAGTAATCCAGGGTTTTACACAAACACGCAACACTGATCTGTCGAATATGTGCAGTATAAAGCTAAGATGATCAAAATATTTTTTAAAAAATCTGAAAGAAATTTGGGGTTTTTTCCTAGTAAAACTGCTTAAATCCTTTCTTAGGTGAAAATGTCAAGACCTGTTGTAGACTGGTCAGTTACAACCTGATAAGAGAATGGTTGAGTTCACAGGAATTAAGGGTTTTGGTGAGGTTTATTGACATGAAACACCAGAATGAGCAGCTCAGAAGACCTTTTCTTGTCTCTTTCTGTCCTACCACAAAGATACCCATGTGTGGAAAGAACAATATGGGAATGAAGAGTTTTTCTTCTCAAAGTTGACCTTGGGCAGGGAGTGTTGGCTTTCCCAACACCTCTTGGGGACAACAGCACTGGTTCCCCAGGCCACAGATAATTTGTAGGTGTTGATACTAGTTGGCAAATGGGAAAACTGGGACAGAGGAGTGACTTTCACACAGAGCTGGAACTCATGTCTGAATTTCCAGTTCATTGGCCTGTTTCTTCCAGTGGTGTTGGAAACTAAAAACAATCTAGCAGTGCAAAAGAGAGAATTTTTCAGGACTGACTGGTTTAAATAACTATTCAAGGAAACATTTAACTTCGTAATAATGGTTTCTCATCTCTGGATGACTGCAGATACAATACAGTACAATGAGGCACACTGTCTGAAGGGTCTAAATGTGCCTGGCTGTGTTCATTCTAGTTTATTGATGATTTTAGTTTCACTTCCTTTCTGTTACAAGCACAAAGTGCTCAGAAGAGGAACAGATGACTGCATTTCCATTTGGAGAGCTGGTAGAGGAGGACAATGTTGTAGCCATCTCTGTCACATGGGAAGTGTTTTTACATTCTTTGAAGCTCTTGCCTCAAGTTGGGAACTCCATAAAACTACATGATATTACTGGCAGACATTGCAGAGGAAACAGATTGCTTAATATACATGTAATTTTGAGTAAAACATTATTTAATTTAAGAAAATCACAGACCAGAGCTTGGAAAGAACTATGTAAATCTTAGCCACCTCTTGTCCTCCATCTTCAGTTAGAAGGTTCTTAGTAATCAGCAACCATTATTTTACTTCATTTTTCCTATTTTATTTTGATTTCCTCTACTTTGTTTTAGAAATGAAACAGCCCTGTGCATATAACAAGAAAGTAATGAAGTTTCAGTCCCTCAGTTCAGAAAGTGAAGAGTTTTCTTCCCCAGTCTTCCTCTCCTGGTGTCTCACAAAACCTACTATAATAAGTTTGCAACCTCAAATGGCAGAATATCATGAAATAACTGCTCCTATCACATTTCAATTATGTGGTGACTAAAGTGGCTTAGAGATTGTCCATATTCATCTGTAAATTTGGGATTTGGGTAACAGATTTTCTCAAACAGAATTTACCCAGCTTCAAGTGCTCTGAACTCACTCTGTAATCCTTGTCTTCCATTGTATCAGTTGTTACCTCTTTGCTCTTTTTCTAATGCGTTAAGTACCAGACAACTGTAATATTTTATTTAGCATGATTTGCATTCAGACTTCAAATATCCCTTCAATAATAAAATATTTACATTATTGAACTTTACTTCTGTATGTTCACTGGCATTATAAGATGTACCTACAGGGGACACCTGCCAGAAAAAGCATCATTGTTCCTATGTTTGTGGACCTCAAGTTGTACCTTTTGTCTCTCAGCCTTCCTCATTAAGACATCACAGCTGATGTGTTTTCTCCTCTGTGTTTTAAAGCCTGAGCAGAAGATGTATTTTATTCATGATTTGGTAGGAAATGTGTCTGGTGGGAAGGAATTTGGATACCATTAAAGCAACCTGAAATTCCACCATGGACGTTGGGAGGGAGCTCTTTTTCTTAGCCACATAAAGCATCTGCTTAAATTCTCAAGTGTGGAACGTGCAGACTTGTTAGGCAAGATTTTAACAGACTGTTTGGCACTGAGTGTAATTTTCCCAAAGACCTGGCAGTGGAAATAGTTGAAATAATGGTTTGTCAAATACTCATCAAGAAAAATGCTAATTGATACCTCATCTGAATTGAGCACCACACAATACCGGAAAGGGAATGGGCATTTCCTGTTTCTTCCCTACTCAAAAAGAGACTCTTCCCAAGAGACTGCTCATGTTAGATTAGACTTGTGCCACCTGTAGGACTATTCTGTAGGGTAGATTAGTTTGTGTCATACTGTATTTACTGAGTATTTCATGGAGTGATGTGTGTGTTGGAGCAGCTGTAGTATGTTCTTAGTGCCAGCGTTGCTAGATGCCCTTTTACCAAGTGCCATTTTGAACCCCACAGCAACATTTGTGTCGTGGTGTCTTTCTTTCCTTTGTTCCTTGAAGTTTCTGGGTTCAGTTGAGCTCTTCAAGCCAGCATGGGGACATGAGGATAAAGCACAGCTGTGGCTGTGGGACTGGAGCGCCAGCTGGCCACGGTGCCGTGGCAGCATCGCGGGGCTGCTGGGTGAAGCCAATCTGAACTTTTGCAGTAAATATTAAAGAGACCACAACTCTGAATGGATTTGGAATCTGAAACCAGAAACCCAATCTAAATGTCAGAGCAGGTCCCTATCTGCAGACTCAACTGAACTGAATGTTCAGACCCCAGCTTTGGCAAAGAAATGAAAGCCGTAAATCCAAATCTGCTTTTTGTATTTCAGCCCCTCTCGTGATGCTAATAATACTTTGCCCTTTCACAATCTCCAATATTTTAGAAACTTTGAAATGATTTATCAAATGAGTCATACTTCCCAGTCAGACTCACAAGAACTAGTTTGCTGGAAATATCACCCAAAAGCAAGGGCAGGACTGGGCTGTGGCTGAATTTCTGCTCTCTTGGTAGCTGTGTGTGGAACCAGGACTGTAATGTTTTCTCTGTAGTTCTGTAACTCTCCCAGTGCAATCCCTGTGTGTCAGAAGGCCCAGCTCCATGTGCCTTGGATTCCCATAATTTCCAAGGTGCAGGTGTCTTTCCATTGGCTCATTCCTCTGCTTCTGCCCAAGGGCTTCCAGAGAGAGCAGGACAGAGTGGTGGAAGCTCTTGGTGCAACAAAGTCAAGTTTGCTTTGTCACTTTTGGAGTATTAAAAGATTCACTCGGGGCTCTGAGGCAGAGCTGAGGCTGGAACATGGAACTACTGAATCCATGTGTTCCTCTGAGCCTTTATGTTCAGAGAAAAAAAGGATTATTTAGCATCAAAGGTACCAGTAGCAGATACAGGGCATCTTCATTCATCATGAATAATGCTGTTAGTGAGAAATAATAGTATTCCTTAGTATTGATGACAATATATTGAGCATTAGCAAAGCCTTCTGCTAGAAGAGAGAGTTATCTAGTGAAGTGAATTATGGGATTTTACTACCTGAGTACAAGGACTGATATAAATGATCATTGCTGTGGCAATGAATTGGTTTAAAAAGGCTTCATAAGGACTTGCCTAATGCTCATAAATTAACATTAAATATGAGATGGGTTATCTAATCACATGCTTTCAGGCAAATTCCTTTTTAATATGTATGTACACTGCTGCTGGAAATGCAGAAGATATATCAGAGGAGATATTTCATGCCATAAATGGTTTGATAACTCTGTAATATTTTCATAGTTTTTCTCGGTTGCGGAATTTCTTTCCTTACCATCAAAGTTTGTACACAGAACCCAGGTTAAAATCATAGTTAGAGATAACTTTAACCCTCTGTATGCCTGTGGCTTCAGACTAAGGAGGAATTTCACTGATCATTTGATATGGGTTCCTTTGTTTTAAGGGAAAGTGGGGTTGAGTCACTGAGCTGCTGCACATCTTCTGCAAACTGCTGAGGCTCAGGAGCATCCCAGGGCATATCCAGTGCAGCTCTTGGTATATTTGGTAAACAATGCCCCTGATTGCCACCTCCAAAAACTTTGGTGGGAAGACTTGGTGATTACACCAGAAGCTGTTCTGAACTATTTTAATGCAGGGCAGATAAAGCTCATGGATTTAATCAAAGAAGAGTAGGATGTCCAAAATGCAGATACCTAATTTTCTGTCCTCTGGATTAGCTGGGTGAGGGAACATTGGTGTACCAGGTTAAAGCTGATTTTTTTTTTTCCTGTAGCACATGCCACTACCTTCTGGGCAGTGCCACAATGAAAAACACCAGCTCAGGTCAGTGTTTTGAACTCTAAACAGAGGCATTTACTGTTCTCTGCAGTGCCTGTGATTCAAACAATTCCCTTCTCAACCTGATGGAGGAGATCTGCAGTAGAAAACTGCTTCCACCTGTTGGAGTGACTTGAATTTTAAGCTGGGTTAACTGTGGAGCCCCATTTGGAAATAGTTTATGGAATGCTTGAATCCTCTGGGGGTGGTTTTATTATACACCTTGTAGTTGCTGAACATTTCAAGACTTAAACTTTATCTCTAAGTTAATCACCTGGGGATCAAGCTAGAGGACTGGATAACAGTTTTACTAATCAAAACAATTTTCTGAATATTGTTGAGTTCCAGGGACTTTCCCCTGCCATCTGAAAACACAGTGAGAGGATGCCAAGAGCAGAATTATAAAACAAACTTTTTAAATCATGTTGTACTTGGAGTTTGATTTCGTAGTCTGTACAGTGAGCAATAATAAACTAATTATGATTAAACTGATAAGGAGTACTCTGAGAGTCAGCCAGGAAAGTCTTTCATAAATAACCAAGAAGGAATGCTTGGTCACACAGTTGACATACATCAGAAAAGCTTCCTTTGCCTTTTCAGAGAGAGCTCTTTAAAAAAAAATGCTCAAAAACCTCCAAAAATCCCCGAACAAAAACAAGTCCAAACCAGCAGAATAAAATATGTATTGTTAGTATTAAATAAATCCCATTTTATCTGAAATCCTGTGACATTTTTCTGACCCCACAGAACTGGTTCTCAGGCATGTTGGAGCAGCATTATTACTGTTGCTGTTATATAGCAAAATTCTAGACTTAGACTTCCTAAGAGAGCAAATAGTTTGGCTCTGGGTTTCTGTCTTTGGCCTATTTTGAATAGTATTTGGGTTTCACAGTTATAACAGGGCAGAATTTATTTGGCTTAATACATGAACATTTCTTCCCAATAGGTTAGGTCAGCTGTGAGGTTTAATCAGTGTTCAGATTTCTGACATGCTGCTCAGGGGCATATCATCTGAGCAAATAAACAACCCAGGAAAGGTCTGTATACCACGGGGATGATGTGGGATTGCAGGGGATCAGTTCCACTCAGGTGTTTATGGTGGTAGTGTCTTTTCATGGCAGATAAGAGCTGACATTCAGCATTACACCCTATGTGTAAAAAATACCCAGTTATTGTTGTTTCCCCTTTGGAGCACTCTTGTCTAAAGGTCTGAACTGAATATGTTTGCTTCCCTTTGAAGCATGCAGATCCTTCCCACTAACATTGCAAAGGTTTGGTCTCTTTTATAAAAGGAGCATATTTTCATCTCATTCATTTTGAAGAGAATTTTCATACTGAACCTGCCTCCGGGTGGTCCTGGTCCTATTCTAGTTCTTTTTCCTACATAACTCCAAATTAAGGCCTCTGATTTCCACCAGCCAGTGTGGCAAGAGCAGTAATGGGGACCAGAATCTTCTTTTTCCCTTTCTGTCCCATCCATACTTGACAATACTTTGGAGAAGAAGGGGCATTCAGCCAAGGAATGAAACCTCGAGACAACCATATCAGCCTCAAAGATTTATTTATTTAATTAAGTCATCAGCAGGATGGAAAAATACTCTCAGTTGCCAGAGAGAACCATTCCAAGCTCAGAGAGGGTCAAAGTACATGCCTGCAAGTTATATGTTACCAGGACTTGAACAAGAAGCTTCACAAAATTCTGCCCTTTGGTCTGGAGTAATGATGCTGTGGGTGCAGCACTGAGGGAGGAGAGGGAGGAGGACTGGGAAATGTTCTGGATTGCTTTCCCACTGGAGTGGTCCTGCCTCAGAACTCACTCAGCAGCTGCTTTAATGTTGAGGGACATCACTGGACATACTCACAGAGCCAGCCTGGAAAATACTGGAGGACAGGAGTGAGTGGGACCACTTCAGGCAGTGAGAGCAGCCTCCTGATGCAGGACACTGCTACATGATCTGCATAATGTCCTTCAGGAACAGCTCAGTTCCCAAGTTCTGCACAGCTTGCCTCTATTGCCAAGGCAGTGACAGGGGACTCAGAATTCTCCATCTCATACAGCTGGAAAAATGGCTGCCACTGAGACATCAGTGGTCCAAAAAAAAAAAAAATCCCCAATCCCTTTATCAGGAAAGCTCTCAGAGGGCTGGGGGGTGAGCTTTCCAGTCAGTGCAGCCAGAGACACAGGCCAGCACCAGCAGGCACCTCTGTGCCTTGGCTCTTCATCTGCTACAAATTGGCCTCGTTCTTCTGGTCTGGCTCTGCATTAAATATTACTTGCTGTCATTTCAGATAGGACTGAGCATTTTTAAGAAAGATTTGGGAAGTACATATTGCCTCAGACAACTTCTAGTAAATAGCTCGTGTTTGTTTCTCTTCCCCAGTGGGAATGCTTCTGAACTTTAGAGACAAAAAAAATCCTCTGGCAGGAGCAATTTAGTAAAGCCAGGATGTGTTTCAGTGGAGCTTCTCAACTTTCCAGTCAGTTCCATTGTTGATTTTTAAATAAGTCTTGCAAGCATCACTCTCAGCTTTTAATGCTTGTCTTACTGGCTTCATTTGTCTTTCTGAGGGGTGTGCTGCTGCAGTATTTTCCTGTTCCAGGACTGCACCAGTTTCTCATGCAAATTAATCTTGTTAATCATCACAGCCATGCAGTCCTTTAGCTAAGTTGTCTTTGCTCAATGAAACACATCAAATGCACTCAAAACATGGAGGAGTTTTTGAATAATCAATTAGGACACATTTGCCCCACTAGCAGTGAAGAGGCTGTGCCTTGATTTCCCTTTTTTTTTCATTTTGATTCCTCAACTTTCCTCAAAAGCTGGTCCTCCTGCGATCTCATCTTATGGGTTCCTCTTTGTTTGGAAGACTCAGCAAGATCCACACTGAGGGCAGCAAGTACAGGTTTGCTTTTGGATGATATCACAAATAAGTGTCAGTCAGCTCTGGAATGTGAAAATCTAGCTAAAAAGATACTTTTGGCTTCTTCCAAGATGCACAAATAATTGACTCAAATTTCGTATGAATTATCAGCCAAGTAGATTGCTGTCTTGCTTGAAAACCAGAAGAATTGGCTTCAAAATTTGCTATTTTCACCCAGCCATAGTTCTGGTGATCTTCCCAGACACTGACCTTCTTTTTTCCCAAAAAAAAATACTGCTTTCTATTCTCTCTGGCCTTAGCCAGAGTCATTACTTTTCTCTTTGTCATACTGAGACTCAATAGCATTGTAATTATTTCTGACATATGGTATCATCTATCCACCTCTCCTTCCAATATGTCCAAATAAAAGAGGAATGCCACTGCAGCCACTAGACCATGGTTTCCATCAATTAATAGCACCCCATGGCTGTCCATTCCTGGGGCAGCATGGACCCAAACTTCATGTACAGGGTGATGTGCCACGCATGGAGCCCTGGAGTTTTGCTACCTTATTTCAGCTCCCTCAGAACTGGAAATTAAAGCCCCAGTTTACTTCCCTAGTTTTGTGGCAGAAGGCCAATGATTCTATCTGAGAGCTTTTTCTTTACCTTCATTAACCCCCAAATGTTGCTGTATTCAAAACATCCACAGAGAGTGTATTTATCATTCATTTTCTGTTCATGTTGATGTGGGAAAACACGTGCAATCAATATTGAATCTCTTTCAAAACAACTTAAAATGGGAATACATATTGCTCTAATCTAAAACTAATCATGATGATAAATGATGAAAAATATGACAAAAAGTGAAAATCCTGGGTTTAGAAGTTCTTTAGTTGTGGGTGTGGGATGTGTATGGATCTGCATACATATCTAATGCTTACCAAGAAATTAGAACTCAAATCAAAATTCAGTTAGAAAGGAAAAAATCGCTTTTAATGTTTAATTTTGTGCTCATAATTAAACCTCGCATGCCTAATTTTATGCATCTGCCATCTGTTTAAATGTAACCTGATCATATATTGTATTTACCTATAAGAAAAATGGCCACAAGTGCAAGTTAAAAAAAAAAAAAGACAAAAGTATTTAGCCATGTTAATCTCTCTTCCACAGTTATTTTCTAATACAAAATAGAACTGTAAAGCCATACAAGCTGTGGAACATACCTGCCCTTCTGTATATTTATGATTTGCAACTTGTTTGCTCTGCCCTTTCAGGCTGAAGGTAAATGCCATTACATTGTTAGAGAAGTTAAAGACAAAATTAGATTAAAGACAAATTAGACCGTGGTTTGATGAATATCTTAATTCAATACAACCAAGCCTGTTTGGAGAAGTCTTGCCCCTACTCTGGACCACCTCTTTGTGGGTACCAGCCCTGGGTGAACAACTCTGCAGACACCCAGAGCAGCAGATCAAGGAGCAGATCCCTGAAAACCAACCTGTCAGACAGAGACATTTCTTTTCTCATAAGTTTTCTGCCAGTGCACAAACAAGTGGCCCAGGGTGAAGGATGAGGCTGGAATGCCATTTAAAACCAATCTGACCAGTACTCAAGAGTTAATAGTTCTGGGATCTCCAGGACAGTAGTTCCTAATGTGCCTGCACAGTCAAAAATATTTCCAGGCACTGCAGCACATTGAATGGCTTGGACCATTAGTAGTTTTCATTAAAAAGTGGCTTTGGGGGACAAATTAGATTTTCAAAGTAACAGATTCTTTTGGCTCTCACACAGAAAAGGACCTTTTCACTTCTACATTTTAAAATGCATCCAAACCCATAATCCCTACGAAAAGTTCATTTACTAATAACTGTTTATGAAGCTCGCAGTAATGTTTTTTGTCCCATGTTAAGAAGAAAAATCGTGAGAGCTGCTGAGACATGAGGTGGCTCTGCTCTTCCATGTGTTTTGAAAGAGTAACTTCAACATTTGACTTAAGCCTGGCTTCTCACGGCGCACAGAGTTAAGCAGCGAGACGTGGTTTTGCCTCATTAGGTCAGCAACGCCAGCCTGCAAGGCAGTGCAGCTGGTTCTGTGATGCTGTTAAAGAAATTATAACTACATGCACACATCCTTGTAGCATCAGCCCCCCAGTGAAGACACGAGATCACAGAATTGTTCAGGGGGGTGGCATCAGCAACATGGATTACAGTTAGGAACATAGTGAGTCAATTTAAGGCTATAAATACCCTGGTTTTCTGTTATGCTTTTAATCTTTATTAAATTGGATGATTCTTATTTGTTTTCATTCACATATGCATGTGTATAATATATAGTTTGTTTCTGCATATATGGGCCTGTAAGTCTGTAACAAATCTTGCAGAAGTCTTCTAGGACATAAATAGTGTGAGTCCAAATCCTTATCTGAGGAACCACAGAGGCACCAGCACACACTCAGCCTTTAGAATTTCCCTGTGCATTTTTGCAAATAACGACAAACCGGTTTTGGTTTGGTTGGTTGTTTTGTTGTTTGGTTTTTTTTTAAAAGCATGCAATATTTTTTGCATTACTTAAGAAGAAATTAAAACATCTTTTTGCTTTCTATCCTTCTTTTAATGGCTTTGCATATTACTTTTCATCTAAACTCAGTATTTGAACGTACTCTTACTAGGCGCCTGTTTTCTTTGTTGCTTGTAATTACTGAATAAGTCGGAATCATAGCCAAGGAAGTCTGTGTGGGATTACATCTGGAGTAGTGTACTATAGCAACAGTGTGCTTTGCAGAGCTTCTCCTCTCATAGATTTGATCTTAATGATGGGCTACACTTTCATCTTTAAAAAAATCATTTTCCGCAACTCACTGCTTTTTATACCTCAGCAAGAAAATGCTGTTTATTGTTCAGTTTCTCTTGCCTACAATGTTTGTATCTATAATTGAAACTTAAAAGCTACGAGCTTGAATAATTCAATCAGAAAGCATATTGTTTTTACTGTTCTCGGTATGAATCCAAACGATCGCATTATTGTGATGTTATAATATCAGAATGTATTTATTTTTACTTGCACAGTCATAGTAGGCAGCGTCTCTCCCTCTCTCTCTCTCTCCAGAAAAAAACAGCAATGAGGAGGGAAAAAAATAAAAAAAAGCTGAGCTTTATCCATGCTGGGTTCCTCTGGTCTAACTTAAGCAAATGAGATCTCTTGTCCCCTCCAGCGAGCGGCGGGTCTGTCGCTGAGGCTGTTTCTATCAGTGCTGCTGCTCGCTCTGGCAGTGCCCCCGAGGCTGAGCGTGATCCTGGCGGGGGGACACGTGTGACCTCCCCCTGTGAAGCCACCTCGGCCACCCCGTGTGTCACTGATACCACGCTCGTGGCTGCTCCGCATCAGCACCGCGCACCACAGCCCCGCTTCCTCTCCCACAAAAACGCTTCGCAGAACTGCGCAGGCAGAGCAGCTCCACTGATGTCTCAGGACACCTTTTCACCCCAGAATTAGCTGTAGAGCAAATTAAAGTTCATGTGGTTTTGAGTGTTTCGAGCGTTTTGAGCTTAATGCAATTTTTTTTTTTTTAATGTGAAAAAATCCCGATGTTTTAATTCAATTATTGGCTATCGTATTCTCCACGTCAAGGCAAGCATAAAATAAGGGCTTTGAAAACAGGATGGATGAAACTGTGGTATCTAATGCAAGCACCATGTATTTTATCTCAACTACACAGCAATTTTTTGAACTGATAAAACATCAAATATGACTTTTGGCTTAATGTCGTTGAAGCAGTTGGTAAGAATTAGCAATAATATGGAAAGTATCCATTTTTCCCTTTATTGCTATGTTTGGGCAAATCATTATATATAATCTGCTCTTAGGCAGTGCTGTAGCTGTACCTGTGGAATTAGGCCCAGGAAGAAAAACTGCCCTTACTCCCATAACCATGAATCTGAAATTTTGTGATTTGTATAGATTTTCATTATGTCCTTAGCATAATTTCAGCACAAACAGAGGGCTTAGCCAGGCTCCCATGGTGTGTCCTACAGGTATGGAACAGATTAGCATCTTTTTCTCTGCTTACCAAGCTTAGCGCCTGTAAATCAACCACTCCATTATGCAGTAATTCCCCTCATCCTTAATTCCAAATAGCAAAGTTAAAGCAGAATTTGGGTAATGAGGAACTATATAGTTTTGGCCTGTGTATGATCCTCATTCATTATCTTCTTTCCATTTAGGGGAAGGGGAAGTGAAAAACCCTTTTATTTGCAAATCCATCCATACCACTTTATAAGACACAGTATTAGGAAATAGCATGATTTATTGGACTGAGGCATTTCAGTAAGGCCTAAATGATAGAGTCTGCTAGGAAACTCATTTTTTTATTATGGGATCTGATGATGGGGGTAAGACCAGGAGCCCCTGCCAAGAAAACACACAGTAATAAACTTGCAGAAAGCTTTCACTACCACCTATCAGTGGTCATGGTTCCCCCTTCTCTTACCTCAAACATTGCCCAAATGGGGAGGCATGAGAATCTCCCCACTGACTCTCTTGTGAGATGAAATGAAGAAAGCCTTAAACTTCACAATTGCCAATAATGAGCAATCATTACTCAAATTACACCAAGCACTGATTAGGTTTAAAGTAATGAAGAAAACAACACGATCAATCATCATCAACCCAAAAGAAGTCAATCTGTGCTAGAGATACAGCAAGATCTTAGTGGAGGGCTCCATCTACAGGGTTTGGGAGATGAGAAAGAAAAAACTTTCACAACATCTGAAAAAGATTCCCCCTGCTCCCTACTCTGCTCACATTTTTCTTACCAATCTCCAAAAGCCACACATGTAAAAGGAATTTTTTTTTCTCCTTTCTTTAGCTGCACAAAAATTAAAAGGGCCTTAGCAAAAAATTAAGGCATAAAAACTTTTTGGAAGGACATTTCACTGGTGTTGAACTGGAATATCTGTTTAAAAAAAATGACAAGAGTTGAATACCTAGCATCTATCAAATAGTAAAATTATACTGAAAGCTCTGACTTTGTGAACAGCATCAGTGGAAGCGGAGGTTTTTAATGCAATTTGTATTAATAGGTTCTAGCCACATTGGGAAAGAACAAATTGCATGGGAAATTCCCATTTGTCAATTTTCATTGGCTGCTAAATAGAAAATTATAAATTAACCCAAAGCTTATTTTGAAAATCCAGAGGAAATTCAGCCTACACCATATTTCTTAGGCATGGAATAAGATTTTGATACCAGCTACAGACTCAGTCTATTAAAAAAGAACCCATTTTATTTTAAAAACAGGAAAATAAAAAGAGTAGGTATGTTGCTATTCCATGCACATGTATATGTAAACTTTAAACTGTGCTAACGAGTAACATTAATACGTGCATTTTGTAAAAGATGTATTATTCTTTAGGAATAATTTCAATAGAAATATATCCCCTTTCCATGTGCCAAAGGCTTTACATAACAATTACTTTAAAACAAAATTATTTACAATTTAAGCATAGGAAAATACAAAATTAGGATTTCAATTCAAAGTCTGCTGGATCTAACAGAAGTTTCCCCACTGACTTAATTCACTTTTGAATTGGGGATAATCATTAGAAATAATGAGATACAAACAAAAGCCTAGTAAAAAATGCATGACCGAAGGGAAATAAAAAACAATGCACAGCCATTCTAGTGTAGATTTCCATACTGAAGCCCCTTGTAGAGGGGCTAATTTTAGGGGGAAATTTCCGACTTTTCATACTTTGAGTCATTCAGGACCATGGGGCAGAGGATGGTTTGTCTTCTACTTAGAGTTCTCTAAGTGGCCTGCAATAATCTGTAGGAATAATGTCATCATCACTAAAACTTTGCACTTGTTTGGAGTAATTTTTATTCAAACATTATTTCAACATCCCATATCAACAGTAAATTTAATTCAGTTTACATAACATGCTTAATATTTGTTGATAATCAGGAAATTATGAGCTAGTCAAGGAATTTTCGTACTGAAACTTGTTTTTTATTGAAGACAAACTCAGAGATGAGCATGTGTCTGGCTGAGCTACAGATTAATTTGAGTACTTGCTTAAATAAAGCACTGTGAGGAGTATTGTGAGGATAAAAAGGGGTTTGGGAGTTCACATATTTGTAGAAGTCGTTTGGAAAGAGTTGAATATTTTGACATCCTTTTGTTTTTACTCTTGGTGATACATCATTTTCATGGAAGGAATTGGGCTATGCCCTTACAGAACTGTCACGTGGCCCTATAAATATTAAATGGCAATAAATTATTTTAAAAGAAAAAATTAATAGATTGTTTATTAAAATTTTGGCTTACTTAGCTTGAATCATACTGATTACCTTTTCCCCCTTTTGCCTTGCAAGAGAGAAAAAGATTCATCTATACCAACATACATGAAAGTTCATCTATGTTCTTCCAAAGTTTTATCTTTTCACAGAGTTTCTCCATTTCTAAGTATGTTAAAATATTTTTGTCTTCATTGCTGGAGAGAGTCTTTTTACAAGGGCATGCAATGATAGGGCAAGGAGGCATGATGTTAACCTGAAGAAGGGAAGGTTTAGATTAGATATCAGGAGGAATTTCTTCCCTGTGAGGGTGGTGAGGCCCTGGCACAGGGTGTCCAGAGCAGCTGTGGCTGCCCCTGGATCCCTGGAAGTGTTCAAGGCCAGGTTGGACACTGGGGGTTGGAGCAACCTGGGATAGTGGAAGGTGTCCCTGCCCATGGCAGGGAGTGAAACTGGGCTTTAAGGCCCCTCTCAACTCAAAACATTTGTGATATAATGCAGACATTGAATCTGCTCATTTAAAAAACCCAACAAACAAACAAGAAATAAATAAAGTCTTGGTGGAAGAAGTTGACATCTACAAGTTTGTTTTGCAAAGTTCTTACATTCTACTTCTTTAAAACATATTTGGATTGCCCATCCTTGACAACAATAATAAACTATATAATGGAAACTCAGGGGAGAAAGCCATGGAAATCTCATCAGCAGGAAGAGCAGGTAGCAGCCCTGACTGCTGAAGGAATGACTTAGCACAAGGTAAAGCAAGTCAGTTGTTAAGGTGTTGAAACAAAAATAAATCCTTTGGTTCTGATTGCTTGTTTTCAGACCTTTTAGAAAAAGGTGTAGAGGGCAGAGGCAAAAATTATGTCTATAATGAAAGGAGAAGGTAGAGTCAGTCCTTGCAGCAGTGAGAACCCTCAAGGAGTTTGTGGACTTGGTGATCCCTGTGGGTCCCTTCTTGACTGTAGTGTACAAGAAGGTGAATCTTGGGGAGCTCCTCTTGCTCAGCCCCATCCTTTTTGTTCAGTGAAGAAGATACCAAGCAAGGGAATACAGAGCTAAACTTATGGGCAGTGGATTGGGAACTGTAATAGAAGCAGCTGGGAATTTCTGAGAAAACACTTGTCAGAGAACACAGTCCAGACCAGGCTTGTTAGTTAAAACCAAGATCAGGTTTTGCAAAACTGATTTAATGAAGATTCCTCAGGTTTCAGACAAAAATCCCTGGTCAAAGCCAGGGTGGGGTAGGTGGGAGCAGCAGAAGAAAGAGAATGTGATGTCCTTTCATGTATAATTATTTAAAAATGTACAGCACCGGAGGAGCTTGATGTGTTTCCAGTTTTCTTCCTAAAGTAATTTATATCAGACATGGGAGACAGTTCCTTTCCCAGCTTTACAGCATAAACAGCCTGTACTGGTACCTTCACCATATAGAGGAGAAATTGCTTTTGTACCCATGTGTTTGTTTTCAGAGCAAGTGCTGAAGAAGATAGGTCATGAGATAGTGAACAAGGTTTGCAGAGATCACCTCTAAGAAAACTGCAACCACCAAAACATCCTTTATAGGAAAGACTAATAATGTTGTGAATAACTTAGAATAATTACATTAGAAACAGGAAAACATGAGCACATGTGGGTTGAACCAAAGCTGGAATTCTGCTGATGCTCAGCTTGGTGGTCCTGTGGGCAGGCAACATACACAAGCAATTGCCCAAGGCAACAACATTCTTTATTAGATTGATTAAGCACCAGGTTTACTTATTGTCGTTAGTAATGGATGCCAGATTTCTGCTTTGCCTCTGGTAATAGGAACCAGCAGAGAGGAAGGAGTGTTGCTGTGAGTGTTGGTCCTACTACTTGTGTGGAATTTTCACACCTACCTCGATTTAATGTGGAAACAACCAGAAATGGTCCTCACCCAACACTTGCTGCATGATTCATTGTTTTTTCAACCTAAAACTGAGATTTGTGGAAGCTGATTTAGGTGAGATAAGAAATAAAGGCCCTTTGTTGAACCACCCGAGGAACTCCCAGGTTTCCTTTGCGCTGTTATCTGGGATTTCATCAAGAGGAATCATTCTTGGGTGGAGAAAAAGGGCAGCAAAGGAAATAATTCCATTACAGAGCTACTTTTATTATTCATTTTAGCCAAAGCTACAATCCATGTGATGAATTCACTGACCAGACTTGTGCTGATGAGTTCCTGACTGTAGTCTGTAATGTGGGAATGCTTCAAATCTCTGGGAAGGAGGTGTAGAGCTAAGGCAGCTGATGGAAGTGTGAATGTTTGCATGGGCTTCCCATTGTTGTGTGTGCTCTGGAGCAGATCTACATAAACTACACAAACTGCTTAAATGCTGGTCTTTGAAAGTCAGACTCAAATTCCTAAATCATTTGTGTGCTCTTGAGAACAGTGCCCATATAGTCCATGTCGAATCTCTGTCCTTCAACTATGAACACCTTCTAACAAACTTTTGCTGTTGCGTCAATTTAAAAATTATGTAGAGATGTAAAATCAATGAATTCTTAGTTAATAAATGTCCTTTTTCACTATTGTTTTTAACTAAACATTCTCACAATTTAGATTTTTATTCATTGCATACTATCTAATATAGAAGATGCAACATATTTTATTAATAAAAACTCTATGTTTCTGTTTTAGTTAGCTGGGATGCTTCTATTTCCAACAGTTTAAGTAAAAGTGTGATTTGATTACTTTTTAAGGGTTTTACATATCAAACATCACTCACATGTATATTTTTCACTATGGAACAAAGAATATTAAAGAAGAATTTATAGCAGTGCACTATGTTAACACTTAAGTTTTAAATTGATGGGTAGAAGATGCCAGTAGATGAGCTTTTTAAATACTGGGATTTTTGCAGAGGAGAGTGTATACAAATATAAATATGTGTGTGTGTGTGTGTGTATGCTATAATAATTTCAATCTATTGCTTCAATATTGATATAATGGTTTTTAATATACTGCAAAGATTATGATAAAATTTAATAATTTTCATCCAATCCCCAAACTGATAGTCGAGAAACTACTCATTCCTTAGAGATAGAAATGTTAAAACAAGAAAGTCATGAGTATCTTAAGAACAAAAATTCTCTCTCCTATAAATTTAGGTTATTCATTTTGTATATTTATGACAGATTCATTTCCTAGCATTCAAGACACTTCAGAACTTTTGAAAAATATGCTGATATGTTGAATTATGTTTCCTGTGTTTATGTTCCTGATCTCTGTCCACCTTATTTTACCTAAATTCAATTTTCAAAAATTATAAGATAAATAAAAAGGTATCTGTACTGTTCTGGTCCTGTGAACTGATGCTGTGCAGGACAATGTTGAGGAAAGGGTTTTTTAGCCCAGACAGGCAGTAACTCACTATGGAAAATCACCCAAATCAAAAATTCCTCTCTGCATGATCTCCCCAAAATACAACTATTTTCTAGAATCAAATGCAGCCAGCTTTTCTGCTGGGCAGCAATGCCTGCTGATTAAAAAAGAATAAAAATAAATAAAACCAGATGTATCTTAAACAAAACTACACCTGGCATTATAAGGAGGAAAACTGGAATATTGTGAGGATTGAGGGCTGGTTGTCATCTTTTGATAATGGGCCAGTAGAAAGTGGTTGGTTGGTGTATCTTCATTTTCTTGTTTTATCAAGTTCATGATTTTCAGGCGATAAATCTCAAGCAGTTCAATTGAAGGAATTGGAAGTTGCCCTCAATAAAATCTGGACTTGACTGTAAGAACCTATTGTGGCACATAAGAAACATTACAGAAATCCTTTGCCCATAGAAGTCAGCCACAGCTTTGCCATGGATTTCAGTTATGCCAGAATTTTACCCACTGTGTTTTGTTTTGACAAAAGTATTTTCATTTTGGGTAACATTTTGAAATTTTTTGTGTTTTCTTGGTGTTAGGAGCTATTGTTGAGCAGTAGCAGGGTGTTTCTTTGGTGGTTTTTTGCCTCAGGTTGCACCAGGGAGGTTTCAGTTGGGTACCAGAGAAAATTTCTTCACCCAAAGGTTTGTCCACCCCTAGTACAGCTGCCAGGGCAGTGGTGGAGTCACCATCCCTGGAGGGATTTAAGAGATGCATAGAAGTGCACTTGGGGACATGGTTTAATGGTGGATTTGGCAGTCCTGAGAGAACAGTTGGACTTGATGATCTGAAAGTTCTTTTCCAATCTAAATGATTCTGTGATTCTATTATGATTTTCTATATAATTCTACTTCTTTAATTATCATTATAATCAAAATAACTTTACTATATGTGATACAATGCCAATTATACAAAGGCTATGAAAGGAAAGTATATGAACTTTTGAAAACCTTCAAGACACAAAAAAAAAATTTACAAAATAATCAAACAGAAATGCACATACGTGTGTGAGATGATATTGGCTTGGTTCTGACAAGAGCTGCCAGTTTTGTCTGTGTCATCAGATGAAAAGCACTGATGGCCACATGGACACCAAATCAGAGTTATCTGGAAACTGCAAGTGTTTTTGGCACAAAAAATTGAAAGGAATGAAGGAAGTGCAGGGACACAGTGCTAAAGAGGGAAGACAGAGATTTTCTGTCTTTCCACAGATGAACTAGGATACAAAATCCAGAATCTTGGATGGGCATTTTTATTTTTTAATTTGGTCAAATAATTTTGAGCAGACATACTATATTAATATTTTATTCGAGCATATGTGTGTGTGTTTCTGGTGTGTTCATCTCTGTGCCTGTCTGCATACATGGAACATTTCATGCTCTCTGGCTGGCTCTGATGAGTGAGAAAATCATTCCTTTTTAACAGTACTTTTTCTTATTTCATCTTGTATTATTGTCCCTTGTGGATAGTTTTATAGCTGTTTAATATAAAATTAAAAGAAGACAACCGTAGAGGCTTATGGTACAGCAAATCTGGTTGTTCCCTTTCTATTTGTGGAATAGTTTTTATCCTTTGGGGTGCATCTTGAGAGCACAGAGGTGAGTCATGCTTTAAATAAATTTGTTTGGAGGCACATAGAAACAACTTGAAATGGGAGGAGCAGAAGTGACTCTTGTAGAGATGAGGCTGCAGCGCTTTCTGTTGTCCATGGAAAGAAAGCTGGTGTAGGTTGTATGGATTAACCCTTAAAACCATCCTGAGACAAATATCCTGTGCTCATCTGAGAGCATTTAATTCTTAGTCTTACTAAAGCCAGGGTTAGCTGGACACCCAAGAATGTGGATGGCCACATAAAGCTCATTCCTTGAGCATTTAGTGACACTTGGAAGAGATTTCATGGCCTTATATTATCATAATCCAGATTGATGTGGGCTATATAGACTCCTAAACCATGCAGAAGATTTTATGAGAGCACAAGAGTGAGCATATGCTTCTGTAACAACCCAAATACAATATATATGTGTGATACATACACATACACATGCATTTATAAGAGACACACATCACTTATATGTCAGAAGTGCCATCTATTTTGGGAACATTGCTCCTCTGTGTATCTGTAAGAAAAAAAATTAATGAAATTACAATGCACACGTATTCACCCCTATTTATTGCTAACTTCTACAAGTTTGCACTCCTTACAGAGACTCGAATTTTCTACTCATTTTTGTAGAGCAATAAAGAAGGGGGCTTCTATGTTCACTTACCTGTTGTCAATTACTGATGCCTCATTACACAAATCACTTGGAAGGCTGATGAGGTTTTATCTAACATAGAGGCCAGGTCAATCAATCGTCATCAGACCTGTGGATCTTCAATGGACATTGAAAGGTTAACCCAGTTCTTCAGGGCCTCCATCATATCAGCAAAAATTAGCAAGAAGGTGGCCAAGCTGTCAATAGAGCACAGAGACAATTAGTTAATGATTAGAATGTTAGCACTTGGGGAGTTGATAACAAAATGAGCCATCTTGGATACATTTGCATGCATTTAGAAAATCTATATAGCTTGGTGGGATGGGAGGGAAGTCTGTGCATATGGTGCAGTAAGGAGTGCCATAAAGCAGAATTATGTGTGTCTGAGTGTATTGTAGACTTGGCTGTGCTAAATGAAGCCACTGTATCAGAAAACCTGCACATTCAGTTTATGAGAGTCAGGTACTTGGCTTTGCTGATCTACTTAGTAGCCAGCATTAGCAATGAGACTACTGCCCTGTCATCATAACCCCATTTTCAGCTAAATGATTATGGATTTGATATCTTCTACAGTAAGCACTGGCCTTACCAGTTGTGATTAAACTTGAAGCTTGTTAAATTAGGGACAAGGTAAAATTAAAAGACTTCCTCCTGTTTAGGATTTCATCACTTAATTTTATTCTTGACTTCTCTTCTTTCATAAGAATATTTTGTAAGATTTCTGCCTGCAGTTATAATTTCATTTTATATCCCTTGTTGGAACAAGAAATCCTCTGTCCATATCACCAGGCCAGGGTACCTCCTTGTGCTGGCTGAGGCTTCTTAACTAGTTTAGGCAGGAAAAATAAATGTTAGACATTGTCTGCATAATTACTTGGACAAGTGGGTTTTGATCGTTTCAAGGTCTCCTTTACCTTTGTGCTCTCCATCAGGTTCAGACACAGTTCTGATGCTCACGACTACATTTAAAAATTGCTGAAACGTTCTGCCATTGAAGTATTGCAGAGATTTATTTCAGGCTGTTAGGTTTCTCTCTACCTTTGATGGAAGACTAGTGTAGGCTCTATATCTGAATCGCATTGTCCACCATTATAAACACCCCCTTAATAAGAGACATCCACTCAGTGCCTAACAAAAGAATTCCTTGGATTCTGAGAACAGCTTTAAGAAGATATATCATATATACTATAGGTTACCTTGTGACCCAATTGCCTTCCTATTGATGTGCTCATACCTGGACTTGTGTCTCTGAGTGCTTTGACATACAAGTATCCAATTATATTCAATTTAGATTCAGGTGGCAAAGACCTTCACTTTTATTTAGCAAGCATAGATCCGTAAGTTTTAAAGGAAATGTCATGAAGGGAAAGGGAAGATTTTCAGATGGCTGACTCCAGCTTTATGTTTTTTACCCCTACAACCCTCTGCAAGCCATAACAATTGAAGTCATAATCATATTTATACGAGATTTAGTGAGAAAGGGGCATGAGATGACCAAGTGGTAGTTTCTGCAACAGTGAAAGTGAGACATTACAATCTCCAGCATCTGTTCAGACAGTTTTCAGCCCTACATTTTATAAACAAAAAAGGCATATCTTTTCCTCTTGTGAGCAATAAAGGGGATGAAAATGTGCTTTAAAGACATCCGCATTTGAATTGTCGCATCTGAAGCAGAAAGTCTAATTGTCTAGAATATTAGTCCTCCATGCCATTGTGATGAGGCTTTATGGGTATCTTCCTCCAAGTGTATTGAAAAACTCAAGTGTGCTTGACACTGAGCACTAATGTTTCTCTCTACACGTTGATGTTGCCGTCACAGAAATGTGTCGTGCCTTAGAGCTGTAACTTCCAAAGCAATTACACACAGGAAATATTTTGGATTAAGTGAAAATAAAAATATCATGGCCAGTAAACACTGTTTCAATACCAGGCTCATGAGCAGTGTTGGTGTGTTTAAGCCACAGTCATACTGTGCTCACTTTATTCTTCCAATGTTCTCTTTATTTTTTCATTATTCAAAGGATTCTCTTTTTATCCACTGAGTTCAGGTTTAAATATGTAACGGGACAGATTCCACATTGTTGCATCTGGAGTTATTCAGCTATGATGTGTCAGATTAACCAAGAGCAAGTTTTTGCCCACAATGTCATAGGAACAGGCACAAAGAGAGACACATTTTCTACAGAGCATTGCAAACCCACCCGGTTGGATTGCACTGGTGGTACCCAGACTTCTGGAACCAGATGCATGCCTCCTTTTCACCTGCTCTTCACCTCCTACAGAGGAAGCCCTTTTCCCCCTGGGAGGTATTGTCATTCTGCCTCTTTGACCTCCAAACTGACAGAAATGGTTAAACTTCCTTGATGAAAGTTTTCTTCTTGGCATTTTGTTGAAATGCTGCTCATACTTTAATGCCACAATATAGATTCATTAAGGATGCTTTCTGATTCCCTAAAGAAATTCCACAATAGCTGTTGAGCTATTGCAACTATTGCCTTTCTTGTTTCTCATTTCTCTCTTGCACTTTGATCAGAAGCTTTGTTGAAATGTGTTGGTGTTGGGCCAAGGGAAGTTTTCTTTTTTGTCTCATGCCAGCTACACTGAAGTATATTTCTGAACAGAAGAATGGGCTAAGCAGGGAGTCCTGCTTGGGGAATGTAAACACTATTGTGGGCAGTATATTAAGAAATATCCTGAAGTTAAAGTCAAAACTTCTAACTAGATGGGAAGAGATGCCCATAGTAAAACAAAAAGCACTCTGAGGATTTCAGCTGAAATATTTATTGACATCTATTTAACCACCAATCTTGGAGTGTTTTTATATGAAAATAATAAAGTCCTGAACCACTTCTGCCTAGTTTTTTTCTAGAAACAAAACAAAAAACAACTGGAAAAGGACATTTTAATGTTATTTTTCCTGTAGGTAAAAATAAAAAAAAGCTAGCATGAAAGCTGTTCCCTTGAGATCTCTTGGCAAGGAAGACCCATGAGCCTCATGTACATTTGGATAACAACAGCACCTCAGAGCTCTTTGAAGTTATACCCTTCAGTACTAATCTGATTTCATTCAAAAGAGAAATCTAGGATGATGTTTATGAGGGTTTGCAGTTTCACCATGGTTTTGATCAGAAACAGATGGTGTATCTGAAACAATTAGAAAAACTTTTGTTTAGAAGCAGCCCACATGTAATTGACTGTTTGATGTAGACATCATAGCATTTGGTGTTGGGGAGTGAAACTTGTACATGCATTTAAAATTTGGTGTGCCAGGACCTCAGCAGGTGTCAGCTGGCTTTGCTTCTGGAGGCTGTGTCAGTTCCCATGAGCTGAAGATCCCAGCCCACAGTCCCTCCAAATGAACAATCAAATCATTTTTTTACAAAATGGCCAGAACCGCACCCTTTCCTAAGAATAATGGCATAGAAGATGCACCAGCCTCAGGCAGCTAAAAAATTGAGTTTGTGGCTAGAAGATGATCCTGAAAAATTACTTTTGTTAAGGATTCCTTCGACTGTAATTCCAGCTGGGCATTGCTGGGCCTGGAGTGTGTGTGAAGGCTTCAAATCACACCAGGCACGGAGATCAGGGCTCTGGGTTTGCTTCGTCTTCGTGCACTATTTACATCTTCCCTAATTAGTTCTTGGTTAGGATCCTGCAACTAAACCAACATTTTCCTATCAGAAGGTGGGAAGTTCTGAGTTATTGTAAAGGGACAACACAGTGTACACAATATTGAGAATATGAGTCCACTTGTCATGACTGGAGACTTTCAGGGGTGGCCAAAATTTAGACATGCAGCTGTGGGAATGGTGGGATCAGGAAAACACCAGCTGTGGAGACCCATGCCTGCTCTGAAAACTGTTGGTGATCACTTTCTATAAACTCTAGTAAGACGTAACATTTTCTCCTCGGGGATTGTATTTGCAAGAGAGTTCCATGAGAGGATTGTTAAAATATTCAGCTGTTCCCTGTGAGTTTTCATTGCTAGAAGAATTTACCTTGTGCCTAAAATTCAGTGTCAGCCAATAATTCTTATGCATGGTTTCACACATCTGTATGTGTGGACATACGTTCAGTATAGATTTTTATAGATTTTGAAGGAAGAGCAAACAGAACCAGCTGACCACTTAGTAAGGTCACCTGCTTAATAGACAGTGGGGAGCTGTACTTACTGAGAATTTAACACTGCATTCTGGGAGACCACATCTCTCTCTCACAAAGGAGATACAACATTCTTTCCATAGGAACAGGAATAGACATGAACACTCTCTAGAATCCCACTATATATACACAAAGCCAGTTGTCTCAAATTAAATGCTGTTGAGCAAACTGCCATTTCTATTAAACCCCCTTTTAGCACTCCACTTGTAACAGGATGAAAATATATGTCATAACGGGCCCAGGTACACAAAAGTGCACATTTAAACCACTTCAGATGCACGTGTAGCATGAGAAAAACACATAAACATGAATCAGCCCATGTATAAAATGACTTTCACCCATGAGGCCCTGATTTATTCCACCTAACTTTAGGCACTTAACCAGGATGCTTAAGGAGATTCTCTCCTGTGACTCTCCGCGTAGTCAATGGAGTGAGAGAGGCACCGTAAGGAGGCAATTTAGCCTGCCTAGGATCTGAATTGTCCTTATGAGATTCCCCTTTTCCTCCAGCACCTCTTTAGTTATTTGCAGGGTAACAGTGTTTTTATGGTGGACACTTCAGTTGGCTGCCTCGTGTGGGGGAGATAAATCTCGGCCAAGCAGATTGAGTTGGAAGTGGCCGTTTACGTCGCGCTGTGGCTGTGATTTCTTTGAAGTTATGAGCATTCCCTCAGGACTCTTAGTGATAAAAAAATAATAATTTAGAGATAAGCTAAGAAATCTTTAGGGTTTCTTTAAACCTTTATGCCATACTCTCAGCTTTCGTACACAGCATTAATATTGCAAAATGCACTGCTATGAACTAGTTCCTCAGAATGCCAAATTTTCCTTCAGTACCTCAGTTCTCCAAATACAAAGATCTGATTACTTGACTCAAAGGCAACAAACAGTGATTTTAAAAAACATTTGGCTATTTGTATTTCTATTAATAATTTTCATGAGTTGCTGCAATAGCATGTAATGAGTGTAAAAGTCAACAAAAAATGTTTTAACTAGCATTAAATTTGTTCCCTGCCAAAGTAAACACCATCATGATTCTGCTTAAAGAGAAAATGCATCCTGGCATGAACAGTCATTGTTTCCTTCTTGAATGGACTGGGAATGTATGAACAAGGAGAACATTTCTCCTGGAATTAAATGATGGTTCAAATAGACATCCATTTTCCCACTGCCTAAAATGACTTTACGTCATGCAAAGCTGTGTAGATGGCATTATTTTCTTCCAAAGACGTTGAGTTTTAATTCTTTACGTCTAAGTCCAGTTTGAGTATCTCTACCTTTTCTGCCATATTCTCCCAACAGCAGGGGAAGGTGTGTTTAATCTGCCCTTGTGTGATGTTGCTCCTCATTACTAAAGGTGTAGCTACATCTTACCCCAGATACTCTCTGTTTGGGTAGTAGTCAATGTGCCTGTGAGGATCAGACCAATTCCACCTTCTTCCCTAGACTGATTCTAGCAGTGATCAGAACCAGATGCTTCACAAGCGAGTGAGAGAAACTCCCTAATAAATAAGATGATATAATCTGTTCATTGAGAAAAGCTGTTTCCTTTTTCCGTGGAGATTAAGTGCTATTTAAAGTATTTAATTTTCTGTAATTGAATCAAGAGTCTTAGCGTACAGATGCAGTAATTTTTTGTCTCTTGCTAAATTTTTATCCTCAATAAATATCTTGTGGCCTAGAGCACCACAGATTAATTTGTGCATGCTGCAAGAAGCAAATTCAAATATCAGTTGTCTTTCATTTTCACAGAATATCCCTTCTCCCTGTGTGATAAAGTAAAAGCTCAAGTTTTATCTGATTCAGGTTCTGTTTTTCTTATTTTTTTGAACTCATTCTACGTTTCCTATGGCATCCTCAGAAACTGAAAATGCATACCTTAAGGTCTTACAGAGGATTTTGAATAAAAAGCAAATAATGAAATAAGTCATTAGCACTAGATCGTTTTGCAGCCAGCCTCAAAAATACCTTCAGCATTAAAAAGGACTGGTGCTTTTTTGAAGTGAAGTCTACTGCAATATTGCCACTTATTTCCAAAAATCTGTGTATAAATCTGTTTCTTTGCTTTCAGTTGGTCACATTTTCTGAAACACTTGTGTTTTAGGGGAAAAAAAGTCTTCTGTATTCAATCTTTTCATGGAAATTAAAGCTTTGAGAACAGTCAATTTTGTAAGAAAAAAAAAAAGAAGAAAGTTTCAGACAGATTAAAGAGATAAAGATGACTTCTAAATGGTTCTAGTCTAGAAATTGGTTCAGTTTGCATAATTGGACCCCAGCCTGTGAGATTGTAGAATTGCAAGTAGCAGATGACAGATATTAAACCAGTTATTCCTTTGACTGAGAATTAAGGAATGGAATAGGGTGTGCTACAAGTGAAATTAGTAATTGGATTCAGCTCTGTGGGAATTGACTTGCTTTGGAGCTAGTGAGAGCTCAACTCAAAACTTTTGCCAAAAATTTGAAATAAAACAGTTTTTTAAGGTCTGAAAAATGTCAGTGAGATGCTGTAGTTAACTTTATCATTGTTTATTTAGTTGCATGAAGGCAGTGCCCAGAGAGCCAGTGAGGCCTAATAAAAAAAGCATGTAAGGGCCTAAAACCTAATGTCTAATTTTATAGATTTAAGTAGTCCCCATTGGCTTGTTTACATGACAAGTGGCAACAACTAAATAAATTCCAGATTTAAGGGAGTAGCACATACTAATCATTGAATGACTAAGACTGACAAAATTTGTCTCCTTTTCTGCTTTGCCATGTTTGAGTGTTTATAGTTCTTCAATCTTTTTTTTCCACATTTACATGTCTGCTGCCTAAAAAACCTGTCCCTGAACACTTTCACCAGTGTTGAAGTAGGTGATTTGGAATAAAAATCTAAAAAGTCTGCTGATCTTGATGGTGAAAGCTCTTGTTTTTTGGGGGGAATGAGATAGTGGAGTAATGAAAGGGTAAAGGTAGATATTTCTGTGAGGAAGGTTACAGAACTGCATCCTGTTTCACACATTGAGGGATGTCACTAGGTACTCACATTTATTCCACCAAAAATTACCACAAAGAAATAGCATCAAATAAATATTAAGAAAGGTCTATATGATCTTGGAATTCTGTTAGGATCTTCCAGATTCAGGAGCTTTCCAACCCAAACGAGTAACAAATTTGGGGCCATACTTCTCAAAAAACCAATTTGAACGTGTCATTACACGTGAGTATTTTGGAGCTATCCAGGAGAAGATATTACACACCATTTTCACTTGTGGGTTGTAGAAACCAGAAATGGCTTTATGAAAATTCGGGCATTGGTACAGAGTCAAAATCAATCAACACTGTGATATGAGAGGAGCTTCTTTAGACACTAAAAACAATGAGGTTCAAAGAAGTCAACACACTTACATTTAAGGGAGCACATCACAAAGTGAATTGGGTCATCTCAGGGAAATATAAAAGCATTATTCTTCTGAGATTTGAAAAAAATACATAATTACTTCTTCCACCAAGCATGATTCTTTTAAATAACCTTCATTTTTGTCCCTTGGAAATGAAAAGAGGTTTACATTAAAAAGGCATTTCCTCTGACTCTCTGTCCTTGAGCAGCACAAAATGTAAACTATACCTTTCCCTTCTTCCTTTGAAGAAAAAGGAGTTTCAATCTTCTTCTGTGAACACGGTCCATTTAAATAAGGAGATGGAGTCCCATCTTTTCGATCAGCTTTCTTTGTTTGACTTGTCAGTAATAACACTTTAGCTGAAATTGTACAGGCGTCCTGCTAATTTAGTAATTATTGACACGGTGCTGGGCAAGAAATGATAGCAAACACAGGGAACTGTTAAGAAGAAATGAAATAAAAGATCTTCATATCATTGTGAATAATGGTTGAGATCATTTTGTGCTCTAAGTAGGCCCAAGACACCTTTTTCCATTTTCTCGACACATTTATAATTTATGCTTTGTAATAGTTCCAAATATTTTTAGGACTCCGCACTTTGTTTGAGAATCCAGAAGAGCTGAATGAGAATCACGGAGTGCACACACAGATGAGTGAGGGGTGTGACCTGCCATAGCTTTTGATTTAAGAATGATCCCTCATTTTTATATATCCCCCTTCCTCGTTTCTCAATTTATCATTGGATTTAGGGCTGCCTTTGCTCTGGCTGAGCAGTTTTTTTGGATTGCTTTTGGATTTTGCCCTGTTGGCAACATCATGGCAGCTTTACTTAGCCCAAGCAGCTTTCCAGTGACCTGGTGTGCAGAGGTTTTAGTGTCATTTCAAGGAACTCTGAGAGCTTCCACCTCAGGGGTGCATCACTCTGCCCATTGTGTTGGATCCTGGAATCCTGAACACATCCAGTGCTATGCTTGCTTTGTGAACAGGCTGTTCATGTTAAAGCTCCCTATTGAAAAAATATGGGCTTGATGGTCTTCATGGGTCCTCTCCAACTCAGAATATTCTATGATAAAATCACAGTGAACTTGGACATGCTTCAACTCCTTTAAATTCCCTTTTACATCTCCTCTAACTGGACCTCATCAGAATAATTTTTTAGACCTTCAATTCCTAAAACCTTTACAAAGCTTATTAAAAATGCTGAGGTTTCTCAGAAATGAAGACAAGACTCTTAACTAAAAGTTCTTTATTGATGTCAATCTGTATCTCAGCTGTGGGCAGCAGATCTTTGTTGCCACCGTGGAGCTCATGCACGTAAGGACACAGACCTGTTACTTCTCATTTGAGTTTTAACTTGGGTCCTGGCTGTTAATGGCAAATGTGTGGTGCAGCTTGGCAGTGCCATTGCACCGTGGAATCAGCTGGTGGAGGCACTGAAATGGTGTTTGCAGGATTTCATGCAGATAGCAGGTGTCTCTGGCTTCTCAGGGACTGCCATTACCTGGACTCAGCTCTTCTTCGTGGGCTGGAATAACATCCACAAAAACATTGTCTCGAGCTGCATCAAGGGAAATATGGGCTGGATGTTAGGAAAAAGTTCTGGAATGGTGTGCCTGGGGAGGTGGTGGAGCCATCCCTGGATGTGTTTAACAAAAGCCTGGATGTGGCACTGGGTGCTGTGGTTTAGCTGAGGTGTTGGGGCTGGGTTGGACTCGATGATCTTGGAGGTCTCTTCCAACCTGGTCATTCTGTGAATAGTATATTGGGGTACCCAGGGCTGGTTATTCCATGCTGAACTGAGTGTTTTGAAACAGCAGGCAGGACAGGGCATGCAGAGCAGCTGATCTTTAAATCGAAGGCCTTAATGAAAGGAAATAGAAAGTGATGTTTTAGTGGCAAGATTATATCAGTGTCTGTGCCATGTATTAGATTTCAATGCAATTGTATATTGATTTATACACAATTTCATATGTTCCTTCACACATTGGTCATGGCTGATAATACTCATGTGGGGTTCTGCAGCATCCAGGGACATGAAACCCATACTTAGTGTCTGGTTAGAGAGGACAGAAAAGATTTATTAATGTTGAAAATAATGAGGGCTTCTCTCACATGATCACTGCTGTGATTGTAGCACAGGTGTGCCCTACCTGCCCTACCTGCCTCAACACCCTCCCACCAGTGTCACAGAGAGAGTTTTAACCCAGAGTCACTTTATTTTTTGTTTATATTAAAAGTTTCTGGGTCTTTTTGTTTCTGTAAAGTCTCTGCAGCAAGAGGTTGCAGAGATAGAAACAAAGCAGTGAAGCTGTATTAAACTTTGCACATTTCTGACTAATCTACATCTATCTGCCTGTATGCACCAATTATTTGGCTATGAAAAGAAGAAATGCAGTGACAGATTTCATTGTAGACGTGTCTGTCTGCTGCCCTAAGGCTACACCCTGCACACACAGAATTCCATGAGCCACCCCTGTTCCCAAGGGTGTGTCTGGCTCTAAATTTACCCTCTGGCCAGGGAACACTTACAGGTGATTTGTCATAAAATAGATGTTACATATAATTTTTAATGTAAATATAGATAGGATTTTTTTTTTTTTTAGTTAAAATTACCCAATCCATTTGAGGATCCCTGTTTTTCCTTTTCTACCTATAAATATCCTTGCAAACAAACAGAGTGAACCCTCGTGCTTTGGTGTCATTAGTTTCTGGTTTTTGGTTACTTAAGACATTTTCTTTTTTCTACTTTTTTTCCCAACTTTTTTTTTTCCATAATCCTACCTCTGTTTGGAAGCCTTTCAGGTGGTTTAGGGAAGGACAGGGAAACAAGAGGAAAATCATTACATATCGGAATTTCCTGAAGGAAATGTCAGAAAATATAAATTAAAAATACATCTCTTCTAAAGCAAAACACTCTAAAATATGTGTTAAGTTTTATTTCTGTGTGGCACTCTGTGCATATAAGGCCATTGATGTGCCCTGGGTTTATACCCACCCTCCTCCAAATTCCATTAGGACCTAAATTTATTAATCATTCCAAGAGACTGCAAACTTCACACAAAGTGTTTCAAAATTATTTCTGTTTGTTTCATTTATGTGTGTTAAGTCAAATAAAATATTTAACAGAGCTTGGATACGAATTGGAAAGGACCTCATCATTGGATGGAAACAGAAGATGTAGCAAAGAATCATATTAAAGAAAAATTTGTATCATTTTCAGACAAAAACTGAAATGAAATCTGTTTACTAACCCACCAGCTGTCACTGCTACTTCTAGTTGCAATGTATTGCATACACTGAGCTATAGACTTGCAGTCACAGGCATTACTGTAAGGTTTCTGCTGGGAAACTGAGCCTAATGCCTTTTCAACTTCTATTTTTTCTACTAGAATGGAAAATTTAATTTTAGTGCCTGCATGGTTTTTGATTTGCTGCAACAGTTTTATTTTTTTCTTACATTTTAAGGCAGATTTTATATAAAGCAAACAAACCAAAGCTGGGGTCCAAATGATAACAAAGGTAAAAACATTCAAAGGCACTAAAATTTACTAAATGCTGTTGCAGCATGGCCACAGCTATTCTAAATTCTTTCAAGGTGCAGGTGTTTGATTTTAAAGCAAGAAGAAATATTGGTTATATACTTAATATTTATGGCCTCTCTCAATTCACTGGCTGACAAATTCATTGCCCTGTGATGGACAGTTAGTGCTTGCCTTCTAAAAGTAAAAGCCAAGGAGATTTTCACTTGTGTGAGGAAAAGAATGAGTACCAAGCATTCCAAGTGCTAGAAATGTTTAAGGCACACACTTACAGATGCTTACAGCCAAAGCACATAAGCAGAGTTTGTGCCCGAGGCGCTGTGATGAGGACTTGGTCTCAAAATGAAGAACTAAATGCAGATCTTCTGCCTGCCTGTGCTTGAGCTGCTGCAGAGAAAGAGAAAATTTTAAAAATGTAGTCAAAAAGAGAAACACTTTTATTTGAGCTTGAAGGAGAACTTTTCCTGGGATCTTGAATATTTTTGTTGAAAAGAAGAAAAAAAAGAGCAAAATTTTGAAATATAAAACCTTTTATATCACAAAATTAAAATAGTTTTGTTTTGACACTGTCAAAATGAAACACACTGATTTCATTTCGATATTTTTTTCAAATGGTTTTGTTCTACAAAATATTCAACTAGAACTAGGGAGGATGTGAGTTTTTGCCAAACAGTTTTGCTTGCCTGTGTTTCTATTCTGCTACATTTATCCCACAGTCAAGTTTCTGATTCAGAGACCACCTAAGCCAAAGTGGGGCTTAGCGTAGCCTCCAGCACATTCAAAACAAGTTCCTAGTGAAAAATGAAATTTTCTGGGCTGCTGCAGTGGTCTGTTTTCCCAAGACTGCATTCATACTAAAGGGGGAAACTTCATAAAGTCCTTCATTTATGTGCATGCAGTTTTATGTGCTGAGACAAATGTGGTGTTCAGGCAGGGTGCGTGGTGTAATGGAATACTCTTGCTGGGAGCTCTGTTTTGTTCCCACTGTGGAAAACTGACCACATCCCGTGTCCACAGGGGCAGCTGATAACACACAGGCAGTGCAGCATAACAGGGTTGGCACCCACACATGCAGGCTGCTTCCAAAAAACATTCATTCCTTGGTTTTCCCCAGTATCTCCAAAATAACACTGTCTGGGTGCTGGTGTGGGGAGTTGCTGTGCTGAATGTGCAACAGAGCACTTATGGACGTGCCCAAAACTTTCTGACCCAGGGGATAGAGCATGATTGTGAGCAGAGAGAAAATCAGCAGACTTAATTGTTTCTATCCCAAATGTAAATATCCATATATAAAAACACCCCTCAAACCTGAAACCCTGTACCGACTGGTCCTTTTTAATCTTAATTTTGAACAGTTGCTACTCCAATTAAATTCTATCACCTAGCATTTTCAAACAGCTCTTAGTTGTTTCAGCAAACTCTTTTAATGGACAGCTGTTTTTGACAGCTCCTCCTGATTTGCCAGCGCTGTGTCATCTGCCAGAGCAGGAGGACCCATTTTGTATTCTGCTGCTGGCACTGAGGGGATATGTAAATGTACACATGAATCAGTTGTCACCAGCACAGACACACTGTGGCGAGATGATCAGAATGTGTTGGGAGTTTAGTTGGCTTAAAGTGGGAGGAAAAGAAAAAAAAAAGAAAAAAAAAAAACCAACACAAAAAACCCACCACGCTTAGATTTCTTGAAGTGATTTTTTATTTCAAGTCTCTCCAGTTTATTTTCACTTTGTGGCGCTTGTTAGATTTAGTTCAGGAGAGTGCAATCTGCTACTCGCAAATCACCAACCTGAAACTCAAAAGTTGAGGAATTACAGAAACATTTCAGGTAAACAACGTCAGAACTTCAGCTACACAAACAGAATTTTATATCGGGCTCCACTTTTCAAACATTTTAACCCCAGTGAGAGAAAACTTCACGTTCCCAGGAGCACAGCATGGAGAGAAAGTTTGTTCAGCTTCCCAAGGCATTCTGGTGAATGGTCGGAGCTGTTTCAGCTCACAGGGTAATGCCTGAATTTCACACTGCACAGAGAGTCAGTTTTTTTACAAAGGATAAGGGAAATCATAGGTGGGGCTAATGTTGTCAGTTTTGCTTCTGAGATGCCCTGATGGTACAGCCCCCATCTCTCTGTGTCAGCAAGAGGCAGGACAACAATTTGGTCACCCTCCTCTTCCCCTTTGTTCCTCTCACCATTACAGCCCACTGACAAAATCAGATACAGCTCCAGTTAAACAGAATGCATGTGGGATTTACATTTAGGAGATGCTTTGAGGTTGATTGTTGAGGTTTGGGATTGTTCTGGCCAATATCTGCAAATCTGAATTACTGGTACGAGTCTGAACCTCGTTTTAAAAACCCAGAGAAAGTGGCAGGATAGTTTAATGTCCTGAAGACCTTCAAATCCTGTTCACACTTGAATAAAAGCAACATTTAGTGCATTAAGTATTTGCTTCACTATACCTTTATTCTCTTAGAACATCTGAGTACTTGAAAGGTGCTACTGATGCAAGAATACATTGAGCAATTGAGGTCCCCAGTGCCAAAGACAAACCCACTCCAGTGTGTCACATACCTTTTTCCACAAATTTTTCTCAGACATGTCCATCTCTGACTTGAACAGTGAATCTTATTTCCAAATTTAGAGATCAGTCAGTGGAAGTCCTCTTGATCATCTCATTCCCATAAGATTTGAAATTCAGTGGGAATAGTGCACCAGCCCCAGCACAGACAGTATCCAGATTTCTGCTTCTGTCTCAAAAACCACAGTTCTGTGTTCAATAAAAAAAGGTGATACTGTTCAACTACCCAGCTTAGAAGGAAAATGGGTCTTTATTATCTTTGTTATATAACAAAAAGAGGAAAGGCAAATTGGTAACACCACATGGCCTAGATGTTAGAGGGAATAGAAAAATGATGAGAACCAAAGTACACATAGAAAACTTCCAATCAAGGCAGTGAAACATCCAAAACTGTGCATGTCTGCATGTGCACATGCATGGATTGCAGGGTAGGGGTTAATCCCAGGACACTGTGCTTGGGTATTCCTGGGTGGATAAGACAGAATATTTAATAACAATGCAGAAAAATCAGAAGTGCTCAAAAACATTTCTGTTTTGTGTGTGAGAAAAAGGCAAAGTACACAGGACCATGATGCTGCTGAAATAGTTTCTTTTCCAAAAATGCCAGAGTTGATCACTTTAATAACATTGAATCTGAACAACCTGCATCCAATAATTTTCACAGAGGTGGCCAAGGAACTGTCCAAGCATTTAGTGTTGATTTTTAATGCCTTGGAACACTGGTGATTTTCCAGAGAATTCGAGGAAAACTTATGTTGTGCCAATATTTAGAGAGTGAATGGAGTGACCCAGGTAACAGGTTTAAGAAAGGCAAGGTGACAAATACCAGTTAAAGTGAGATTATGAGAAACCTTCTCCATTGGGCTAATGAGGACAGTTTTGATGAGATTAAAAGTGGTTTTGGTGAAAGCAGCAGTGCTTAAATCATACTGGGACTTGCATAATCACTCGGTGATAATCACAGGGGTATTTTCAGGCTGTCATTTTGGGGCATCTGTACACACCTTTGAAAACAATTTGATATTTTTATCCATAAATCTAGAAGATAATATTTTAGTCCTTTAGAACACATCCAGGCCTGTAACACCTGCCAGCTATAGATTGCTCTTAATGGGGGCTGTCTGCATGTAAATAAATGGTACTTGATTTTCTTACAAAAATGCAGTAAGTCTGAAGTTTTACGTTTTGGGTAAAATGGCATTTTTACTTTAAAGAATATAATTTAACTTGACACAGCTCTGCTGAGCTTTACAGTGGCTTAATCAAATACAGCACTGCTTTAAAAATAGGGATTGCTTCAAACAGTGGATTAAGTTATTGGTCTTTCACATCTCAAGTGCTGAAGCTCGTTAGGTCTCGGGGTGAGAGTGAAAAGTGATGTCGTTTTAGCTCAGACTGAGTGTAATAGGAGTTAACTCACAGGCCTCTGTCAGGCTGACAGTTGGGTGGGTTTTTTTCCACTTAAAAGAAAGTCCTTTCAGGGTTATCTAAGTTTGTAGAACCCACTCCTAACAAAATGCTACTGGCTGAACAAAAAGGTTTGCTGTCCAACACATGCGAGTGATCCTCAGCATCTCAGGTTCTTTCTCAGCTTCCCCTCCTCATTCTCCAGAATCAATCAGGTTCTTGTAGTGATGTGATAGTGTGGTTTTAGCCAGTTTTGTGAAATACCTAATTAAATAAGCAAAGGACATAGGTAAGGTCCTGTTTGACATGAGGCTATTGATTGACTTAATGCATCATCTGAAAAATGTTTTCATATCCTCCTGTCTGCACAAGGAGGGACTTCTGTAATCTGCAAGACAAAGCTCCTTACATGACTCCTGGGTTTGTGCTAATGAAGTTTGTGCCTCCCAACCAAAGAGCCCCTTCACAGGACATAGAGCTTTTGAAGGAGATTAAACCAGGTTTTGTTGCACACAATAAGCATAGTGTACCTCTCTGCTTGCTCATACACTGATCAATTGCTGATCGATGCTAATGGCTGCAGTGTCTGGTTTTCATCAGTGTGCCTTTCTTCTGCTTTGGCACTTCAGCATGTCACTGTGCTCTTCACGAGAGGCTTGTTGAAAGCAAAAAGTGTAAATCAATTGGTCTCTGTGTGGTAAACAAAAGCTCTTGGATCAGTCAGAACGAGCCCTGGAGCACTGGATAGCGCTGGGGTTTAGTTTTATTTAATTAACAGAATGTTTTAATCAGGAGACTGTTAAAAACCCGAAGCTCCTTGTCCAACCACAAACCTTTTCAGTCGTGATGGGCACCAGAGTGAGGTATTGCATTCCTGTTCACTCCTCCACTGCAGAGTTTTAATGTTTGAGAGGTTTCTCATCCAACACACATGGCCTTATCCCAGTCCTGTGTCACGTGCCCTGCACCAGGTCTGCCAGGCAAAGGGACATGACTTCAAACTAGCATCCTGCCAACTATGCTGCAGGTTTTTAAAGCTTTGTGTTATTTAATTTTCTTCTTTTTAACCAGGTATGAAGGTTTAAGGCAGGTGGTGTTAAACAGCAGCAGCTCAGTGGGTGAATACCTCCCACACCAGACCAGGGGTAGCCAGTCCAAGACCAGCCATCAGTATGTTAAAAACATATTGCCAGTGTAAAGGGTGGTAATGTTGGGTGATCAGAGCTAATTTCAGGCAAGAAATCCATTTATGCAACTGGGACTTAGGTTTTGATGATGTTTTCATTAGTAGGCAAACCCTGTGTGGTTATGCCTGCTCTTAAATGAATTCAGCTAAGGAAAAATCAGTAGTGTGAATGGGACTGAAGAAATCAAATACCAAGTTATTATTAAGAAAAGCTGAAAATCTTTGTTCCAACATGTAATGTTGAGTTTGGCTTTCTAAAACAGTGCTTTCATTTAATGCTGATTTATGACCTTGTTAGGGTTATTTATTACAGAAGTATTAGTCTGTTATAAGTAGATATGAAGTATTGTAGGTGGTGAGTAAATATGATTGCTGTTCATTCACTGCCTATGACAACCATCATATATTATTTACTGTTAATCACATTTTACCTAAACAGCAATTTGTCATATATCAATCAGTTATAAAATATCCTAGTGTGAGTCAAGATCTAAAAACGCTCTTGATTGTTGCAGAAAGCTTTTGTTTTGTGTGTGCTGTACTAGAATTTGAGATTTTCTCTTTAAAAACTCTATCAAAAAGTTAAAAACTTAGATAACAATAATTTGATAGATTGAGGAGATGTGTTAAAAGCTGGAAAACTATGAAATAGTGTTATTTCATGACATTGTCATCTTATTAACATGGTGGAAACTAATTTTTTCTGATGTGCTAAGGTGTTGTTTCTTTGTTAATATTATAAAACTCAGGATATAATTTTAGAAAAGGAAAAGAACAAAACACAAATCAAAATTTCTCCTCCCCCTCTATATCACGCCCCAGACTGACAGGTGGAAAGACAAGTTAGTGTGGATTTGCAGTCTGATGTGCTGACCCAGGAAAGGCAGGAATGGGTTTCCATGATGACCAGGCCTGCAATGAAATTTCCTCCCTCTTTTGGAGAATAATGCCTTGCTCCCTGTTCCCCATGTTAAGGCCAATAAACCTCCCTTGAAATGGTAGAACTTTTCAAACTGCAGGACACTGCAGGCTCATATGCTGAATAGAGATTTTATGGTGGCCCTTCCATGGCAGAAAACCCCAGCCATGGTCATGGAGAACAGCAAATACAATATAGGACAAACAGAGAATGAAAGAGCCTCTCCCTTCGCTCAGGAAATCAAGGCAGTGTCTTGATTGTGCTGATGAAGGATGATTCTCAGAACACTTCAAGACGCTGCTAATATGATAAGCTTGCAGACTGAAGGTGCAGTTTTTAAGGATCACAGTCTAGGTTTATTAGTCAGGAACATAATCTGATGTGTCTGTTCATGCTCCCAGCAAGATGCTGTACCACATATATATTTATATACCAGAGCTAAGGAATGCTTTTCTTTGAAAACATGGATGACTGCAGATATCTCAGAGTGCAGGAAAAAATCTTTTGAGTTACAATCCAGTGCCCTGCCACAGGAGAAGAGAATTAATTTGTTTTGTTTCCAAGGAAATTTTTTGCTTCATTTTCAAACTTCTATTTGTTGTTCCTCTGTCAGTTGAGCAGCTTTCAAAATTTAAGATGAAAGATGTATTACTCATGAGTTTTCAGTATTAGGAAGGAATATGTTTAATTTGCTTGAAAATACTGAACTTTCTGAAAATCAATGAGGGTTTTATGGCAGTGGTTGGTGAAATCAGAACTGGACTGGAATACTTTTTTAGTCCCTCTTTTTGTCTTTGTGGATAGTTCAGTTGGGTTCAGGTGACTTTTCACACTGATCAAGACATTGACTGCTGCCTCCTGTCAGTACTGAGACAACTGTCCCATACTCCTGCAGTCTTAGAGCTTTTGCCTCATTCTGGTGTGTGTTGAGATACTCCTCAAATTGTTATGTATTAAATGACTGAGCAGAGGAGGCCTTTGTCTAAGGCCTGTAAAATGCCTTTCCCTTACTGTGTGTCTGGAAAATCAAACTTTTGGTAAGTTAAAATAGTTTGGTTTTCCAGGTAGGTGGAAAAAAAAAAGACAGCATAATTAATATGAATTTTTAAAATATATTTAAAACTTTCAACTCCTTTTGAGATGGCTTGCTATTAAATATGTGCCATTTTGGGATTTTCCAAAAAGTCTCTGAGGGAGGTCTCATGTGTTAATGGCTTTTGGCTTTGCCATGGATGGTAATGAGAAAATTCCAGGAAAGTTTATGCTGCCAAATATTGCCTGGCTCAGAGGACAGAGAATGGTTGGGGTGGTGCAGACAGGACAGCTTTCAGCTAATGGGGTGGGAATCTACAGGTCTTTTCCAGCTGGGAATTCCATCTTTTCCAGGATGGAATATTTTTGTTTTGTTTGAACAGCCACCCACCAGGCTGAAGATAGATCTTAAAAAAGTCCAGAGCAAGATCTGTAAGAAGAACTTCTTAAAAAGTGCTATTGTTTTTAACAGCTGGTACAAGTAGTGAATTTTACAGCTGCCACTATCAAAGAGGTGCTCTGATTGCCCCTGGCACAATGTACCACCCTCCTGAGCTCCAGCCAGGGGATGCAAGCAGCCACAAGCAATCTGAGTGAGAGAGGTCTGTGGTTATTTTACATTAACTTGCATTACAGGACAGTATGGCACTTGTATTTATCAGCTTTCAGCTGAGGATTGAGGCTGGTGTGGCTAAAGACAATATAAAAGTTTTCCCTGTAAAAATCCTGTAATTGAAGATCTCAAAGCATTTTACAGGCATTAATAAGTAAAGCCTCAAATACAGCTACCAGTATTTCAGTCCCTAACGTTCAACAGTGCTTGTAAGTGCTGTTAAAATAACAACAGTAGTATCAATGCTCTTGCAATCCCAGAAATATTAATGGCATCTTCCCTGTCAACAACCTCCCCTCCTCCAGGCTCTACTTTCTTCTCATGGGCAGGAAGAAAAACTTTGCAAGGCAAGAGCTTGCTGGGGAGTTTGGGTCATTGGGGATTTTGCTTTTGTGGGTTTTTGTGTGTGTCCAAGGCAGGGCACCAGGCAGCTGGAGTGCTTTCTTGTGCTAAGAGGTGTTCCTCCTGATGTCTAAAACATTTGGGTGGATGGTTTTATTTTTTTTTTTTACCTTTCTTACTGGAATGTGTTTGTGGTCACAGACAACTAATGAAGAGAACAAAGGAGAGACAATGTTGTAAAATCATTAGGAAAGGTAAGCACTGTTCAAACAAATGCATTTTGCTATTAAAGTGCCATTTTCAGTCTCATTCGCAGCCCCGGCTGTTCCTTACACTGGCTCTTCACTGGGGACAAAAAATTCATTAAATGGCTCTTCATTTTACAATATCAATATGTTTTAAGTCAAATTGTGCATTCTTTGCTGTTAATTCTCTTTTAAACACAAAGGACCATCAGAAAGTTTAGCTGCAGGGGGGCTACAGGCAAGAAGGAAGATACAAACATCCCTCTTACGAGAAATAATAATAATAATAATGAATTCTTTTAAAGTTTAAAGGAAAATAGTGGCTTTTTTGCACCAAGACTGTAAGACCTGTTCATTGATCTTTTCAAAGAAGCAACAACAATAAGGAGAAATGAGAATGAAAGGAAATGAAAGCAAGGGAATAAAAGCCACGAGGAGTTGGGGTACATGGAAGCAACAATCCAGAATCTGACAGAATATGTGGATATTGATGAAGCCTGGGATGCAACATAGATGTGATCCCAGGAAAAGGCCTGGCTGTATTACTTGACTTGACTATTAACTTTGCTTAACCACCAATTATTTTTATTGATAAACCCTCTTCTGTCTTTTTATTTTTGTTTTGTTTTGTTTTTTTTTTTAATTCAAAACCTCTCATTTGTCAGACTGCTTACAGCTCGTACAGTTTTCTGGGTGGATTTGTTCTGTAAGTGAGAGGTCTTAGCTGAAATGGGACCTTGAATATTTTGCAGAAAGCCAAACTTTCACCAGGATCATGGTGGAAGGGAGACAGATGAGCTGCCCCTGTGGAACACAGAAGTTTTCTGATAGAAGTTTGTGGTTTGAATCAAATTGAGCAACTAGTGATTTGTGCTATGGATGTGTCTGCTGGAGTGTTTTAATCTACAAGTGACAAGTGGTTCTGACATACAGTGTAAGGGGGCAGAGTGCCCATAGCACAGTGTCTAAAGAAAAGTTTCAGCAATACACATGGCAAGAAAGACAGAGAGAACCTAGTGAAGAGGTTTTTACACATTGTGGAGTTATGCAATTTAAATAAAAATTATATTTGTTTGTGTTTAAGCAGAAGGAAAATGAGAAGGGTCATTGGAAAGTTCAGTTTGCTGTCTTTCCAGTGAAAATAGACCCAATCTGTAATATTTAACCTAAAAATCACATCTGAACAGATTTTTTACGTTTGATGCACACTTGGTAAATTCCAGGTGTCTGATTACACCTGGTCCTCTAGTAGGGTGCAGAGCAGGACGAAATGTTTGCCCAAGTTCAGAAAGCAAAGCTATTCTGTGTGGTTTTGGTGCAGGACAGGCATCAGTTCATCTCTGCCATGGTGAGCAGAATGATGAGTAGAAACAATGTTCTGGCTGCTGGTTGAAGGAGGGGAGCAGTGCTGAGGTGAATCCACATTCCCAGACATCTCCTTGTGAAGCTCCACAAACTCATTTGGAGGGGAAATTTCCCTGACCTGATCCATCAGTGCCACAACTCTGAAAAAGCACAGGAAGTTCAGTGTGGGGAAACGTGCAGCACTGTGGTTTCATGGTTGTGGGGTCACCAGCAGAGAGAAGCAGCAAAGGCTGACACCCTGAGCCGTGGCTGTTGGTGGGGAGAGGATGCCAGCACTGTCCATGATTGCTTCCAGGAGGAGTGGAAGCCATGGAGATGTCCAGCAGATGTGTGCAGGAGCCAGTCTTGTTATCATATGACTGGGAGTTGAGGCTCCTGTTGGGCACAGACCAAAGTGAGTCCTGGAACAAGACAGATGATGAACTTGGGCTGTAAAATCCTCTCTGCTCCTCTGCCATTTTGGCCAGTGATCCTGTACCATATGTCAAGTGGGCTGCAAATTCCCATAAAGCAGCAGTTTGCTGCACTAGACCTATAACAAGGGAGGTTGTAAAAGGAATAAATGGCAAGTGGAAGGTGGAAATCGTGCCAAATGTACAGCACAGGCTTATTAACAGCAGCACAGCAGCCAAGGGGAGGCAGGAGTTGCATATGGGAGTAGGACTGTGCATGGGGAAAATGGAGAGTGGCAGTAGTGCCAAAGGGTTTTTCTTCTCTTTTTGCCACTTCTGAAATACTTTAGACATTCTGGGGTTTTGGAATGAGAGCTTTGTCTTTGTTTTTGGAACCGTGTTTTTGTATTTCTGTATAGAAGGCAAATCTGTTGTTTTGCTCCTTTTCTTTACTGAATCCTTGCATTGCTAAACCACCTTAGGTGTTGTGTGGATATAAGCTGTAATCACAAAATCATAGAATCATAGAATGGTTTGGGTTGGAAGGGACCTTAAAAATCATCCAGTTCCAGCCCAATCTGCAGATGTGAGCCTGGAAGGGCCAAAACAATGAGCCCTCTTAACAAGACCTGTTTCTGCTGTAGGAAAAACAGTCCCAGGCATCTCCAGCAAGGTCCAGAAATGTTGATTTTTATAATGGGAATTACTATAACTTACAGTGGTCCCATAGGCTAAGTACTGTTTATTGAAAGCTTTTTAACTCAGTGAATGCCATCTTGCCTAAATCACAAAGTCTTTAGGGAGCAGATCAAATTTTTAAAAAATGTCATTTGTAAATTTAGAAATGTTTTTACTATGACTTTAGCAATACATTTCAAATGCTCATTTCAAACTCTCTTTTTATTTCTAAGTAAAACCAGGATGCAATATTTCAGCTTGTCTGAAATAAAACAGTAATTTGTAACAATTTCATGTTAACAACTTCATTTCCCAGGAATAATTTAATCATTGGTGGGAAAGGGAGGCTGCTTTTCAAATACTAACTTAAGCCTACAGTTTTCACTGTTGGAACTTCTGTCAGAACAAAAATTCATTTTGATAGATTTGGAAAGTTATTGGGGTTGGCTTCCATGTTTAGACTATGCTTTTTTCCATTTGTCAACATTGCTTGAAAAAGAATGCATTTGTGGCAAAATTATGATTGAGGACATTACTGAATTTCTCTGCAGAATTTAAGACTATACTCAATGTATAAGGAATGTAATAACAGGCATGATAAGGCAGTAGCTGTTTAAGTGGTGTGTGTTGAATGTGCATAAACAAAGAGCAGATCCCAGGCAAGCTGCAGTTAAAGACCACTGATGTTTGCTTGGGGATGAAAATGTAGGGTTAAAACCAGTTATAGTCTAGTTATAGTCAAAACTAGTTATAGTCAAAACTAAAAAAAAAAACAAAAAACAAAACAAAAAAAAAGAAAAAAAACCAAAAAAGACAACAAAACACAAAACAAACAAACAGAAAAAAAAAAAAGAAAATAAACCAAAGAGCCAAAGAGCACTTGCTGATTAAATTTAATCCTGTCTGGCCATAACTTGTTAGCCTTTCTCCTGTTGAGTAATATTTGATTGATTTTACTGAGGCACTTTAAAAGTGCAGTTCAGTTCACTGATACTGCTGGTTAAATTTCCTCAAACAACACACTCTTATTTTAGTCTCATTTTACTGATGGTTCCTCTATCTCACACCAGCACTAAAGAAGGAGCTGTGTGTAATCTTAAGTGTTTGCACATTACTGGACCTAAAGACATAACTTCCTACCTACCTGCACCCTACAGAATAGCAAACCTGAGTAGTTTAGACAAAATCCATGAAAAAGAAAGAATAGATCAGAGAAATCACAACAGGGGCTGAAAGAAAAAGGGGACAGAAAAATCCATTACAAATGAAAATAATAAAGTCTCTTAAACTTTGAGGAAAAAATAGAGGCTCTTTTTGTACAAAGATAGTGAGATGTGTTCATTGATCTTTTTAAGAGTCAAGAAGAAATTGGCCAGCAGCTGAATAAAAGAAAATGAAGTTCCCTTAATACAATCCATGGAAAGACAACTTGGGTAAATTGATCAGTGCAGCACAGATAATTTCCAACCTTTCCCTTCTTCAGAGATGTTTGGGGTTTTGTTCTGATTTTTTTTCTTCCCTCCCAAAGAGTATAAAAAGCACACAGCACCAATTTCAAGTGTTTTTTGGATGGCTTTTTTAGCAATAACTGGAGAATTTCTGGAACTAAGCATGATAATGGCTTTTCTTCCCTCTCCCTTCATCACACCCTCTCTGCCTTGAAAAATATCAATACATTGAGAAAGTTTGAGGGCTTTTTTTTCCTCTTTTTTTTTTTTTCAAACTCTCAATTACTTCTCTCTCTGCCGCCTCCTTCAAAGAGATTTTTGAACATTTGGCAATTAAAAAACTGAGTTATTACTCTGATACCAGGGAAACCTCATATTAACTGAAGTGCAGGAAGAGCCCAAAGGCCAAAAGATGTTTAGTCCTTGCCAGCCCCTGCTACAAGCCTGGCCCTTTACCTTGAACAGTAAATCTCCTGCCTGTAGAAGTGGCAGAGATTTCATTTGCATTCTTTGTTTTAGCTAAATGTCAGATGTCATTGCAGGAGAGTGTTTGAGGCCTGAAACTGCTGCTACACAGCTGCAGCATCCTTTATCCACAGGAATTATGCTGGAAATAGGCTGAATGCCCCAACTTCCCTCCTTTTTAAAACTAAATATTCCCAGCTCCCAGAAATGTGAATAAGAAACAAACTTGTTTATGGTAAAATAAACCTACAAATTCCATCTATTTGGAGATATTTCTTTTCCAACTCTGAAAAGATCTCTGAAAATCAAATGCATGAAAACCAAACTCGGCATTGGGATTTGGGAGCTTCCCACAGCACCAAGTGCAAATCTAAAGCTATTCTAATTTTGCTTACTGGGATAAAATGCTGTTATTTGCATGTTAGCCACAAATTAACAATTAGAGTGTGGCAGTTAATGAAAGAAAAGAAGCAATGCAGCACCTTTGTGAGTAGGCTGTAACCCATGTTTATAGAGAAAGCTTTGTAGAGTACCCCTGGGTTCTGTAAATGAAATGGGCCTTTGCATATGCTGCATTAATTGTCAAAACATGAGGCTTTGTAGTCACATACCCAAAATAGAATCCATCTTATAAAGCTGCATCACATAACCAGCAGCATAATCATTTTCTTCTCCATGAGCAAGTTGTTCCTCACCCTTGAGACAGTGCTCATTCAGGTCAGGTATGAAGTTATGTGAAGGTCAGTGTGGGAAAGATCAAACTACACCTGTCTAGATCACACCAGCTCTGCTAATAAAAAGGTATATTCCCTGCCTGGCTTGCACACAGAAATACTTACTAAGATCTTACACAGAATGGGAAAATGTTCCACAGAATGATTGGGTACTAAACTCTGCAGAAAAGTCCTCGAAATAAATCATGATCACAAATATTTTAATACAGACATCTCTCTGACACAGCTTTCACTGCATGCAAATATTTAAGCTCATGCTTAAGCTTGTTCTGGTGTCCCATTGCTGGACCTGCAGAGGCCATTAGTGATTCAGAGCAGGATATTATCCACTGACAGATAATCATTGTCTGTTCAGAAACTTCTCCTTTTTCAGTACAGCTGGTGTCTATCAGCTGTGCTAGAGTGGTGCAGGGAGATTTGGACAGTGTAGAGGAGTTTTTTAAAAGAGGAAGTGTAGAGTAAATATCAGCAATCACCATTTGAGTAAAATCAGGAACAAGCCAAGACTTTCCTTGCTCTGGTATAGGAAAGGATGAATCAATTTCCCTGTCCTTTTTTACTTAAGTTACCCCTGCACTGAAATGTTCATGAATCTTTCAATTTAAATCCTAGAATATGTTCTAAAAGCTTCTAAAAAGTTATTTTCATTTTTAATGAAAACATAAATACACGTATTATAGAAAAGCAAATGGATTAATTAAAGGAAGTGTTAAATGATATATAATTTTCATTGAGATGAAATCAGCCTGGCTTACACCATGAGGATGTCACATCACACAATCTTCTTGATGTGTCTGTAAGGGACACACAAATAAAGAGATTCATTTCTTCACAAACCCAGTGAACTTCAAATTTTACAAGGTTGTGTGAAGTCAAAGTCACGAGGGATTTTGGGAGCTAAGATCACACGGAAGATGTTTTATTACTTGATGGGAAAACTGGGAAAAACTGAACTTTCAACCTTTTTTGTGAAAGCATATGAATACAAAAATCAAGCTGATATACAATAGCAACTAATCATCAAGAAAGACAATTGTGAAAGAAATCACCAACAGATAAGAAACAATTGGAAAATATTACTGGTTTTCTGCATCTACTGCACTTAAGTCTGGAAAGCAATTTTACTCAGCGAGCTTTATGAGACAATCAGGGGTGTTAAACAAGAAGGAAATCAGGTCTTCACCTCTCTTCGTTTTTAGGAAGAAAGGAAAGAGTATGTTGGTTAACACTGGGGGACCTTTTCTGCACAGCACAAGAAATAAAGATTTAAGTAATGGTGCCATCCATGGCAAGCACCAAGAGAAGCCAGAACCAGGGGAGAAAAAAAAATTTGTGGCCTCTTGGAACTTTTTTCCCTCCGAGATGCCTCTGCCAAAATAGTTCCATTTACATCTGAGTACCTTGTCAAAGCCAAGAAATTATCAAGGCCTTTCTGAAAGTAAATTTTATGCATACTGTGGGCAAATGCACAGATGAAGATAATGCTGAGGGATGGGCACTAGTGATGGAAAAGGTCTTCTGAGCCCTGCAAAAGTGGAAAACTTTTTCTTTCCTCATCACTTGCTTGAGCCATGCCATCAGACACATCTCTAGCCAGACAATAACTGGTTTGTTCTCCTGATTTTGACCTGAGTGTAAAATATACTGCACCAGTCTACTTGCTAATACTGCAGCAGATTGTTTTTTACTTCCCCTGTTTCCCCACAGTGCCTGGCAGCCTTTCCCCTGCCTTTCCCCTTCCCTAGCTAAGGAGCTGGGAGTTCTGGACTGCTTCTCAGATAAATTGCTGTAGATTCATCATTCTCCATCTCTGTCCTGAAGAAGCAGTCTCACATCTGATGTTAATCTTAAAACCATACTCTATTTAATAAAACTCCTTGTGAAAGCTCTCCTTACATCATTATATGTTAGAATGACAATATTAATCATCCAATGGCATTTGCACACCTACAGCATCATTCCCAAAATCCTCAGATTTTTTTTTTTTTAATGTGAAACCTGCAAGGTTTAATGAAGCTTTTAATGGACTGCATCAAACACCACCCCCAGCCCCCTCCCAATTCATAAAATGGATATATAGTCATTGTTGGAAGAAACACCCTTTTATTTGGCAACAGGTGGACTTCCTTAGAGGGGTTTCCAACTATCTCTGATTTCTGTCACTTAGAAATAGAAGTACTGCATCCAGAAGTGCAGAATATTTTTTCTAATAAGCATAAAATGTGCTAAACCCATCCAAAATCTTAATCCATTTTGGTACCCAGGCACAGTTACTGCAGAGCACAGCACTCTGGCAGACATTTAAAGATGGGGAAGTGTAGGTAGACTTGTGTTAGTCATGTAGAATGGGGAGTCAAATTACAGTAAGAAGACTATAAACTGAGTTTATTTTCATTCTTTTTCCTTTGCTCAATTTGTGCCATAAATGTACCACTTTTGACAGAATGTTGGTTATTATTTTGCCATTTTTTTTCTCCTTGTCTGTTAAATTTAATAGAAAAATCCAATTATTATGTAAAGAGAGCCTCGCTATAATTGTCACAAACAAGTTAGCATAACAATGAAGAGCTACAACTTTCTGAAGTCAAAGAAAGCACTGATTTATGACTGTCTCTGAGGTGTGATTGATACAGAATGTTTTGAAGGAATATTTTCAACATTTCTTCTTCATTTTACAGCTGCTCCCTCAGATCATCCTAGCTGAAGCATGTTTGCAAAGGAAAGTTGCTTTGGAAGAGGGAACTTTTCCACAAATTCGTTTTCTTTTCTTTAAAGAAGGAAAAAAAAAATCCCAACCGAGCCTACAAAAGCCATTATTTAAACAGCCTCCTTTTTAAAATGTTTCCGGCAGATGTTTATGCAGAGAATGTGCTGGAGCTCCTTCAGTAAGACACAGAAGTGACATTTCTTGAGGGTTTTAGCTGGAGAATTTGTCTTTCACATCATGTCTTTAAACATCTGCAGAAGGCAACAGAATCTTTATTATCCTGCTAACTTGAAGAGAGGCGCAATGCACAGTCCTGAGTCCTTAAAAGATGGTATTTAATGGGACTGACAGATGAGAAATATCCAGCTCTAATGTTTTCCTTCGGTAGAAATTCACCTCTTGACCTTTATGACTCCAGAGTATGGCTGCTGCCTTCTGAAAAAGAACATTTCCTTCCATTCAGATGTGCTTTCCATGGTTTTGTTGTCTTGTTTTTCCATATTGCTCAGCTATCTGCTTAGGGGAAGGTTTGAACATCAGGATTCAAGCAAAAATAAGAATATAAATATTGCAAGAGCACTTGTGCTAGGTCTGCTTTATGGCACTTGTGCTTCCAATCCTCTTTTAATTTCCTCAGCTGGATATTTTTCTTCTTCCTCACAAAAATCAAAGCTGCCTTTTCTTTTAAATGGATTTTGAAGGAGTGGTATAATTCAGCTTTCCTATCCTGTGGCTTGAGTTTTGTTTATTTGTTGCTGTGCAGAAAATACAGACCGGGGCCATTGCTCAGGGCTGCCCAGGTTGGCCCTTCTGCCTTAAAAAATAACCTTTTTAAGAAGAATCCAATCTATCTTTTGGTTTCCTGGTTTGTTTCAGATTCAGGTTGGAAGGGGGCAAGGTTTGATGGTGAGGTTTTGTATTTGGCTTCCATTGTATTTCAGTTGTTGAAGCTTTTTTCCCTCCTCCTTCTTTTTCTCTCTCTTTTTTTTTTTTCTTTTTTTTTTTTTTTTCCTCCCTGAAGGGTTTTCTCTGGGAAAAGTTTTCTGGGCTTCCATCCAGCCAGTGTCACAATTCACAGCTGTACTGTTTGATTCAAGTGCTTCAAGCTGCCAGTGAGGTAGAGCCAAATGAGATTAAGGGGTTTTTTTTTATTAAAGCAAGAACCTGCATGTGCTGCTATGGCCAAGGCTACGTCAGGAGTTCCAACAGGAACCCCAATTTCTGCACACCTTTAGTTCTCAAGCATGAAATATTTATGCCAGGCTGAAACCTGACCTAGATATACTCATCTGGGAGAAGCTTTGGAAAGGAATGGTTTGGCTTTTATTAAATTGCATCTTCAAGAAAGGGAAAGGTACTGGTTTATGGACAAGCAGCTAAAATAAAATAATAATAGAGATTTAGCTATGTATGTTTAAAACAGCAACAGGTGTAAACTAAACAAATCTTTTAAATGATGGGTTTTAAGGGAAGGCAGAAAGAGATTTTTGTCTGTTAGCTCCCTTCTCTGGCACATGATGGATTTGAACCCTCCAAGCTGGTCAAACTTGGACACTTCCAGCACTGCCCATCCCATTCCGCCCACTCCACCCCAAATGTCACCTCTGGGGCACAGCCACAGTGCCCACACATTTATTTTGCTTTTTCTGTTGAGATAAACCATGCAGAATTAGTGATGAGAAACTAAATACCGCTGTTACTTTTATTTTCGGTGTGAGCCAAAAATCTGAACCCACATTTTCAGAGGGAAATGCATTTTTAAGCTCCCTTTCCTTTTGAAAAGCACCAAAATTAAAACAGTTCTTTTTATACTGATTCTTATCTTTTGTGTCAACATTTCTGAAGATAAATGAATTGATATTTTAAACATAGGCAGACATGTGTCAATGGAAAACATGATGTGCTGTAGTAGAGCTGATCAAAAATGTTTAAAAATAAAATAAGGAAGAAAATTAGAAGCTTTACAGAAAAAAAGAAACAACACCACTCTAATCTTTTTGTTTCCCATAACTTTGAGCCAGCTATAAAGTGGATCTGAAGACTTTGAAGGTCATTGACATTGCAAACTTTGGAATTCTCAGACAGAAGCAGCTTTTTGCAATATTAGATTGCCTTTTTTTTTCTGTCCATTTTGCCCCACTGGGTTACTGAGCATCTCATAGAATCATAGAATAATAGGAATATAATAATAATAGTCCTGTCCATCCATCCCTTGTCCCAAGTCCCTCTCCAGCTCTCCTGGAGGGGGCTCTGGAAGGGGCTCTAAGATGTCTCTGGAGCCTCCTCCTCTCCAGGTGGGCACCCCCAGCTCTCCCAGCCTGGCTCCAGAGCACAGGGGCTCCAGCCCTGGAGCAGCTCCATGTTCTCCTCTGGACTCACTCCAGCACATTCAAGTTCTTTTCCTCAGAGCTGCTTCCCATCCATCCTCCTCCCAGCCCATATTTGGGATTATCCTGACCCACATGCAGGGATGTCCACATCCCCATCTCTGCTGCTCACAAAACCTCAGCCATGTTAGAAACTGAAGTGCTGAGAGACTGCTGAAGCCTACAAGACTCTGAAATCAAAGGCAGCAACATTAATATTCTGTGCAAATGTGAAGAAGCCATGAAAGCTTTGTTTGTTGCTAAAGAAACCAACTAAATCAAACAAGTTGAAGAAAACAAAGACTTGTATAATTGTTTTAATTAAAACTGCCACTTATTCCAGAAAAAAAAAAAGAAAATGCAGCACAGTCGTGCTCTCCAAACATTTCTTGCTTAGACTTGCAAGCTCAAAATCTGTGTATAATAAGTGAAATAAAACATTGCCAGCCATTTTCCAGTCCTGCTCGACACAAAAGCTCCAAAACAAATTGCAAGAAACCCATGCAAAACTTTGTGATGTTTACTTCAGATTTTATCCCAGAGGAATTTATGGAACTTGCCATTCCACTGCGAAGGCATGTTATCTCAAACGAAACGCAACGCTCCTTAAATCTTCAAAGAGCATCGTGGCACTTAGCCATAAAATTCACTGTGACTTTAGACGTTCAAAAACAGCATTAATGCCAGGATCTGGCTGCCCTGTGTGGTTATTTTAAGTCTCCATGGGCACAAACACTTTCTTGGGTCTGGGCCCTCCATACATGCAGCCTCTGGTAAAAGCCATGAGACTGCTTTGCCTTTCACAAGCTGCTTATCCCCTTCACCTTCCCACTCCAGAAGGTTATTTTGGTAGCTCAAAATAAGTCAAATACAGAAGGAATCCTGGTAGTTTCTCAGCTTCTGGAACCAAGCTCCTGTTTTTTAATGCAAAGTATGAGAGATATAAATACATCTCAATTTTAATTGAAGGAGAATGTCTGACCTTTCTACAAAATAGTGTCACTTAAGGTTCCTGTATTTCTTGTGACCTTTACAATGTTCATTAGGCTTTTAAGCATGCAAGTTCAGCTTAAATTTGAAATGTTTTGCCTTCCTCAAGTACAGACTTGCTTCCACTGCAGAATTTGGTCCCACGTTTCACTGTTGCTGCATGAACCCAGCATATTGTCACTGTGTGGCAAAGAGGCAGCTATAAAATCTGAACACTTGCCTTCCCCTTTCAAATAATCTGTTCAGATACTGCACTTTGGCTTAAGTCTGTCTTTTATCTCCTTTTCTCAGCACTTTGGGAGCTCTTTATCTTCACCAATAGTTGCATTTGTGTACAGGAGTGTTGGGAACCATTTTTTGTATATATCAATTCATAATGTCATTTCAAAGATCTTATTTTTTTCCATGCTTCCTAAGCATTAGCATTTTTAAACTTGTGAGAAGAGGGGGTGGCTATTAGAAACATCCTACAGGAAGCCATAATTTATCATCAAAACACTTGCAAATTTCTTCTAAATATGTTACGTTGAGCTTTCTGGAGACTGCAAAGAAGATTATAGTAATGGCTCTTTTTTTTGTCTTTTCTTTCTTTTTTTTTTTTTTCAGTGGCTGGGGGACTGAAATAATTTCAAGTCTGGCTTTTTTTTTTTACTAGAACCTGATCACCACCTGTTTGAGTTAAGAAACTGAGGGCTGTTTGAAAGTAATGCCTTTGGCAACACATACACCTTGCTCAGTCTCTCTCACATCTTCATTTTATCATATAAAAGGCTTTTCCAAGTGTTGCCTGAGAACAGTAAAGACCTTATTAGAAACTGAAAACTGTTGGGGATTTCAATGTTGATAATGAAAATCTTATTTATGGAATTGCTGAATACGCACATGAAGTCTAAAAAGCAATAGCCTACTAGATAAAATAATAGTCCAAGGGAAAAGGAGCAATGTAATCACATCATTCCTATTTTCTAATGGCCATTTCCTTGCACAGTCATATTGTAAGAGTCAGAGAACTGTAAGGTGCAGTTGTTTCTGGCATCTTCCAGGCTGGTTTCAGGACTCACATAAGTTTCCTGTCCAGTTAATATTTTGGTAGTATGCAAAGGTGTGATCTGTCAGAGATTGCTGAAGATTTGGAAGCACTGTTCTGCCTTTAGGCTCAGGTAAGAAAAGGTGTGAAGCCCCACCAGAGAAGGAAGAAAAAAATAAGTATGGATCAGGAAACTCCCATCATTTTCTAAAACTGGGCTGTAAATACATGGCAATGAAATGTATGGTAAATACAGCTTTTCTGTGACTAAACCCATCAGGTGCATGCAAAGCCAGGTCATGTTTACCAGGGAAATGTGTGCTGTAAGGGAATAATGGCTATACAGTTTCCTAACTCTACTTCATTGCATGCACTGAAATCAGTAATCATGTCAGAATAGAGCTAGTAAAATATGATGGGAAATAAGGGCCTTTAATACAAGCCTCTCTGCCTGTCTGTCCTTTCATATGGCACCTCCTAACACAGTGTCTGAGTGCAGAGTTCTTCACCCTCATCTGATTTAAAACTTCAAGTGGTTGCAGTGGAGACCTCTGGTCCAGAGTAAACTGCCCGAGATGAATCAGCTGCTCAGATTGGCCTCCCAGAAATGATAATGGGGTTCTGTGCTCGCAGCTGAGTTATTTAAACTGTCTGATTTGGTCCACGGCTTCCTTGGACATTAATGGGTTGGCTGCTATGTGCAGACCCTGGTGCAGGAGAGGTCAGCCTTTGAAAAGCTGAATCAGGGCAGCGCAGCCTGCAGCGCGTTCCCGGCGCTCCCGGAGCCCTCCCAGATCTCCTCTCAAAGTGGTGGATCCTCGGGCCCGTGCTCTGGTTTTGATCTCCCCTCCTCCAGGAGGCTGGGGGGATCTCACATGCTACGAACACATGCTCCTGCTGGGGCATCTTGAGGGAGGAGGATTGAGAACTTCTCAGGAGGCAGCTTTTCATCAGCGAGTGCAGACTTAGATGGATTGGAAAGATTTCTCTGGACTACAGCAATTTTGCTGGAATTGCTGAGGAGCAGCATTATCAGGCAAGGACACTTTTCTTCAATAAAGATAGAATGCTTCAGCTGACTTTTGTTTGATTATATTGTGAATTCTAACGTACTATTGTGCACACCTTGAAGCCATTAAGGCAAAATGAAGAATTCAAACAGGATCAAGATTAAATGTTTTCTACTGTCCCAAACAAAGCATAATCCAATTAAAGTACCTTTGATGATCTCTACACTGCAGCAATTTCATTTTTGAGATATAGTTCATCATTTAGATTAATACTCTGGCTTGAAAGAAAAGCAAATTTTGGCACGCTGATATTTCCTGCAGACCCGGCAGCCCATGAGAGGGATTGGAAAATTCAGACTGAGAGCATCTCTCTTCCCTTTCTCCAAGTCCTCTCTTTGATGCAGGACCATGGCAGGAGGGAGAGGAGGGAGAAAGATAAGAATTGGGTTTATCATCTATAAATAGAGACAGCCCTTCACACTCACTTTCTTGAAAAGTCCTAGAGCACCAGGGGAAAGAAGAACAAAATAAATCTGAGAGAGGCTGGGAAAGTTCTGTACATTTCAGGAATGTTCAGAAGCAAAGTTAACTCTGGCAGTCCAAGTTCTTTAAAAAGACACCATCAATTAGTTTCTCAAGTTTAATTCTGTCCTGTATCTACCAGCTGGAAAGTTTGTTGGGCAGTAAGCATAAAGGGGTTGTAGAATATAAATCATTGCCCCTGACATCCAGGGAAAGCATCACTTGTTTTGTACTGACATGGTTGTGGTTACTGCAGATTGCTTGTGCAGAGTCTTGGGCAGAATCAGCAGCTTGGTTCAGGTCTAGATTTTTAGATTATGGGAGTTACAAGCTGAAAGAAATTGTTAGGAAGTTTAGCAAAGGGAGGCTGTCATCACACTTTGACCTAAAATGGAATTAAACTGTCCACTGCTGAGGGACCTAGTAGCAAACCTGTCAACATTACTCAAAAATATTTTTAAAGAGTTGTTTTATACGGACTTTGCTACATTGGATTTCTTCCTGCTTGTTTTTTTGTTTGCATTTTTTTTCTTTCCCATAGGTGATGAGGATGTGGAAAATAGACCATACATGGAACTCTGTGAATCCTATGCTGGCATCTGTATGAAGGATCATTTTGTGGGAGGTAGGCAAATAGGCCATTGCTGGTGTTGATTAAAAACAGTCTTATGGTTAAAAAAAAAGATGACAAAAAGCCTGTCCTCTAAACCAACAAGCAAGTGACACCCAAGCCAGGAAGCTCAAAATCAACAAAATAAACCTTATTCCAAAAGCTGGATTTGGTTTTTAATTGACTGATTTCCTACCAATAAGAGGACACTTTCAGGCTGGTGAGCCCTATGAGAGGTCCTTGAAAGCCCAAACTGAACAAGCATGTGAAATATTTAAGGCCACATTTTTATATTTATTAAAAACAGCCTAAATAATTAAACTAGTTGATTCACTAGTGGCTTTCAGGCTCATGCCCAGAGTGAAAGGTCATGACCTGACATACCAGGGCCCCACTTGGTACTGATGATTGACAGGAAAAGGAAATAAGTTGATATCTTTCACGTGGGAATCACAGCTTGTAGCAACTATGAGCAAGTGGGCTATTTGGACTTTGTGGGAAAACTTAATTGTGTTATTATTCAAAATCTTCGTTCCCAAAGTTGGTTCAATGGTGATTTATTTACTTATGTGATAAAACAGCTGTGTACTGTAATAAAATACAGGTCACTTGCTGATGTTTAATGCACAAAAGTGAAGATATGTTTGGTTTCTTTTACTTTGAACTTACAATCAAGCTAGGCAGCAGGGATGACTTTGAATTATTAGGAATTTTCTGTTAGTGCATTGGAAATATTCAATGTTCTCATCATAGTATATATTTTTCAGTGCTTGGTTATGGAGAAGGAGGAAGGCACCATACACTGAAATATGAGTGCCTCTCCACCATATGCTTTCATTATTTCTTTATAATGATAAAAAGGGGCTGCATTCAGTGCCAGACAATGTCATGGCCCCAGAGATTTCAGTGGCCTGCAGAAAAAAGGAGAAAAAAGCATTTATGATATGAATGAGGATTTGAAATGGCTTTTTAAAAAAAGGCCTAAGATCCACTTTCACCCTAAATTCTGAAATCACTTGAAAGATGTCTAGATGCGGGTTTGAAGAATAGCAACTTTCCACCAGGCTCTGTTTTATATGCAGGATTGCTGCCATCTTACCAGGCTTTGTTAGGAGGTCAGATAATTGTACCAAGCAATAGGTCACAGCCTAACTTCACATACTGTGTGATTTGTTCTAGCAGTGAACCCTGTCATCTTGATCCAGAGGACGTTTTCTGTGCCCCAGTCATTTCCAAGTTAGCCAAGCGATGCACTTTTGTTTATCACTCCAAGCTGAGAAGTTCAGTGGGTTTTGTGTGAGCTGCTCTGTCTTTTGTGCCTTTCTGCCCCTTCCCCCAAGTGTGGGCATGACGTGAGCTGGGCCAGGCTGCAGGTCCATGCCACACTGCAGGGATTTTGTGTCCTTTTACAGGACACAGCTCCTGCACGGCTCCTGCAGCGCTGTATCTGGGCTGCTGGATGATAACACTCCTTTAAAAGTCCCATAAAGTCAAAAGTAGTTTTACCCCAGAGCAGGCCATGGTGGGGAAGGTTTGCACGTTTCAGCTCAGTGTGACACCACATTTTGGGTGATAAAGCAGCGTTTCCCTCAGATTATCTCCACTTCTTTTCTGAGCCTTTCCTCCTATTTTATTCTCGATTCAGAGCAAAGCAGCTCTGCTTGGGAAGCTTTGGAAACTCTGCCACTTGTACCACAATCACCAGGAGAATTTTAAGCCTTAAAATAATCTGATTCTAACACCAGTAAATAAGCCCAGTTACACAGTAAATCAAGATAAAAGTTGCTTCACAGAGTAAGTAAGAGCTGGTGGCATTTCTTTTTCATTGTTTTGATGTGATTCCTTCATATTTAACATCTGGCAATAGTGCACAATATTTTACCAACAGCACAGACATCAGATCCTGCCACAGGAGTGCAGGTCTGTGATAAGTAAATCATAATCACTGGCTGAGAAAGGAAATCAAGAAAAATGGGTCCAGGGGCAAAAACATGCTCAAAATTGTAAACCTTTCTGCAGCAATACCAGCCTACTTCCTCTGAACATTTGAGCAGAAGGGGGAGGTACTCAGCTCTCTCAGTACTTTATGTACATCCTTGTCCTGAAAGGAAAGGGCTAGTCTTAACCCAAATCCAGCCAATTTCTAGAGTTTATTCACTTACAAAATGGAGATACAACAAACTGGAGAGCAGCTATCACCAGAGCTGTCGATGAAGTAGCAGCTGCAGATATGTGGAAACTTGTCCCCTGTGTTAGAGGCCACAGTGTGACCTTGCATGGCCCATGAAAGTGTTTAAAAATCATGATGACACCGGGTTCTGACTGACTTTGTCTAGATTCAGCCTGAACATCAAGAGGAAAAAGGCTCTGTGTCCCGTGCCAATTCTCTGATCTTTCCATTCCTCTCCTCCTCCCCACCTCCAGGCTCTGTGTCTCAGCAGCTCCCTGAAGTGAGCACCATGACATGAATCTGGAAGTGAAGAAGCCCACAACTCTTCAGAAAAGAGCAGTTATTCTTAGCTTTGTTTTGCTGATGTTTTTCTTTCTTTTCCCCCCTTTCTTTTTTTTTAACGAAAACAGAAGGCCTGCCAAAATTTGGGCTCTTTGATGTGCTTTGGAAAGAAAAACAATGCTATCTATCCAAGTCCTCTGAAAGGAACAAAAATATGTCATTTTCAGGCATAAACTACTTGAGAAGAACAATCAATACATTTCACAATTAAAGATGGTCAAAAGTTTTGTAATATTTTTCTGGAAATTGTTCATTAAGAAAATTTCTGAAACATGTGCCTGTTTCAGTTAAACTTTCTTTGGGAAGATTTCCTGAATTACAAGGTAGGTGAAAGGCAGGAGGGGGAAGAAAGAGAAAGACACAGATATTTGCTGTAGAATATTCAATTATCTAATAATTTCCTGGGGGGAATATGCTAGACCCCATCCAAGCTTTTCTTCTGTCAGTTTGGATTGAGTCTGTGAACCTGCCTCATCCATTTTGTTCATCCTACTTTGGGATGAGCAAAACAGGTCATAAAAGCAGGATCTGTTCTGTACTGTTTGTTTGTTGATTCAGCTCTCAGTGGACATGTTGCTTTATAAAACTCTTCAGCTGTAAATGAGACACTGGCTTCATTGTCTCATATTTAAGAAATTTGCTTTAGATAGAATCATCCCAGGTTGGATCTCTGGCCAGTAAATGTAGGGAAGCTTTTGAAGCTGCAGGCTTGGAAGTCATAACCTAATAGCTAAACTTCTGTTTGCCCTCTATTTTTAAGTTTTCTCCTCCATCACACCAACAAATCTTGAAAAAGTTGATTTATGCAATGAGAATTTTTGACATTTTTATTAAGTCCAGGCATTTAATAAAGACATTCTTTCTTCAGTGTGACTAAATTGAGGTAAAGAAGCACTTGTGCTATTTCTCTCTTCTATTGAAGTTTTTAACAGATTTTCTTTTTTTTCCCTTCCTGTGGCAGGGCTTGTTACATCATTTCCATGATCTGCTCTCACTTTCCACTGCAATGGCTGTATGGGAAATGTATGGGAAATGCATCTACTTTTACAACTGAGCTTTAAAGAGGTTTCTATCTATATCTACTTTTTCTGGTCCAGTGTTTTAAAAAAAAAATGAAAAACAAGAAAAAAGAGTAGATGTTAGACGTAGACTGCAAAGGACAGGGACTGTTGCTTGAGGTTGGCATGAAGATGCTTGTTCTCTCATTGCCTACTCTGCACTTGCTCCATGGATTGGAAAGATCAGGGAAACCTAGAATGGTTTGGAAGTGAGCTTCAAGATCATCTCTCGTTCCAAGCCCCCTGCCATGGGCAGGGAAGATCACTCCCTACCTCAAGTTCAGACTACTTGACTCTGAGAAATATAACAAAGCCTGGCTTTCAGAGGAAACATGTTGTGTATTTCTTGAAGGTTTCTTAGTTTGACTTTGGATAGCCAAAAATTTGACACTTTTACAATATCTAATCACCCTGTGAAAATCCAGGCCAGGATTTCAGACTTTGAGGATAGCAAGCAAATGCCTTAAATTAGAGGTTTCAATTAGAGAATATTAAATTCTCTTCTGTAACAAGAGATGTTTTAGGAGACATGGGAATAGCCAGGTGGGAGTAATTGGTTTTGGAAGAGTCGAATGCGGGAGCTCTTCCCAGCACTTTCTTTTATTATGGCTGTTTTCCTTCCACAGCTCAGGAAAACTCATATTCATGCACAGCCTTACACTTCACTGGGATTCCCTGACTGTCAGCATTGGCTTATTACACAAGCTCTTTGTTTTATCCTGTACAATACATCTCGCCATACACAATTTGGCCTCTTAACCTGCCGTGAAATATTTCAAGGGCTTGTTGCTGGAAGGCGTCGTCTCTCCTCGCTGTGATTTGTGCATTTTCCTGACAGCTTATAACGATTCGTGGTGGGTTGCAGTACAATGAACTCGCGCTGCAGAGCAGCACACTGAAAAAGATCTTTCAAATTATTGTTCCGGTGCAAAAGGTGCCCAATCACCTTCCACCTGCGGATTAGTCGGTTGCTATAGGAACACACTGTAGCTTTTCAGTGCCGTGCTGCTGTAGTGCCCAGATTACTGACTCTGACAAACACAATAGGGGGAAAGAATCACGGGTTATTAGTGCTGCTGATGATGTGATGTTACAAACCTGGGGTGGCACGGAGCGGATGAATAGAGCAGGAGCCTTGAAACGCGAAGGACGGGAGGAGGAGAGGGAGCAGAGTGAAGTGGAGCTAAAGTCATCGCCGAGGAAATGTTCTCTTTGATCTCGCTTCCCCCTCTGAATAGATATTTTCATAATGTAATGCCAAATGCAAGCAATGCTGTAGCTGACGGCAGAGCCACTGGTCATGTCTTTATCTTAGTAGGGGGCTGCTCCTCCTCTCTTCCCTTTTCTTCCAGTGAGTGCTGAAATCTGAACCTTTTCATTCCTGCAGGATTAACTCTGACCAAGGTCAGAGCAGCCAGTCACCAATATTCTTCATGGGTGAGTCAGGCCTCCTGCATCCCTGGGAAAAATCACCTGAGACATCCACCTACACACAGGACTCTAACAGGGAATTTTGCAGCGTCAGAAACACGGAGTGAGCAGCTGAGATCAGGCCTCTGTCTGCTTTGGTGGCCATAACTGAGACTCAGGAGTTTATTCTGCTGAGCACCCTCCTGCAGAGCGAGCTGCCTCTGTGTTTCATAGGGGAGAAATAACTGCTTGCAGCTCTGATTTGTAGATGGTCTAAAATTCCCAGAAATAGTTTTGCTACCACTTGTGCTTGGGCAGGGTGAAGCAAAGGAATAAAATATATACTTGTCCATTGCTTGTGTGCCTTGAGCAAAGCAAGCTGTGTTTAGTCACAAGTTCACCAGATGGTACTCTGGGGGTTATTGCTGTTATATTACATTACTGCAATATATTAGACAAGGCACAGTGATTCATTCCCTCTCCTCAGTGCTTTTGGAGGCTGTTTCCCTCCACAGCTGACCCTGCTGCTGCTGACCCTTGGGACCCCTGTGGGCTCCTGTTGGTGCATGGGCAGGAAGCACCAAACATCCCAGCACCAGTGGCAACACCAGACCTTGCAAAAGCCTGGCTTGCACTCTGAGAAGTGGCTCCACTTTCTGATTTGAGCCAGCTGATTTGGGACATCTTTTTTTCTCAGCCCTGGCTGCCTCCTCCCTCCTTCCCTGCTCCAGCTCTGCTTGTTTTGCCTTCTCACTGGGGCCTCCCCGACCTTGCAATTGGACCCCTGTGACCCTCTAAGCAGGGAAATGGCCTTGCTCAACCCCTTGTTTGCAAAATGGACAGAAATACAGAGTTTGCACTCTACTTATAGAGCCCAAGGACTATCAAAACACCACAGAGAGGTATTGTTTTCCTCCACTTCTGTCACTCTGTAGGCTGAAACCCTCAGTCCAGTGAATTATGTGCTGGCTGACACCTAAGAACCCATCCTGGCTTGGTGCCACATGTGCACGCAGGGCATAGGTGCTGCTGTTGGTCAGCTGGACGGCCCCTGGGACCATCTGCCACCCCTCTCTGGCCTCCCTGTCTCCACCATTATGTTCACTGACCAGCTGCTTTTCCTCATTGCCCTTGACAAAGCTCCCAAGCCACAGTCACCCCTTGCTGTGAGAGGAGACAAAGAAATGCCACAGCCACTCGCTCTCCCAATGGCCTTGGGCTTCTGATCCCAGGTTTCCTTGTGCCCCCCAGCACTGCCCTCATGGTGCCAGGACACTGAGCCTCCCCAGTGCTGTCCCCTAGTCACAAGCTCAGGATCAAAATTTACTTCAGTTTTGCCTGAGGCATCTGAAAGAGTGGTGGAAAAGGTTGGTCGGAGCGTGCTTGGATCAGAATTTCACCACAGGTGTTGCTGTAATTTCAGGCAACTTGAAAACTGCAAATTGGGCCCTCTGTCCCTTAGATTATGCTTTTCATTTTACGATCCTCTGGAGGAAAATGAATTTCCTAGTCTGAGCTCCTGTCTGCAAATTTAGAGGGACAGAACACACGCTGCCTCTTCAGTTTTAAGTGGCTTTAAATGGGGACATAGAATGGAAATTGAGAGAGACACCAACCAGGGAAGTATGGAAACCTAGCTCCAACAAAATGATAGGAAAACCTTCCATCACCATCGTCAGAGCTATGCATGACCTTAGCAGAGCTCAGGAGTGCTATGGGAACAGCAATGCAACACTCCTGTTCTGCCTTATTTTTTTATCAACAACGTTCTCCTCCACTTTGACGTCAGCCTCAAGATTGGTGCCTGTGATGCACTGCACCTTTCATATTTTCTTCCCAGTCATAATATTGCTTCAGTCGTAACCTCAGCACTTTGAGGAATAATTGTCCCTGACAAGGGGGTGAATCACTGGCAGAGAGTTGATAAGCATTACATACAGATGACAGAAGTCAGGACATATCGGATTACTGCTGTGAATATAATAAAAGAGAGCCTAAACACTTTGGCAGCTCAAAGACAAGCCATTTCATAACTCTCTAGTGGGGCTATTATCTTCCATTTACTGCCACTGATAACCAGGTTGCAACTGTCTCCCTAGGATCTAGTTACAATTCACTTAACACTTAGAGGACCAGACATATTGGAGGACACTCAGATGAGGATAATTTCTTAAAGATCATTTATTTTTAAATTTTTATCTTCCTTGCTTCCCCTCTTTATAGTGCGATAAGAACCTAAATCAGGAAGCTTTGAACTTCTTTGGGGAAAGGAGAGTTCATGGTCATCTTCCCTTTAATCTTTCACTCCTGAGTTTCTTTTGAAGCCAGTTGTTCATATCCAGCTGAATAAGTGACAAGCAGGTTTCCACCTCTGGAACTCTTGTCATGCATGCACACAGACCTAAAAGCTTGTTCTGATACTGAACTCCATTAGGTTTACACGTGGGTGTTATGTTGTTATTTTTGCAGCCAGGAAGGGGCACCTGAGCTTACAAATCAGGGGGTGTTGGTGTGTATCAGTAACAGATAATTCACAGCAGTGCCAATTACAATGCACACTGGTGGAGTCTGGATGATATTTATATGCACTGCATGAGATTTTGTTTCTAAACCTCACTGCCTAAGAGGAGTTTAACACTTCATGCTCCTAGATATCAAATTTCTCTCTTTTAGGCCAAAGAGAAAAAGAATTATTTGGCTGTGGCAGAAATCTGGTAAATCAGCAATGACTCCTTACTAGCCAGCACACCACTGAGAAATATTTATTAATCTTAGGGATTAAAGCCTTCTGTGTGAAGGGAAACTCTGTATTCTGCAAAACTTTCCTCTTGTATCCACATCATGATCAGCAAATGTAAGCTCTGCTCAACTTTCAGCATCTGAGGTGTTTTCAGATGCAGGACAAAAGTTCCTTCACCCTTTTTCAGCCTGAAGACTGGAGCCTTTTTCTGTAAGTTTGGCCACAAAAATCCATTCCAGTCTACCAGAGCCCCCTTCCCAGCCCCTGGGGGAGGAGTGTCTTTGCCAAAGGTGGATCAGGATGATGGGAGGATGAAAGCTCAGTGCTGTTGGCAGCTCAGAGGTTGTGCGTTCATAAACGTACCCCTCATCCCATGCACAAGTGTTCTCCTTACATTCCTATCACTGGAAGCTCTGCAAAGAAGCCTCTCTACATGTGTCTGAAGGGGCAGATTTGGTGATCTAGCAACTAAAACATCCTTCTGTTACTTGCTACTTCAAACCCACAGTGCAAACTTTACATCTCAGCTGGCCAAAATTAGGTCCTTACTGCTTCATGTAAACCACCACAAATCTGTTTTGGGGAGAAATTGTACTAGGCTGTCTTAAACTACAAACAATAAGCAATGCTTAATTGCCTTTTCCTTATGATTTGCATGTCTGTTTGATTTTTCACAGCACAAGTCCTCTTCTGCTACAAGGAACCTGTAAAGAACAACAGCAATAAAGGAGGGAGGAAAGAAGCTGAAACAGTAATTCCAAGTGGTTTTCTCCTCAGGACTTCTGGATCTCACCACTGACTGTCTAGCAGCCAGGGAAAGCCAGGTGAATCCCTCTCTGCCCTGCTTTATCCATGTATAAAATAACCATGGTCAGTCCTACCTGCTCCACCACTTTGTCACGTGGTGCACCCAAGAAATATCTGTAAATTGCTGTAAGATTCTGAGACCAAGGGAAGGCTGGAAGTGCCAAGTGTTGTTGTTGTTATTGTATTAACAATGTTGGCTGTTTTCACTGTTCATATGGTAGCCTGGCTGGAATTGGGCAGGAAGCCCAATAATACCAACAACCAACAAGAAACTAAAATAAAATGTTTTACTTAATGAGAGCCTCTGTTTAATCAGAAGCCTGTGTAATTATGTCACAGAGGGCTAAGGATCTAATGTTTTCCTAATACATTTGCTTTTAAAGGGACGATTAACCCAGCATATTTCAAGATGATAAGCTGCTTCTTTGTTCAGTTCCAGTTATTTTTTTTTTCTGAATTCCCTGGTGAGTCCAGAGAGAACCTGAGAGTCAGAGGATTTTTCTTAATTGCACCATAACTATCTTGTATGTCTGATGCTGGAGTATTTTCTAAAGACACAGGTTATTAGTCCTGGGTTGGATGGGTTTGCAAAAGAATTCAGATGCTGAATTTATTCTGGTTTGGCTCCTCTGAGGCATGGCATACATTACAGAATTCAGTAATTCCTGCCTAAAACAGTCAATATTCTTAGCAAGCAATTTGATCAGGAAGAAGGATTAAAATTATACCTTACCTTGAAACAAGTAAATCTTGGTTTAAGTATTAAAGATTGTTTTTGGCTTGCTTCTGAATGTTATGTTTCTGCACACATTTTGCAAGATCTGTGCACATGTCTGCCCAGTCAGTTCTTTTCATATGTTTTAAAGAGAATAATAAGCAAAAAAAAGCTCTTCATCTCCTGAAGACCACTGTCTTAGGAGATGTTAAACATCAGTCCATACTGAGATTCCAGGAAACATATTTATGCTGCATGAGATGGAGGAAAGGTCTCTGTCATGTACATGAGATTCTCTGATTTACCTTTCTGTTAATAGGCTGGATAAAACACATTGTGCCCACACCTTAGAGATGTTTGGTCAGTTCTGTTCTTAAAGATCTGACTGTAAAACATCTCATGGGCCCGCTGGGGAATTTATCCCAACATTTTGCCCAGAAGGATGTTTGCTAATATCCAAGCAGGCTCTTCCAGGACAAGTTCTGGTTTGCCACAGTGAGGATGGAAGACTCCCCATTGGCTTCCCCTTTCTTTTGTAAGTAGCCACAAACATCAACCTTGTGTTTATGGTGTGGTGACATTTACTGGGTCTTTGTTCAAACTCTTTTACACTGTGGTCTGGGTTTGTGTTGAGATGTGAAAATGGTGAGGATAGGATACCTTTTTCATGTAGCATGGTAGTCCTACATATTCCTTGATTGCTGCAAATTGCTTTAAAAAGGGGAAAAAATGGAAGCAAAAGAAATGTACCTCCTTTTTATATCAGCTATTGGCCACACGGGACTTTGGTAGGAAGGAAAGAGTTAATAATATTATTATCAGGTCAGCAACTTTGAAAGGCTCTTCCACTTTGAAAACCATTTTCTTAATTATTTTAAGTTAACACTTAAATGCATAGAAAAAAATCACGTGTAATCTGAAACCCCAGACTTGGGGACAGGACTGGATTGAGATAACATTAAAGATTTTATTGCTGTTACATTATAAATTATTTCTATTATGATGGCCCTATGGGTATTACATTCTGTCAGTTCGCTTTCACTGTTACATCACTTAATGTTATTAACACACTTTAGGGTATAACATTACAGTTTTATTGTGGAAATCTTAAACACTTACATCCAAAGTACTGAATCAAGTTATTATCCTAGCTGACCAGATCTGGTCTATTATCATTTTATCACTCATAAAAACCTGTGATTCAATTTGATTTAACACTTGAGGAAAAATCATGGCTCATATATGCTTAAACCTAGTTGCAATATTAATACAAAGCAACACATGGATGACTTCATTTTATTAAAGTTGAGGTAGCCCTGGGAACTGCATTTATGATTTTATGCCACATGAGAAATTTGATCTGACCTGTTGCCATTTGTGATTCTCCAGTAAACTGATAAGGTTTTCTCACCAGTATATTAAAGAATTGTGAACGTTTTACCTTTCTTACTGCATTCATTAGACACTCAGAAACCATAAATTTATCATAATGCCCTAACCACAGAAAAAAAGGTGCTCTCCCTGTCTTGGAGTCCTACCTTGTAGACTGGAAAATGTTGCACTTTGGAAGGCAAACTGAGATTAATATTAGAACAAAATTAGCCCCTTGTTTCTGTGCTTAGAGTGTAAACACTTTTCTGTGCAAGACAACTCTGTTGTCCTCTGTGTAGTTCAGCAAAGCTCTTTAACCCTTGCACAACATTTAGAGGGAGAAGTTGATCCACTGAAGTCACTGGTTAGCATTGTGCAGGCACTTGAACATTGATTTTGGTTTGTTGGCTTTGCTTGCTGCCACTGCCTGAAATATTTAGTATCTTGCTTAGGTTATCTGCTGTGTCCTTTGAGGAGAAGACCAAGAACTGTGTGTGAAATTTAAAATGTCAAAATGAAACGTTTCATATGTTCCACTTCAGGGGAAGGGGGACGACAAGGCTGAGCCAATGTGGCAGAGCACAGTGCTGAATGACCTTAGCAAGGAGTTCTGCTCCTGCAGCCCAGTTCCCACCAAAGTCAGAGGAAGGGGTTTGCTGATCCAGGAGTTCACTGATGCAGTGACACTCCCAGGCAGGAGGGTGGATGTGCTGAACCCGCTCTGTGCCATGCGCACAAAATCACCCTGGCAACAGAGCTGACAGCTTGGAAACAGCAGCTGCTGCTTAATGAAAAACATTAGAAAAATAACTCATTCTAGATCTCTGTCCTCTCTCTGCATTTTCCTATTTATCACCAAAAAAAAAAAAAAAAGTGTTCTGCAGCCACCACCCAGAACTTTAAAAAGCCTCAAGGTGTGAGGGTCAGACACGCAGGTGTGCAGGCAAAGAGGTGAGTTTCAAAAGCCAAAAAAAACAAAGTGACTGTATAATTCCAGCACACACATTTTTCTTCTTAAGCCTCAGCTAAATTGTTTTCCACTGAGCAAGTGGGCCTATGTGCATCTTTTGGGAGCAGTGGGGATGTGCAATTATTTATTCTTGCATCAAACATGCAACAGACAAATGCTGCAACAAACAAGCAGCAATGTGGCCAAATGTGTGCTAAATTCCAAGTCAGCATTTTTGGTTATTGCTGCTTGAAGCATCTCTGTTTCTGCTCAGAGCTGGGCTCACTGGAAAGAAGTAGCCCAACAAAAGCAAACAACTGTCTCTGGTAAAATCTTCCCCTTTTTATTTTTTAACAAAAGTAAATACCAATTTTTTTTTTTTCTTCTGTTGGAAATGTTCTGGAAAAGTCCAATAAAGACAGCTGTAAGGCAGCTTCCGTGGGTAAAACTAAACCAAAGTAATGGTACATCACCATGTGAAATAACAAATTAGGTGGAGAGACATTAACTAGTGTCATTCATCAGCCTGAAGTGATACGATTTATTACAGGATAATAATGGCCATAGTTGCATAGGTAGTAAAGGTAAAATTACATCATGACTTGCATTAGCAGTATGAGATTATATCCTGATTAATGCACAATTAACTTGTCATGGGTACAACACATGTGTTTGTAGGTGGCCAGATGGGTTACACCACATCTCATGCTCACACATGTAGCGTTTATCATTTTCTCCTTATCTCCAGAAATCAGATGGCTGCATCCACTGCACTCTTCAGCCCCCTCACTGCCTTGATGCAGAGCCACCTAACGTCAGGGTAGGAGTAAGGAACCCTTGGAGGTGACCCCTGGAAATCCAAGACAGCTGCATGAATCCTGCTCCTCTCTGCAGGTCCAGACCTCATCCGCAGCTCCGAGGAGCTTCTGCGAGGTGAGAGCAGCAACCTCAGCTGCTCCTCTGCTCACCTGGGCTGCTTCCAGAGCTGGGGATCACAGCTCCTACTCCCAGGAGAAAGCCCCCAACTTCCTAAAAACACTCTGGATGAGGAATCCCTTCTCTCTTTTATTCTGATTTTGCGGGGGAGATAATTAAGCTACAGGGACAGCTGAGAAGGATTTTTACTTTTAGTTGCAAGTGTCAGTGGAGGTGTTTCACCTTCACCTGAACTCCTCTGTGGGTGCAGAACTGGGTTATTTGTCCATGTGCTGAACATGGACAAATGTCCAGCAGGTTTGCTTATTCATACTCTCCCTCCTTCTGTTGTGTTTTTTCTGCTGTGTGACTGCAGATCTGGTGTGTGTAAACATGTATAAAGCAGCAAGGTGGCTGAAGGGAGACAGGGCCCCCAGGTTTTAACCTCTGTTCCATCACAAACTCAGTGTTCGTCCTTGAGAAACTCATTGTAATTTGTCTCACCAGATTTCTCAGTCTGAAGGGGGAAGGATTGTTGTTAGGCCGTGCTGCCTCACACTGTATGTGATATTTCAATTAGCTGTTTGAAGCTGTAAATTGCTGAGTGATGACAGAACAGAACTTCTCAAAATAAATGGCATTGGATTTTTCTCTTTTTTGCGCACATTTTTAGTAGTGAAATCTACTGGAAAGGATTGGCTCACTTTGATCCTTCCTCTGCTTTACTTTTATGTTTGATGGTACTCCCCAGTTCCAACACCAAATGATGGTAATTTTCCAGCATTTCCAATTTAGAAACAAAAGCTCATACAATAAGGAAAAAAAAATCTAATAATTTTGTTGTCATGAAATGTATTTTCCAGCTGACAGCATTGAACACCTGGGTATAGGGCACCCAGCAGTGGGGAACATGCAGATTCTGAGTCCCAGTTGAGCACATCTTTAGTGTTCAAGAGAAAAAGGGAACCATGTTATGTTTGGGTTCAACTGTTAGAAAATTCTTATGTTCTTCAGAATTACTTCTGCTGAATAGAATTTAGCAAATAAATGCCTAGCAAACACACTTGTATCAAACAGTTCCAGGACAGACAGTGCCATTCATCATTTCCACCCCTGATACTTTTGATTCTGGGATGATTAGCTGGGGATCATTTTAGATGATATTTCTCCTGTTTAGAGTAGACACTTCACTCTGTAATGTATAAGGCATCTATTTTTCTTATTAGCAATTCACTTTATTATGCCCTGGTCTCCATTTTCAGTGTATCCTGGGAGATACCATTGAGAGATGATGCTACAGAAAGCCAGCAAAGGCTTCATTTACACAAGTAAAAATGAAAAGTGACATCAGCATCTATTTGAGCTGTAGGTTCTGATATAACAAAATTCAAATAAGTTTTTACAACAGCATTAAGCCTGTGTTTGAGTGCACCCTAGGTCTTAGACTAGCCTAGGAGAGAACAGGATCTGATGTTCTCCCTTTGACATGTAACGAAAAACTCATGTATTATTAAAAATAAAATCATTCTCTCTCATTCTTCAGGAGTGGTTTGTGTATCTCTCGAAGTACTTCAGGATGACAGAAGAGAGAGACTTTCAATTGCACCAGCTGAAATAACTGACTTGCTCTTCAGTTGGAAAAGTGAATTTAAGATTCAATGATCACTGCTTACAATGTCCATTGACAAAGACAGGAGGAAAACATAATTTCCTTTGTTAGCAATCTCACTGTTAAAAGAAATGTCAAGTCTGAAAATGTAAATAGAGTAGACTTTGGGCATGTTGAGAATTCAGGCAAAGTACTTTGGGTTGAAGTAGTTAATTGGCAAGTCTGAAACATTTCAGTGTTAAACCATTAAATGTAAGGTAAAAAAAAAAGTAATTACATTTGAGACAGGCATCCACTTCAAACCCAGAAACCAAACAAAATTCCTTAAATTAAAAAGCCCAAATCAAGCCATTCTTTAGATAATGTGAGGAGAAAAAAAAAATTCAATAGATTTCTCATTCCAAATTGGTATTCTTCTTAAAAAAGGAAGTTTTGTCCAGAACTTTGTCCAAGCACACAGTTAGTTTTCGCTGTTGCTCAGAAAACATCCCAGCTCATCCCAGAGCCAGCATCATCAGTGGCTCACGCCTGTGTTCATTCCCAAATTACCTCTCAAAGGTTCCCAGAACAGACACAGGAAAATTCCCAACCACAAATCCCTGAGCAGTTCCCTGCCAGATAAATGAGGGGAAGGCTGTGCAGGTGGCTCCTACTTTGTTTTGCTGTTTGAAATTCCCTCTCAGCCCCCATTTCTGATGTCTGGGCAGGAGGGCTGTGGGGGCTGAGGGGATCTGATATCCATGACTAAGGCACTTGATGCTCCTCCTCACGAGGCTCCAGCAGAGCCAGGTAGCAGCTCGCCTGGGAGCATTACGGAGCAGAAATTGCAGGGGTTTGGGGTGCATCCTTCAAGCTCCAGGAGCTGCTTTGCAATGTTTTTGAGCACAGAACATGCAAGGCAAAGGCAGGAGATTATCCCCCCCCTCCCTCCTCCAGTCTCCATCAGTCCCCAGCCCAGCCTGTAATTTGGCAAGATGAATGAAGTGTTTTCGGAGTGTCATCACTTCTGCCTCTGGCAGATTTGCTTCCCCAGTCTGCCTTTCGCCTTTTGGACCTGTCACTCAGCCCTTTGGCAGAGGGGAGGAGGGGGAGGGAGGAGGAAATCATCTCTTTGCTAATCACCTATCACAAGCAATGAAATCCCGCAGGCTCCGTGCCAGCTAGGTACATTTCAAAGGGAAGTGGAGGGGGGCAAAGTGTCACTCAAGGCAGATATTTATGAAAGATGACAGTTTGCAAATATCTCAATCTTGGACAAGGCTGCTCCAGTGACACAGAGGAGTGTTGCAAAATTGGAAGAGTCAGCAGCCAACATTTATTTCATCAGGACCTGTCCAATCTTCAGTGATCGCTTGACAGTCTGGGGATTGCTGGCACAAGCCAGCCCCTTTCCATTGGTGGCTTTCCTTTAGTTTGCATGGATCAGTCTAAAGAGTTGTAATAAATATGTAAAGAAGGATGAGAGGAGTAGTTTTGCAGAGCTGCATCCTCAATGGGAGAACAGGCACGAAGCTGTGCTCCCCCTGTTCAGGGGGACCAAATAGCAGCAGTGGTAATTACAGCCCTATTGATTGCTGCTGCTTGGGGACAATGAGATGTGGGCACCTCTCACTCGTGGGGACCCCCAGTGACTCCCAAGCTCCCCCCACTGCCACAGCAGCTTCTGGGGCATCTCTGTGTCCAGTTATCTCCTGTGTCCCCCAGCTGTGGGTGTAGTACAGGAGAGATGTCCCCTCTACCCCCAGGGCTTGGGGGCTGCATTGAAAATTTGCTGCTTGTGTAGGGATGAGGTGAATGATCCAGGAACTCATTTCCACAGCTGTGAGTGGGCTGAGGAGTTCACCTGGCCCTGAGCTCCACCCTCCACACCCTGAGGTAATAATTGCTGTGAGCTGCTGGCCCCAGGTGCTGGGCCAGGCAGGGCTTCGGTGCCTTCACAGAGCCATTGCTGATCAGTGCAAGGGAATATTTCTCACCTGCTTCACTCTGCCCCTTCCTGGAGGCTGTGGGTGCTGGTTTGGGCCATGGAGGCTGACTTGGACCAAGAAAAGGGATTTGCTGCATGGAGTAACTCAGGTAGGACTGTGGGAATGCATCAGCACAGGGAGGGAGGGGGACAGAGGGTTACAGGAGGAGGAACAGGAGAGAGGAGCTGTGTTGGTGCTCAGGGGAATGTGGGCAGAGCAGGGTAATGGGGTGAGGGTTGCCACTACAGGCTGTGGGAGCAAGGAAAGGCACATCCCAGTGCTCTTCCATCAGCCATCCAGCAGGGAAATGCTCCTGTGGGTCACACTCCAGCACTGCCTCTCCACCTTGTTCTGTAGGATGTGTAGATGAAAGCTCTGAGGGCCTGAATCTCTGAACCCAGGGACTGTGCTTCTGCTTATTAATTGCTCTTGTCATTTCACTTGTCCGTGTTACAAACTCATTTAGAGGACAGTGGTACAAAAATGATCTCTCCTTCCTGAGCCATAGCCCTACAGATGGAATTCCCCTGGCTGTGGGCTGAGAAGCAGCAAACAGTTTCTGAAATGCTGTGTTAGAAAGGTCTAAAGTGAACACAGTTATTGACAGCAGCAGAGGAACCAATGCAGCTGTTGGCACAAAAACTGGAATTTCCAAGTGAAGAAATTTCCTTTCTTATCACTAACAAAGAGCTGTAGCTGACAGTTGGAATAGTCCTGTCTCAATATTCACTATTTTCATGGGCAAATATAAGGCCTAAAAGGAGAGGCTGATTCAGCTGCTTGCTATGTGGTCTTTTCTTGCATCTTGTGCACTGAGAGCTTATGTGTGTGTGACTCATGGGGAGTAACATGGATGGAGGTGGATTATGTTAGCAGAATGCAAAACTGCTCTTCTGTTTTAGGGTTTTAGCAATTCAGTTGAAATGGATCTTGAATTCAATTAAAGGCCTTGTTCTTCCTTTCTTTATGCCTCGCATATCTCAGAGTTTTGCATAATTTAAGCTAAACCGTGGCAAAAAACAGCACCCTTATTTTAGTCATCACAAAGTGAGTGTTTTCTCAGAGATCTCTGGAGTTCAGTAAAGATGCACATGGGTGACAAGTGGTAAAATGCAGTAGAGTTCTTGATGAGAGAAGCTACCATTGCTTTTAGTCTAATGTATGGCTACAATATCCTGAGACAACACATAACTCATGTATGTCAGTAGGACTCTCCAAAATTGATAGTGAAAGGCAAAAGAAATGCACCAATGAGCTCTCCTCATTCAGAGTCCAGCAATGTAAAGGGGAGTATTCATCAGAGGTCCTTAGAAGTGCAGCTTGCTTTTCATAAGCACTCAGTTCAGTGGTGTTTACAGGTGTGCTGAGGCCAGCATGTTGTGATGCAGCCCTAAGGTTAATTTTGTGGTAGCCAGAATGGTCAAAGTTGCAGGTGTCTGCAGGATTTGCTGCCTGCTCGAACTGGCATGGAGAATCCTCCTCCTACAGTTCCCCCCTTGGCTGCCCTGGCAGCCCAGAAGGGCTGAGTGGGCTGAGACAGAGGTTAGCACCCTCCCTCCACTCTACTGCAAATGTCTTTGCCAAAACAAATTATTCTTACCCAAGGATTCCTGGGTAAGCCTTCCATCACTGGGGAAAAAAAATGAAGTGCTATAAAAGGCTAGTTAATCACTGCACACCCTGCAAGGAGCAGAAGGCCATTCCAGAGTAATTGGAATTATCTTCATTATTCTTATTTTCAATTACATTTCAAAATCAAATAACAACTTGCCTTTTAGACAGTTTCATGATCTAAATCCCAGTTCTATAATTTTTACTTAGTGCTTACTTACACAGAAGTTTTCCTTGATTGTGATGGCCTCTTTGCTTCCCCAAGAAACTTCCTGAAGGAAAGAAATTTAACAAGTTTTGGTCTTTGAAACAGCAGAATCCCAAGCTGTCCAGACAAATGCACATGTAGTAATTGCAAGTCACCTGTCCTGTTATTTAAATCTATATTCAAGTAGCTGCTTTTCAGGTGCCACCTTGACACCAATTAAATGCACAGCTGTGCATCTGTTCCTGTGCAGGGCTGGATTGCTGTGTGCTGGAGCTCAGGCCATGGCTGTTACTGCAGAGTAAGCAGAAGGATTCTTAATAATTATTAAAAAGTTGATGGAAAAAAAAAATTAATGGCTGCATCTAAGCTTTGCAAAGCAGGTGCACAGTCTGGTTGTTTGGTGGTCTTCATGGAGGTAGCTGGCTGTGCTCTGGCTCAAGAGCTGGTGTTGGGCTGGAGCAGGCAGGGAAAGTGTCCTCAGAGGTTCTTTGGTCCCTGGGTGCAGTGTCAGACTTGTGCATATCCTCTGCATATGTGCTCATGGCAGTTTTGTGTGAGGTTTACAGTTGTTTTTCACAGCTGTACACAGGAGTCTGCACATGCACAAGTGTCTGTGTGTTCATATAACCTTGTGTCCACACTAGCCATCCTGGCAAGGTGGGCACCAGTGAGGAAAAAGGAGCTTCTGCTTCTCAAATCAACACAATTCCATCTCTTCAGAAAGCATAAAAGTGATACAGCCTATACAAAGTTCCATGCCTGTGTTTTCAGACCACATACTCAGTCCCAGAGTCCTCTGGAATCTCTTTTCTGCCTTGCAGGAAGGAAGGGTACTTCAAAAAAAAAAAAAAAAGAAAAAGAGGCAAAACCCACAACCAAAACTCTCAATGTTATTCAATGGAATTCATCCCACAGGACAGGAATTCCCATACAGGTCAGGGGAAAAAAAAATACCACCTCCTTTTCTGAATATCACTTTTCATATGGTAAATCCCTCAGAGTCTTTATTGTGGAATGAATAATAGATTAATCATTCCTCTGTGTGCAATGCTGGGGCTCTCTAATGTCACTGATTATTCTATATTGAATAAATAGTGTTGCTAGGTTGATATGTTTAAGGCAAATGAGATGCTTATTGGTATCCAAGAAGCCAGTTAACAAGATCCATTTTCCTCCATTGACTTCTACTCATGTATTAATGAGGCTCAAAAATGTCTTTTCTGTGCGTATCAGATAAACGTGCCTTTGTTATTCCCAAGAAGCACACAAATATTTGCTCCATTTATGTTTGTATTAATGTGTCACTGAAGCTAAATCTTCAGAAAGGGAATAAATACCATATCCATTAAGCCACTTAAGGGGAGAGTTCTGCAAAACTGTGCTGCAGTTGTTGCCATGGCAAATACCCATATTTAGGGAATTGTGTGGCATCAACTCCAGCATAAAGGACCAGAAGAGGGAAATGTACTTCTCCCTAGACAACTGTCACCTGCATATATGTATTTAAAAAGTTCCAGTGTCTGAAGGGGCCCTGTATTGAAAGGCAATTGAAGTGTGGAAAGTGGGGGAATGCAGAACAACCCAGAGACTGTGCAGAGGGAGGAAGAGAACAGAGAACAAACAGTGGCTGCTGGGCAAAAGTGACAAGCTCTCCTGGGCAAAAGGCTGTGCTCTTTTCCCCCACTTAACAGGAACACAGGTTTTCCACAAAATTGAGTCTTGTACAGTTTTTGTTGTGCTGGTCCCTTTTCCTCATCCCAAAGTTGTCTTCAGTAGGAAAATGTACTTTGGTTGACACTTGAGCTTTTGCTTTTTCTTCCTTGACTTTCCTGCAGTGTCTTTGGGTGTCTGGAAGACAATTAGACTTAGGAGCTGAATTATCTCAAAATCACAGGGAGCATTAGCTGAACTTTTCCATATCTTGATGTGATTCTCTTTGTTTAAAAACAGTTTGTCCTGTAGCAACAAAAATGTCAGCAGGATTTCAAGTAGAAGTCAGGAAAATTGCATTTCTGAAGTCTCTAAGTTTAAAAATTGGGGGAAGGAGAATGAGAAATTGTAGAGTTTTTTTCTGTGGTTTTACATGACACCATCCATTTTGGTTTGTAATTGAAAAATATCTGAAACCAGTTTAAATTTTACTGTGTTTTTCTTCTATCAAGATAAATGAGCAAATTAACTAAGAAAGGTGTTAAGATTGTTTCTGTGCTGCAATATTTTACAACATCATAAATTAAAGGAAAATATTGGAAGTGACTTCTAAGATGGTACCTCTAAGATTTGATTGTACTCGAACACTTTGTGTGGTTAGATTAACTGAATGAAGGAAAACTCATAAACATGCTTTAAAAAATAACCCAACAAGGTTTAAAATAAAATCCTGACTGACTTTGTGCCTGTTTAGGTGAACATCTTGAATGGAGAATGAATCACACATGGATGTTGGGACAAGGGAGGAAGTATTAATATAGAGGAAAACCAAAAAGTTTACTTCTTTCTTCACCTGCCTGGAGCAAATTTCCTGAAAACATCTGTAAATGCTGTATAGTGGGGAAGCAAACCTGGGACCATACTGTGCAGGAAGCTCCAAGCTTTGTCTGCAGTGCTGGATACAATAATATCAGCCTGGTGGCAGAGTGAAGGGTATCTCTGTGTATAAATCCAGATCCCTTTTTTCTTTTTCTGGTGAAAGGGGAAACTGGGGACCAGGTTGAGGAACACCTGGGAGCCATATGGAATTTACTGATTTTTTTTTTTTTTTTAATCAAAACTTTGCAGCTCAGTTTCAAACACTGCAATAACTTAATACAGAGTAAAACTTTACTGGATTCAGTGTAATAAAGTCCCCTGAATATTCACACGTTGCCTACAAATGGCAATTGTCTTCTGATGCAAGCTGGAAGAGTTGCTGTTTCTCTGTGGCCCTGATCCAAATCCACAAAGTCAGCAGGGGGGCCTCTGGCCTCCAGATCAGGTCTGAAGTCTGGCTGATATCTCAGACCTTCCTGAGTGTTTTGAAAATGTATTGGACCAAAAATGATTCTTTCTCCAGACACTGGAATGTCAGCAAAGAGTAGGGGTCAGGCTCCTCCAGCTGATGCTTTTGTTTACAGTTCATATTGAAGAAGGGGCTCTATTGTCACTTGTAACTGTTCATACCCAGACTGCTCTGTAGACCTGTCTGGGGACATTGCAGATGATGAAAAAACCATGAGGAGAGTTTTACCACCAACATGCCCAAATGTCTGGTAAAATATCCACACCCACAGGGAATCATTCCCAGTCCTGGTTCAGACTCCTGCCTGGGTGTAATCAGCTTCAGCTCAATGCTGTCCCAAGCTAAGCCTGATTGGTTTGAGCCAGAGGTTTTCCAGCAACAGAAATAAATACCTTGATTTTGTTTCCTTAAGTCTTTTATTTCCTGGGTTGCCAGAAAGGATCCTGTGCCAGGCTGAATACCACTGATTACAAACTACCTTTTCAGTCACTACTGTCAAGACAGAGCAGTTAGATGTACCAAAATATGGTTTTAGTCTTCTTTACAAACTTATGTTTTTGTGGCATGGAAGTTTTAGAAAGAGTGATTTTTCACTCCTTTTTATCTGATGCCTTATCAGAAATACAAGAAAGAAAAAAAGCAAGACATTTTCACTTTTTTGTTTTCTAGATCAGGCACTTGGGAGTAACTGGTTTCTTGTAATAAAAGTTGGGGTTTAGGAGACAATTTTAGCTCAGTTTCACATCCAGCTCTGAAAACTGAGAACATGAACTACATTTGCATCTGGTTTTGTGTGATAGAGCATTTCTTCTTCCACAGTCTGGGGTGTTCCTATCCTGGGAACTTTCTGAGCTGAGATGTGTAAAAATCAAATTCTTACAGGAGGCTGGTTTGGTTGCTTCTGAGAGTTTTTTGAAACTGGGGTACCAAACACAAACCTGCTTAAAAATTTCTTATCATCTGAAATTTCCAAGCCAGTGCTCAACCTGTCAGACCACTTAACTTGCTACCTGCAGTGTCTGCATTTTTCAAATAAACTGTAACTGGGTTGGAATCTTCTGTAACTCCTAGAGAGTTTGAAATCAAGTTTTACATGAACTGACCATGCAGTATCTGGTTTGTGAACACAGTACTGCAGTCCTAGAAAATCAGGTGGTGTATTTTCTGAGGTGACTGACAGCCTTGCAGATACTTGTAAGCACTTAGCACCTAATGAAAACCAAGCCTATGCAGTGCTGCATCTCACACAGGTATGAAAGGGTAATTACACAAAAAAGGCAAATGTGATTGTGGTTTTCAGAGGGGAGGCAAAACTCCTGGGTCTTTGATTTTTTTTATTTTTTTTTTTACTGTATATAATTACATAAGTCTACTTCAAAGGGAAGCAGGGTATGAAGCAGTAGTTTGAGATTTTGTGATGGAGATCAGCAAATCAATAGGTAGAAGGACACTCACAGAAAGGTTATTCTGCAGATGAAGTGGTTACTGCTTGTTTTGTTAGGAATATCTTGTACACCTAGGGCGGCAAAGCGAAGGGAGTTATATCCCTGATTTGATTCCCCAGAGGTGCACAGAATAAATTACATCTAATGACCAGCTTTAAAAAGAAAATAATAAAAATGCAAGACTGCCACCAACGTCTTTGGAACACATGCTTTGAGAGTTTGTGTCTGAGAGACTGAACTTCTGGGCAGCCCCTGGATTCAGCTGGAATGGCAGGGATGAGAGTGAGGGGAAGGCAGGGCTGGCTAATTGAAAAGTGGGAGCACTTTGCAAACACTATTACATGAAATGTGAGAAGTGTAACGTGGCAGAAACAAGGCAAGGCCTGGTGTAAGCAGTTAATTGTGTTGTACAGAAGCGTGTTGGAGCAGCAGGCTTTGTCAGAACCTGATCTGCTGCCACTGCCAGCCCCTGTCCCCTCGCTGACTTGGGTTACAGCATTGACCATTTGGGTGAGAGTGTCCCGGGGGGGCCAGCTCACATTAACCCAACATTTCCTCTGTCTGATGTGCCTTTATCACACTGCAGCAGCTCAGTGGCTTCAGTTATTTTTTTTTTTAACTAATGCACAGCAGTGATTTGTTAAAAGAGAATTTATTTAATTCAGGATGAATATGGGCTTTTATGTTAAAAGCCCCAGCTCGTCTTTACCTGTAAATGAGTGCAGCTTATTTGTCTGCTACTGTCAGTGTCAGATGGGGCCAGAAGTGCTGTTTTCTGTAAATATCTTTTAGAGTTCATGTAGGATTATTCAGGGGTGAAGGGGAGCAGGGAAGAGTAGGTTTCATCTTCACAAAGTTACTGAAACAATCGGGGAATAATTCCCTGACACCAGCTGTGACTGCAATCGCACACAGACCCCAATGCTGATGCAGTCAGCTGTTTGCTGCTCTCTGCTCTGGTGTGAAAAGAGACTGAAGTTCAGGAAATGCCACCTTTTATTCAAGTGTAGATCTAAACTTCCCTCAGTTCTATGTCTGTGTTCCCTCTGTGAAACTAGTTGGAAATGTTTGGGGATGAATTTAGGGATTTGCAAAATCTTGGTTACCAATAACCAAATTTTGAAACTACAGTACTTGAAGAGTATGTGGAACTCCTAACTTCCTATACTTAGGGCAGAAATATTGAAAACAGAAAAGCTTCTACTCACCAGAAACCCCCCCATTCCCTTCTCAACTTCTGTCCCCTTGCAGATAAACCCTACAAGAGCTACTTTTCCACTGTAGGACATGTGATCTAAGATCTGAGATTGTTCACATTCATTGATCTGAGATTGTTCTTGTGCAGTAGGAGGTTGAAGCCTACAAATGGTGCAGACACACCCTTGGTCACTGCATCCATGGTGGGAATGTCCAAGCTCAAAATACCCTTGGGGAAAAAGCAGCAGGATTTTCATAGTTCTTCTGTTCATTTTTTTCAGCTGCAAAATAAAAGCAAAACAAAAACTCACAGGAATGAAGATGAGAGTGGTTTTTTGGCAGGTAGGAGGGGTGAAGTTGTGCTACTCAGTGTAGTAGTAGTAGTAGTGACTACTCATTATTTTACTGGCTTGCCCAGAATTCAGGAACTCCTGCCTGCCTGTTGGCTTCTTCCAGCACAAACCTCTTGGCCTGCTAAGAGCTGAGGCCTTGCCTAGCAAGAAAGTGCAGAAACAAAACACTGGAAGCAAGTGGCTACAAAATGCTTATCAGAGAGATGTTCACTGAGGCATAAAACCAGCAGGTTCTTCCTCTAATTCTTGCCTGTGGATCAAACTCATATTTTGGAGCAATATGACACTTCCTGCCATGTGGATGGCTTGACTGGGCATTGCTGTAAATTATACATAATGCAACAATGAGTACTAAAAGTAGCCCCAGTAAGGCTGCCAACAAAGAATAAAGTATATGCTCTCCCTATGTGGTTTTTCAAAAATGAATTATGCTATTAAGTGCCAAGAAGAAAATTAGCTATGAGCTTTTAAATTTAAAATGATCCCCTTTTTAATTGTAAAACAGTGGCACTTAACTGCTATTGATCCAACAGAGACACATTAGGGAACAGGGTCACCATAACTGTTAATATTCACTGCTTAGTGAAAGAGCATCAAAGGACATTTTAATGTCACAGACTTTCTTGGGGAGTTTTTAAAGAAAGCTTAAATCGTCCAGCCTATGAGTGAAAAGGACATGAGGTAGACAAATGTAGAAACAAATGTGATGGCAATTTTCTGCTAATCAAATTGTAACTCAGAATTGATTTTTAGGCAAAAGTTTATGTCATATAGATTTCCAAGGCGTAACGACATTTAAAAATCCAGAGTATGTACTTTTTGTGGACCAGGACTTCATGAAAATGATCATCAGGGAGGGAAGGTTTATTTACTGTTGAAGCATTATCTGGTTGCAAGTTCTCTGTGTCTGCTTCCTGTCCCATGATTTGGAATATTTGAGTGAAGAGGGAACCTCAATCCAGGGCTTACAAGCTTTTTAGCTGATGCTCCAGTGGAACAGCATCAGCTGGAAATCAAGGTGACCACCCAAAAAGTGAAGCTTCATTTCACCCTCCCTGCCTAGCAGTGCCCATGAGTTTGGCATGCCAGCAGCATTATTAACCATACCACACAATCTGTTTCCAGCTGCTCGTGGAACATTTTCAATAGTCATAATTTTTGCAAGTACAAAGTTTTAAGCTGTAAAATTTTCATTATTTTCCCAGTGGGATAATATCCTTGAGAACTTTTTTTTTTGGACTGTGAACTTGAGTTTTACTAGCAGTGCTAACTCAAATAACTTTGTTACATATTTAGCTATACTGTAGCCAGATTTTAGTTAATATTCCATAAATAAATGGTTTTGGTAGCCTTTTATTCCAAGAACTCCAAGGAACTGCTGTGAGGAATTCCCTCTAGTCGGTTATTCATGATAGCTTGATTACTTTCATGTTTAAGTTATTGATCTTTTTACTTTCTTCATCCAATTTTCATAAGAAAAGATTAAGAGTACAGGGGAGCCTTTGAAAAATGAAAATAGGATTTAATTTACCTTTTGGAGAGGGTCTACTGAGAATATCATCCGTTCTGAAGGGGGAAGGGGGTGACTGGGCTCAGTTTTGGGTGCTGTGCAGTGTCTCTTTTTACTGCAAATTCCTCGGACTGGGGGTGGTGTCACCAAATGTGATTGTGCATCCCCCTGCCTGAAATAATGGCCAAGGGGTACATGGGTATCAATAATGTTCTTTAAAGGAGAGAGGGAGAGAGGCAACAATTTAAAAGTATTCAAGTATTTAATAGAAGAGAAGGCTGTTTCCTAAAGGCACTAACAACTCAGCCAGTGCTGCAAAAAGATTCAGTATGGTAAGGGAGGTTTCTTCAATTTAAAATCAAGTAAAACAAGGGCAATTGCCATGCACGAGGAACAGCTTCCTGCCATTCAGGGGCAGCTCAGAGAAACCTTTTATCCACAAAGACCTTGGATGAGAAGTTGGAATGGGGGATGCTTTTATCCTGCAGGATGGAATTTGATAACTAGGCTCCGTACCTCTTTCACTTGTGGGTTATTAGGTCTCTTTCACTCTTGGGATCACTACAGTGTATGGTTTGTGTAGGAACAGATAGTTCTTGTCTCTGTTGTGAAGACAGTGTGGTTGTAGGAGCCCTCCTGGGACTTTTATAATGATCAGTGCAGAAAACTCAAGTCTATCCTGGAGCGGGAAAGTGCATCGTTTAATGAAAACGTTGTCTGTTATTAATAGAGTGATGGTAGAACTGAGGAAGAAGCAGGCCTGGGGGGCCTTTGGGTCTTCAGCTAAGTGTTTCTACTCTGCTTCTCTCTTTTTTTCCTTCCCAACCCCTGGAAAAGAGCAGTTACAGTAACCTGAAGGAAGAGATACAATCAAGAGACAGCCTAGAGCAAGAAAAGGTCTCTGTTGTTTTTCAGCGAGGTCATTGGTAGTTCACACAGCAAGGTCAGACGGATGAGACTGCTGCAGGCTCTACATGCAGTCACTATCACTAAAAGTTAAATTTCCAATTTTTTTCTTGTGTGTCTTGCTGTATTTTGTTGGGGGCTGCACGGGTCTGTTATTACAGAGCATCTTATCAACCCTATTCTCTGTAACAAGCAAATGTGTCTGCCTGACTCCCAGGGTCTTGTTTTCCAAATCATGCGCCAGGAAATCAAGGGATAAAGGCACAGGGAAGGGCACAAGTGGGACATTAACCTATAAACTAACAGATGGACTGACATCCAGTGGGCTCACTGACACAAGTGTCTGTCTCCTTTCTCCTGTTTTTGGCTATATTTAATTTTCTGGTAATGTCCAGCAGGAAAGTGGGAGGCTTCTCTAAATCTATAGGCAGGATTATGCTTGCATAGCTGATTGTGGAAGAAATATTTAAATTAATTACAAGGCATATCTGCCCCTGCATACAGGGCCTAGCAGAATATATGGGGTTTCTGAAATCAAGACAGGGTTAGGAGCAAACCTAGTTCTAGGTTCAAACCAAGCTCTTGCTTGCTGAGATGCAGGAAAAAAAAAAGAATATGTATATATACACCTATCTATTGTATATACACAAAGCTTGCACACACAAACACACACACACACATACGTATGCATATTTATGTATATATTTTAGTTTTCTTAAGAGAAATTCCTCTGCATAGTTTGATAAAGGCACTTCCTAACTGCAGCATTTTTGTCCCATGCCAGCCTTCTGCCTATGATAGATTTAAAAGCAATAAGTGACAAACTCTGTCACAAGATGATTAATATGTTTTGAAATTGTTTCTTCTGGGCATGGTCAATCCTTCAAGGTGCTGCTGACTGAGGAAGAATAGCAAGAGAACTTATGCACGCACTTAATTATAATTAGATGTTAGCATCTCTTTCAAAATCAGTACCCTGCAGAAACATTTTTAAAATGCATTTACATTTTTGGTTTTTTGAGTGCTTTCTTTGCTGAGGACAGGGACGTAGGGTGTATGTGAATGTGCTCAAAGTGTGTTTTTAAATATTTTGGAGGACTAGGCCAAAGTATTCAGCAGACTTGAGCTTTCCAGGGCTGGACTCTGTTGTGTTCCAGTGTGTGACTCCTTCTGCTTTAAAAGGGACTCCTTGAGGGGTTAGGTACCACTCTGAGTAAGGATGTTAGAAACTGGCCCATAATGTTGATAAATCACTTGTAACAGCTGTTTACCATTAAACTGTATCTAACACACTGCAAATACTGCAGATACACTGGGCCACAAAATATGTGAGAGTGATATTCATGTAATGCCAGATTGTGCACACATGTTAGTGAGCATTTACCCACTGGGAAGTCTCCCTGAACTTACTCAGATGAGTAAGGGCTTGCAAGACAGAAGGGTTGCACAATTAAGCCCTCAATAATTTGATTTATAAGTGAACCACCCTGAGAATGCTCCAAGGGGGTCTCCAAAAATATCATTTATTTTCTTCCTCAGATTGTAATTAAAAACATGCTCTCAGAACTATTTAAAAAATGAAAAAAAGAGATATGTGGAAGGCCAGCACAAAAAATGATGATGCTTAAGGGTCAGGAGAAGGCAGAGTGTGAAATAAAGGAAACACAATTTTAGGTAAAACTCATCAAAATCTTTAAGAAAGATGAATGTGTCATTTACAGTCCTGTTCTCTCTCTCTCTCTCAGGTAGGGTTGTGACTTTGCAGATTGAGTGATTTGAGCTGTTGGGACCATGGACATTCTAGAGGGTGTCATAATGTCCTCAGCAGAATCACCCCCTCATCTGCCCATCCTGCTGCAGCCCAGGAGAGTTTTCTCTCTGGGCTCACAACTTTTTAAATAGAGTATTGAAGGGCAACTTTGTTCATAAGGTATATATAGAAAGACAATTTAGACCCTGTTTAAGCTTATATACTCATTGCAAGTGCAGTTCAATCTGACAATGCCACAGATTTAAGCCTACACATTTCTAACAGAGGTAGGAAACAGACCTTGCAGATGTCTTAAAATATCTGAGTGAAGAAGCATTTACAGACTGGTAACATAAACACCTCTTCAAGCACACACACGTACATGAGATGTAGATTAATAATTAATTTGTAACCTGGTATGGTCAGACAGGAAGCTTCAGACACAGGTACAACATACCCTCAGGACAGGTTTCACATGAAGACCTGCAGATGTTTCAAATTGAATTTTTTTTTTCCCCGTAATTATCTGGAAGCAAACCTTTGTGAAAGCTTAACATTTCAGGCTATTGTCTGCTGCAGCTGAGCAGGGAAATTTCAGTTTGTGCAACAGCTACTCGTATATAAAGAAGTAAAGCACAGAGGCTTTCAAAATATATATTGGAGGGGTGCATTTATGTGAGAGAATAGATGCATGGCTGAGGTTTGAGGTGGAATAATAAACCATATGGCCCCCAGTGAGTGCAGAGTTGTAATCCAGGTGTTGTGCTAACTGTTTTAATTGAGTCGTGTGGTTCCTGTGCCCGGGGCTCAAATTGGGAAGGGAATTGGAATGAAAACAGTGATCCTCTTGTTGAAAAATGTAATTCATTTCATAAATATAGTAGTGGACAAAGAGGAGGGGGGGATGAGGTCCCTTTTTTTAGATGTTTACCAATGCAGCTTTGCAGGTGCTCACATGTGCTGAGTATTTATTGTTGCTGCTGAAAGACAGCCATTCAAATCCACACTTCCCAAAATTCCATCCTTTAAAAGGAGAAACACACACTTCCCTTCCTGGCATTCTTGGCTGGAAAAAGCTGCTCTTCCACTTTTTTCCACAGATAAGTAACGTGCAAGGTGATAAGTGGAATGTCCAGCTCCTATAGAAAAAGTAAAGGGCATTTGGGTTGCTTTTTCCAGACCAACCTGTTGTCCTGATCCATGACAGACAGAAGAGGCAAAATCAATCCAAATGTGCCAAGTTTCCCTCTCTCCAGATTCAGGGTTGTTCCATACCTAGAGCCCTATTTCCCACCAAGGTTCATGATATTTTTAAAGTCAGATTTTTAATGTTTCAAAGAGCTGAACTCAGTTTTCAGACTGACAGGCTGATCCTGCCATCAGCAAAGTTTTCCTGCTGCCTAAAGAATTTCCTGAATTTTGCCATGCTTCTTTCCAGAGTACTCTTTGTCCCTTACTCATCACTCAGCCAAGGCAGACACAGAAAGTTTCTCACAGCATCACCTGATCTCCTCCTGCTCTTGTCACTTCACCTGTTTGCATTTTACACAGATTTCAGGATTATAGCAACCAAATTTTGCTTTGCTCTGTTCCTGCATCCATCTCTTTTCATTTATTCTAAATTCCATTGTCAAAAGGAGAAGAAGTTTTCAGCAAAGCTTCCTCACAAAAGACTGCAGACTCAGATTGATGGTAATGTGTAGTTAATTTGTTTCAGTGTTGTCAACTTGCTTGAACTGCAAAAAAAAAAAAAAAGTTGAATATCTAGATCCTACTTCCAATGCTTGAAACTATTTCAGCTGTTCAGTTCAAAATGCTTTGTTAATTTACCTCTGAGGGGGTTGTTCTGGTTTTATTTGTGCTGATTCACCAAATTACAGAAATCTCATTTACTTCAAGTGCTTAGGCAGGACAGCTAAACATGTCAGACTGTGAGGCCTGATAATCAGATGTCATTTTCTCACTTGCTTTAGGATGTGTCCCAGGGGAAGTGCTGAACCAGGGCATTTGTTAGGGAATTAGTGAAGTGGGCACCACTTCAGGTGTTTCAGTAGTGGATCAACTAGTGCACAGTGAGTGTTAATCTATCAGATTATAAATTGTCTTTACATAAAAGAAAATGTGTATCTGGAAAAGCTTGTGAGGTAGACCTGAAAAAAAAAATTAAAGAAAATGTTCCATATGGCTCTTGGAAAACACCCACAATTTTATATTGCTGTAGCAAAATTATTGCAGAATATTTGCAATGCCCAACTGTAGAAATAAAACTTCATAGAATAAAGGAGAAACTTGGAAAGCAAATAGCCAGCAGCATTTGGGAGAAAAATTGCAGCCTGTGACTCTTCTTACAGCCTTCTTGGTAATAAAGAGTGCCTTAGCCTGCCAGC